>CM038145.1:408730080-409065080 GCA_021437245.1 Aegilops speltoides | reverse complement strand
AATTAATATATAGAACTAGTTTATTTTTAGAAGATGCTTAATTAGTTGGACCTGTTGAATTAATATATAGAACTAGTTTATTTTTAGTAAATGCTTAATTAGTTGAACTAGTTGAATTAATATAACTAGTTTATTTTTAGTAAATGCTTAGTTGAACTAGTTGAATTAATAGATTTTTCTGTTAATAGATTTTTTTCTGTTAATAGATTTTTTTCTGTTAATAGATTTTTTGGTGATTTTATTATTGAATATGCATGTTTGGTGATATTATTGTTAATAGATTTTTTGGTAATATTTAGATTGTGTAATTATTTTTGTTCATAGAATTTTAATGATTTTTTTGTTCATAGTATTTAGAAAAAGGAAAAAAAGATGAAGTAGTTTGTATATAGTTGTACTAGCTAGTTGATTTAATAAACTAATTTATTTTACTATATATAGAAGTAGTTTGTTTTTAGTAAGTACTACTTATTTATTTATAGTAAGTGCTTACTAGTTGAACTAGATAGTTGACTTAATTAATAAAACTAAATTATGAACGTAGGCCGGAAATGTCGTACTCATCGGACGACGAAAACCGCCCGGGGGAGTGCGACTGGTGCCACGACGACCGAGGTATCTGCGACAGGTTCATTGAGCTGGACGAAGATCGGCGCTTCCGCATTAAGCTCGAGGAGACCTGCGATGTTCATACGGTACGCAACGAGGACAATAGTTTTTTTTCGTAATTAAGCACGACTTCAGCTATTTTAACGTGTATTTTTCATGTTTTCCAATTCGACTATCTTATCCCATGCTTTGCAAGACGCTATGTCTTGGAGATGATGGGTTTTGAAGACCATGAAAATTTCGAAACCAAAAAAATTATCCTAAGTACTGAACATGGTGTGGATTTTCAAGTAAAGTTGTACAATGCTCAGAGTGTAACCCATTTTGGTTGCAAAAATTGGGATGCATTTTGCAAGATGTATGGTCTTGATGAGGGTATGCTTGTCACCATGGATCTTGGTGTTCCTACAATCAAGCAAGAGACACCTTCGATTTGGGTCCTTGTGGATACACCTCCAGTTCTTCCCTCATGTGAGCTAAACATAGTTATTAAGTAATTTATATTGTTTATTTCAAAATATAATGTTGACAACTTATCTCCATTGACAGCTTATTTTCATTCTTCAAAGAATGTGCGGAAGATGGTAGACAGAACGTACTACACTGAAGGCTCCGAATTAACTTATCAGGAGAAAAATCATCTGGTCGGATTTTGTACTGATCTTGAGAATTACAATATCTACAATCAAACTCCTCAACATTATGGTCAATACGTGCCACTAGTGCACGTGTTGAACTACGGTAACTACCATGGAGATACCCTGGTAAGATTATTTTTTACTATTACAACATCCGTGCATCTTTTTGCACACTTCTAAAACTAGTACATCATTGCTAACTACAAAGTTATTATTATGTTTTTCAACAGGTAATCCCGAATGATTGTGTGCCTCATCTGATGTATACGCGTGGTAGCCTTCATGTTTTGAACATACGACCAGGTCGTCCTACGAATCTCAACTGTCCATACCGGGTTTCTAAAAGAAGTGGAGACATAACAATCAAAGAATGGAAAAAATGTATGGACAGTCGTAAGGAGTTTCTTGGAAGCAATAAGCAGCGAAAGGCAAGAATTGGAGACAGGATGATCGCCATTCTTCATAATGGAGAGTCATGGTCTATATTGTTTTATGCTATTTTACCTTAAGGGTGTTAGGTCCTACCTGATACTGATGATCATGTGCTAAGAACAATTATGTAGGGTTGGGTTCGATGACTATATATGAGGATAATGATCGTATGACTTATTATTAATAACGAGTAAAAGTTGTATGATGATGCATGATTAGTAGGACTTGTTATTATATATATATGATGATGTAATGATGCAAAGCATGCATATGAGCATGTTATATCTGCGGGTGCAACGAACATAGCAGCGTTGATAAACAAAGCATGCATGATGTATGATGCATAACGTGTACAATGTGTAGTATCGTAAAATACCAGCAAACGAAAAAGAATTAAAATGGAAACACAAAATAAAATGAAAGAGAAATCATAAAACTAAAAACCACCAAACCTTATAGTACCGGTTGGTGTTACCAACCGGTACTAAAGGGCTCCCGGCCCCCGGAGCTGGCTCGTGCCACGTGGTTGCCCTTTAGCACCGGTTCGTGCTGAACCGGTACTAAAGGGGGGCCCTTTAGTGACCACAATTTAGTGCCGGTTATGTAACCGGCACTAAAGGGCCTTACGAACCGGTGCTATTGCCCGGTTCTGCACTAGTGATCCTTCCGTTTGGTGTGCACCTTCCACACGAGGCTGCAAAAAGATGACAATTTTCAAAATATAATCAGTCGGGTGATTAGATAACTTAATTAGATTGATTCTATAGTGCATTCGTATCAGACGTTCCATAAAGCCTTGCAAAAAAAGTCAAATAGTGGCCTAGCCTGCATAGCGCTTGATTTTATTTTATTTTTTGAAAAGGAGGCTTGTCCCCGGCCTATGCATCTGAACAATGCATGCAACCATCTTATTAAAAAGTCTCAAAGTAAAACCCTCAATAGCGAAGAATAGAAACCCTTAATAGTTTTCCATGTCCTAGGCAACATGGAATAACCTGTAGACACGTACCTTATTTCCAATGACTCAGTCGAATCCAGCAAAGCGTCCCAGCTGATTCCAGCTGCATCTTTCCATTGAAAGGCTGGATCTCGGACGTCCCATTGGCGGTGTCGCGTCCGTGCTGTAGTCCATGTTGGGTTTTGATCGGTAGATCAAATTGCCCATGAGCTGAAACACGTATGTGCAAAGCTAGCAAGTAGCTAGCTAGGGCTACGTGTACGCGTACAGGGATCGTAGAAGTGGTATGCCTTAGTGTAAAAGCCAACAATTGGTATCAGAGCCTCGACGATCTACGATGACGGATAGCGGCGCTGAGTCCGTCAAGTCCGACAATGGTGGTTCCAAGGCGAACAAGTCCGGTGACGGCGGTTCCAAGGCGAACAAGAACGGCAACAAGGTGAAGAAGGGCGGCAAGTCAGCAACCAGTGGTGGCGGAACGGGCGGCGCCAACATACAGGCGCATCGCAACATCCCCATCCAGTACCCGATGCTCATCGACGCCAACTACGGCGTGTGGGCGGTGAAGATGAAGATTATTCTCCGAACCCTTCGAGTGTGGCAGGCCATCACGGACGATGATGTCGACGAGGGGTGCGACGAAGGTGCCATGGCCGCCATAGCCTAGTCTGTGCCGGATTCCGTGTTGATGACATTGGCGGAGTTCGAGACAGCAAGAGAGGCGTGGAACGCACTCAAAGAGATGAGGATTGGGGAAGATCGCGTCACCAAGGCTCGGGCACAAGTACTGAAGCGCCAATTTCACAAGTTGCAGATGGAGGAAACTGAATCGGTGAACGACTATGCCATGTGTCTGACTACATTGGTGGGAGAGATCCACGCTCTTGGTGCAAAGCTCGAGGAGACCGAGATTGTGGAGTAGTTTTTCAGTTTGGTGACTGATAGATTCACGTACATCATCGGCACGCTCGAGCAGCTTTACGACATCGACGACATGACCATAAGGAGGCAATCGGACGCTTGCGGACGTGGGAAGAGAATGCTCGTGTGAGGGAGTCCTGGACTAGGGGGTGTCCGGACAGCCGGACTATCATTATCCGCCGGACTCCAAGACTACGAAGATACAAGATTGAAGACTCCGTCCCGTGTCCGGATGGGACTTTCCTTGGCGTGGAAGGCAAGCTTGGCAATACGGATATGTAGATCTCCTACCATTGTAACCGACTCTGTGTAACCCTAGCCTCCTCCGGTGTCTATATAAACCGGAGGGCTTTAGTCCGTAGGACAACATACATTATAACAATCATACCATAGGCTAGCTTCTAGGGTTTAGCCTCCTTGATCTCGTGGTAGATCCACTCTTGTACTACCCATATCATCAATATTAATCAAGCAGGGGCGTGAGGGTTTTACCTCCATCGAGAGGGCCCAAACCTGGGTAAAAACATCGTGTCCCTCGTCTCTTGTTACCATCCGCCTAGACGCACAGTTCGGGACCCCCTACCCGAGATCCGCCGGTTTTGACACCGACATTGGTGCTTTCATTGAGAGTTCCTCTATGTCGTCACCGATAGGCTTGATGGCATCTTCAACCAGCAACGCTGTCCAGGGTGAGACTTTTCTCCCCGGACAGATCTTCATATTCGGCGGCTTCGCACTGCGGGCCAATTCACTTGGCCATCTGGAGCAGATCGAAAGCTACGCCCCTGGCCGTCAGGTCAGATTTGGAAGCTTAAACTTCACGGCCGATGTCCACGGAGACTTGATCTTCGACGGACTCGAGCCACAGCCAAGCGCGCCGCACTGTGACGATGGGCATGATCTAGCTTTGCCACCGAACAGTGCCTTGGTGGCGGCACACGGATCCGCTTCGACCATCAACCCGGACCCGATCGCCCAGATCGAGGGCCGGTGGATAGACGCCGCCCTGGGGGCTTCAACATCCACGGCGATGGAGCCGAACACTAATCTTGTCCCCTACGAAACTCGTGATTCCGAGGCGCCGGACTCCTCGCCGGACTCCGAACCTCCCGCGCCCCTACCAATCGATCCGGATTGGGCGCCGGTTATGGAATTCACCGCCGCAGACATCTTCCAATACTCGCCTTTTGGCGATATCATGAATTCATTAAAACACCTCTCGTTACCGGGAGAGTCCTGGCCGGACTGTGGCCAGGATGATTGGGGTACGGACGACGAAGAAATTCAGAGCCCACCCACCACCCACTTTATAGCCACTGTCGACGATCTAACCGACATGCTAGACTACGATTCCGAAGACATCAACGCTATGGACGACGATGCCGGAGACGAAGAAAAAACAGAGCTTATACAGCACGACAGGACCACCTCGTCGCATGACATATATATGGTGGACACCCAAAGGAGAGCGATAACGAGAACCAACGGGCAGCGACAGAAGATGACCCCGCCGATAAACGACCAAAACGGCGGCGCAGACGTCACCATAAATCCGGTCTCGACGACAACAACGCTCTCAAGGAGCCCGTAATACGGCAGGGCTCACAAGTGGACGACGAACATGCAAATAAGCAACCGTCCGAACATGACGAGTCAGATAATCAGTCCAGGCCCGGTGAAAATAACAGTCCGGACGACCTCATCACGGACACGCCGCCGGAGAGCAAGAACCTTCGGAAAAGACTCACAAGATCGCAAGAAGCTCAAGAAGGAAAAAGGAGGCTCAAAACAGCGGAAGACACACTCGAGAATGAGATGGAGCAAAGTGCTCAAAACCGCAGATAAATACGGCAATGGCCACCAATCAAAGAGCTACCCGAAGCGCAAGCTGCTACCGGAATTCGACGAGGAGGCCATAGAGCCTCCACCGTCCAAAAATAAGGGGGCCGCCTGGTTGGATAGACGGCCAGATGACAGGCCAAATTATGACAGCGGCGCCACACATAAATCCACCAACGAACTTGGAAGGATAGATGGCCCAGCCAGGTCCATTTACGGGCCAAAGGAGAAGGCCCCAAGAAGTAAGGCAACACGTCAAGTGTCCGATGATAGCGGCACACACAAATACAGGGGTGCCGCACACCCACTATGTTTCACCAATGAGGTGCTGGACCATGAATTCCCAGCAGGATTTAAACCCATCAACATAGAGGCCTACGATGGAACAACAGACCCTGGAGTCTGGATAGAAGATTATATACTACATATACATATGGCCAGAGGAGACGATCTCCACGCCATAAAATACCTACCCCTCAAGCTCAAAGGGCCAGCCCGTCATTGGCTTAAAAGCCTCCCAGAAAACACTGTTGGAAGTTGGGAAGAGCTCGAGGACGCGTTTAGAGCAAATTTTCAAGGGACTTATGTCCGTCCTCCGGATGCAGATGATCTAAGTCATATAACTCAACAGCCCGGAGAGTCAGCGCGGAAATTCTGGAACAGGTTCCTTACGAAAAAGAACCAAATAGTCGACTGTCCGGACACCGAAGCCTTAGCAGCTTTCAAGCACAATGTCCGAGACGAATGGCTCGCCAGGCACCTCGGTCAAGAGAAACCAAGGACAATGTCCGCACAAACAAGCCTCATGACCCGCTTACAGGCGGAGAGGATAGCTGGTTAGCAAGATGCAGCACCAGCGACCCAAGTACATCCGAGATAAGAGATGGAAACGGAAAATCACGGCGCAGAAAAGAGCAACGCCGGAATAAAGAGAAAAGCCCAAAGAGCGCGGCAGTCAACGCCGGATTCAAAAGCTTGCGGCTAAACAATAAAACACAGCCTCTTAAGGATGACAGTGACGAATTGTCCAACTTAAACAAGATTTTGGGTCGGATATGTCAAATCCACAGTACCCCCGGAAGGCCTGCAAATCACACCCACAGGGATTGTTGGTTTTTTAAACAGTCCGGCCGACTAAATGCCGAACACAAGGGGCTCGACGCGTCAAGCGAAGAAGATAAACCCCACCAGCAGAGCACCGGAAAACAAAAGACTTTCCCACAAGGGGTCAAAGCAGTAAACTCACTTCATGTGATAATACGGGAAAATTGTGCGGCACTTTCTAAAAAGAGCTTCGCGCGGTCCAACCCAGCACACCGTAGAGATTGGATATCAAAACCAATCACTTTCGACCACCTGGACTATTCCAGAAGCGTTCGAAATGCGGGACGGACTCCCCTGATATTGAATCCCATAATAGACAGATTACAATTTACTGACGTCCTAATGGACAGAGGCAGTGACTTAAACCTGCTATATTCAAACACAATCCGTAGAATGGGGATAGACCCTACCAAAATCCGACACAGCCGCACTTCCTTCAAAGGAGTGACGCCAGGCCCTTACGCCAAGTGCACAGGCACTATATTACTAGAAGTCGTGTTCGGATCGCCGAACAATTTTCGACGCGAAAAATTAATTTTTCACATCGTCCCATTTAAAAGTGAACATCAAGCACTCTTGGGACGAAAGGCTTTTGTCCGCTTCAACGCCATACCGCATTACGCGTCTCTTACACTCAAGATGCCCGGTCCACATGGCGCCATTTCAGTCGAGGTCACTTAAGGACCCGGACTCGGATAGACGAATCCGGCCTCGGCGAGTTAGGGCTCCCTAGCTGCATACCCCTTCACGAGGGGCTGCGGCGCTAAACAACCGCGGGTTCATACAAACCCTGCTTTAATTATTTATATTTCTTATTTTACACATATTTTTCGCACCGAATTGTTTCTAAAACTAAACGTTCCTCTCTTTCTACAGATGAACAACGTGCATACCCGTCGAGATAACGGCGCAACGGAGACACAGCGCAGACGTGCAAGAGGGACCCGTTAGAGGATTCTTTTCAGATTAAGACTCTGCGTAAACCTTTTTACTCTCTCTTGTTGTTATTCTCCTTGGTTTCTTCCTATAGCGCGAACTGGACGCTTTGGCATCGGCGCGTCGAAGACCATGCCCGCACGGACACTAGGGCTTAGGGCATCATTCTCCTATTATTATAAAGACCGAACACCTTAGGGAGTGTTCGGCGACTCGAGTTAGGCATTATATGCATCAGCTCGAATCATGTCTTTGGTCAAATGTTGGGTTTGCCCGGCTCCTGTGTTTTGCTGCCTTCGTTCCGTATCACCGCTAACGCGCACCGGAGAACTACTGCGATTGTGCCCCGATTCGGTTGGGCGAGCACCTCGATGAAAGCCAAAACTGATCGTCATGATACAGCGAGAGACTGGTCAACCACTCGATCGACCACCGGAATGTTTAGAATTCCGCTTTGACGAAGGACCGTTTCGGTCAGGCACATCGCACTCGAATTCGGAGATGTGCGGTGCCACCAGGCTATATCGTGGCCCACCCTCGAGCTCCACCGCTAAGTGAAAGTGATAAAGCATTATAGTCCGGATTGCCTAGTTTGCTACGCTACCACCTCCTTAAACAGGACCGAGACGTCGGATTAAGTGTGAAAACGCGCTATTTTTGCGAACACCCCCGCACCCTGTGCGTGGGGGCTGAAGCCAAAGACTGCAATCTTCCAAGTTATACTAATGTATATGTAAACGGCCGCACAGGAGAAGTTTTACTACTTGGGACGCACAAGTATAAAAAGCAGTTGTAACGTAATCATCGATTTACAAGCTTATACGTTCATTTGAACGTGATATTTTTCGAGCACTGCGACTCTATTACACGAGCACTACGCATAACTTCCCCGAAGTAGTGCTCGGCAGGGAGCCGGCTTTCATCCGAACCCTGGGCGGCAACAGCGGTGGCATCCATCTCCGGACAATGCGCCTTCACACGGGCAAGAGCCATCCGCGCGCCCTCGATGCAGGCCGACCGCTTCATGTCCTTCATATGCGGCACCGCTCCAAGGAATTGCTGCGATGGCGGAGTAGCTCGTCGCCTTGGACCTCTCGGCGGACATGGGCCACGATGTCGATCATGGCAAGTCCGGACAATCTATTTAGCTCGGCCCATTCGGCCAACCGGTCTGTCAACGGAAGTGAGCGATCCGTACTGTGGAATTGAGACCAATATAGCTCTTCCGTCTCGTGATCCCCCTGGCTCCGGAAGTGCTTAACGGCATCGGCCGCACTTGCAGTTAAGTCCATATACGGATCCTCCGGACTCCACAGCCGCTCTAATTGAGCATACTTTCCATCCATAAACCAGCGACGCAGCAGAAAAGGCTTGCCAGCCACGATCTCTCCGGCCTGGCGCAGTTCCTCCTTCATAGCCCGCATTGCAGAGCGGGCATCCTTGGCTTCGGCGGTGGCCTTCTTTAGGTCTTCCCGCTCCGATAAGCGCTCCTTTTCAAGAGCCTCATTGCGGTCGA
This sequence comes from Aegilops speltoides, assembly GCA_021437245.1. Lineage (NCBI taxonomy): Eukaryota > Viridiplantae > Streptophyta > Magnoliopsida > Poales > Poaceae > Aegilops > Aegilops speltoides. The sequence continues at coordinate 409,056,127 of CM038145.1, read as the reverse complement.
CAGCATCCTTTAATTTCATGGCCAATTCGGCCACCTCTGCCCTGCTTCGGCAGTGCGCAGCCCTTTCGGCTTTCAATTCCTCGGCTGCCCTCGAGGCAGCCGCATCACTCCTTCGGGCTTGCTCCTTAGCTCGAGCAAGTTTGGCCCGAAGGTTCTCCATAGCAGCAGCACCATCTGTACAACAGCATAAAATTTATCAGAGGAGGGCTTCGATCCCGATAAAGCGACTGCGGAGAATTTATTTACCTTGCGACTCGTCAAGTCGCCGGTTGACAAGTGCGATGTCCGCATCCGCCATGTCAAGTTGCCGACTTAACTCGGCAAACTCATTAGTCCGGCTGGCCCTCGGACTATCCGCCACCTGCATAGGAACAACGGTATTCATTACTTGAGATTTCGATCCTCGGCACGCTGTCGTTCCCGACAACCTACCGAGTCCCAGGGGCTACTATCTATACAGGGCGCATTTTTATGTGCAAAACTGTTAAAAGACAAAAGGATGCGTCATTCTTGCATACCTCAAATCCCGCCAGCAAACTCATGGCGGCATTACGCAATCCGCTCTCGGCGGACGAAATCCTTCCAACCACCCTACGCATCAACGCACGGTGATCTTCTGAAATGGACGCCCTCTCAAGCAGATTCTTCAGTTCTCCCGGCCGGATACTAGTGGGTGCCGAGCTCTCTGGCCCCTCCGGACTCGGGGATACCCTCCGTGACGATACTTTCAGCTCACCCGCCTTATCTCGACGGTGCATGAGACGGAGGCGTTCGCTCTCCATCATCTCCTAAGAAGGTCCCCCGAAGATGAACTCATCTGAGAAGGATGCAGATCCGAACAGCAAATATAAATATTTCGGTTACCCACAGAAGCACAAATGAAGGTATTTCCTTACTAATTAACTCCCTCTTTCATACTCACGACTCGCTGGAGGGCCGATCCTTTGGCGATGATTGTGCGTCCGGATTCTCTCCGGACGCCGGACCCCCCAGGGAAGATCTCTTCCCACGTTTAGGGGCTTTGGCCTCCGGATCTTCGGAGGCGGTCCTCTTCTCCCCCTGAAGGGAGGGGTTCTTGGATCCCCCCTCTTCAGTCGCCCCTTTGGGCAAAATATTAGCTCCTCTATTTTCCCCTTCGCCCCTTCGTGGGCGCGACCTCCAACATTCGACCAGCACAGGCTCGGTCACGGTCTCGAGGGGGCGGACACCTTATCAGCCTTGATCGCGCCACCCATTCCTGTGAAAAGTAACGGGTCAGGAGGCGAACTCTAGAGAGGCATATAAACAGAATGTCCGGACTCTGAGCTTTTTACCTGAGTATCCGGGCGATTGCGGCTTAGGCCTGCGTCCTCGGCTAATTCCGGACACGCCACCTGCGGTCCGAAGAACAACTTGTACATCTCCACGGGTGTTGCACCCATAAAGTGTTGGAGAATCCGAGGTCCCTCCGGGTTGAACTCCCATAGACGGAGAGGACGGCGTTTGCAGGGCAGAAGATGCCTGATTAGCATAACCTGCATCACCTTGATCAGGTTGATCTCCCTCGCTTGGAGATCTCGAATCCGGCCCTGCAGTGAGGGCACGTCTTCGGACGGCCCCCAATTGAGCCCTTGGTTGACCCACGACATTAGCTGGCATGGAGGTCCCGGGCGGAACGAAGGCGGCGGCTTTTGCCTGCTGCCCTTCGGAGGGGTGATATAGAACCACTCCTGCTGCCACAGTCCGAGTTCCTCTTGGAAGGAACCCTCGGGTCATGGGGCATCGGCCTTTTTGCTTATGGTCGCCCCGCCGCACTCCGCTTGACACCCCCCGATCATCTTCGGCTCCACCTTGAAGGTCTTCAGCCACAGGCTAAAGTGGGGAGTGACGCGGAGGAAGGCTTCGCAGGTGACAATGAATGCGGAGATATGGAGGATGGACTCCGGAGCCAAGACGTGAAAGTCCAGCCCATAGTAGAACAGGAGCCCTCTCACGGAGGGGTCCGTCGGGAAGCCTAAACCCCGACGGAGGTGGGATACGAAGATGACGTATTCACCGGGCTCGGGGGCGGGCACGGCCTGCCCTTGGGCAGGCAACCTGTCTTGAAACCTCGAGGCCGTGTACTTGGCTTCACGTAACTTCAATATGTCCTCCTCCGTGACGGAGGAGGGCATCCACCGGCCCTGGAGGTCGGAGCCGGACATGGTTGAGGATCCGAAGCGCTCGAATCTGAGGCTCTGGGTGTTGGAACTGGGAGCGGGGAAGAGATTCGATGCGAGATTGAAGAACAAGGACGAGCCTTGGTCCTCTTATAAAGGGGGCGAAATACCAAGGGCCGTCTCCGTGACCGTTTGGGATTCGCCTTCGATAGAGGAGGCGTGGCGACGGGAACGGTTGGGTTACCCACGCACGTATTGATGAGAATCCCGGAATAAGGGGGACATGATCTCTGCTCCGACAAGACGTGCCAAGGGAACCGCTTCGCTAAACGTGCTGAGGTGGTATAGTAAAAAACGATTCAAACAAAGGCCTGGTAGCGGTGTGATGTCACGCCGCACAATACGTCAGCAGATTGAACTAAGTGTATATTTTATTCTCTCTATGGTGGAATGTGGAATTTATTTTGCAGAGCCGGACACTATCCTGGTGTTCATGATCTTCTCTGGATTATTCAAGGGAGGAACCCGCCTTGCAATGCCGAACATTATGTGCGCCGGACTAATCGTCATTGAAGCCTAGTTCAGGGCTACCGAGGAGTCTGGACTAGGGGTGTCCGGACAGCCGGACTATCATTATCCGCCGACTCCAAGACTACGAAGATACAAGATTGAAGACTCCGCCCTGTGTCCGGATGGGACTTTCCTTGGCGTGGAAGGCAAGCTTGGCAACACGGATATGTAGATCTCCTACCATTGTAACCGACTCTGTAATAACCCTAGCCTCCTCCGGTGTCTATATAAACCGGAGGGCTTTAGTCCGTAGGACAACATACATTACAACAATCATACCATAGGCTAGCTTCTAGGGTTTAGCCTCCTTGATCTCGTGGTAGATCCACTCTTGTACTACCCATATCATCAATATTAATCAAGCAGGACGTAGGGTTTTACCTCAATCGAGAGGGGCCGAACCTGGGTAAAAACATCGTGTCCCTCGTCTCTTGTTACCATCCGCCTAGACGCATAGTTCGGGACCCCCTACCCGAGATCCGCCGGTTTTGACACCGACATTGTGGTTGTCGAAAAGGCAATGGAGGAGGTAGTGACCAACTCATGTACTCGCGCGCAGATTGGGAGTCCCTAGGTAGCAAAGGAAGGCGCAACATGTTGGGGAACGTAGTAATTTCAAAAAATTTCCTACGCACATGCAAGATCATGGTGATGCATAGCAACGAGAGGGGAGAGTGTTGTCTAAATACCCTTGTAGACCCGAAGCGGAAGCGATCACAACGTAGAGGAAGTAGTCGTACGTTCTCCTCGCGATCCGACCGATCCGGCGCCGTTACTCGGCGCCCCGAGTTCTTGACACACGACAGCTCGATGACGTCCCTCGTACTCGATCCAGCCGAGTGTCGAGGAGAGTTCCACAAGACGACGACGGCAGGACGATCTTGATGTTTCACGGCGCGGGCTTCGCTTAAGCTTCATGACGGTATAACCGAGGTGGAATATGGTGGAGGGGGCACCGCACACGGCTAAGGAACGATCCAAAGATCAAACTTGTGTGTTCTAGGGTGCCCCCTGCCCCGTATATAAAGGAGGGAGGGGGAGGCCGGCCCTAGCTAGAGGCGCGGGGAGGAGTCCTACTCCTCACCGGAGTAGGACTCCCCCTTTCCTAGTTGGATTAGGTTTGGGGAGGGGAAGAGGAGGGCGCCCCCCCTTGTCCTATTCGGACTGGGGGGAGAGGCGCGACACACCTCCTGGCCGGCCCCTCCTCTTCTCCCTCGAGGCCCACCGAGGCCCATTTACCTCCCGGGGGGTTCCGGTAACCTCCCGGTTTTCCGGTAAATTCCCGTTTTTGCCCGGAACCATTCCGAACTCCAAACATAGGCTTCCAATATATCAATCTTTATGTCTCGACCATTCCGAGACTCCTCGTCATGTCCGTGATCACATCCGGGACTCCGAACTTCTTCGGTACATCAAAATACATAAACTCATAATAACTGTCATCGAAACCTTAGCGTGCACGGACCCTACGGTTCGAGAACAATGTAGACATGACCTAGAACCATTCACGGTCAATAACCAATAGCGGGACCTGGATGCCCATATTGGTTCCTACATATTCTACGAAGATCTTTATCGGTCAGACCGCATAACAACATACGTTGTTCCCTTTGTCATCGGTATGTTACTTGCCCGAGATTCGATCGTCGGTATCCAATACCTAGTTCAATCTCGTTACCGGCAAGTCTCTTTACTCGTTCCGTAATACACCATCTCACAACTAACTCATTAGTTGTAGTGCTTGCAAGGCTTAAGTGATGTGCATTACCGAGAGGGCCCAGAGATACCTCTCCGACAATCGGAGTGACAAATCCTAATCTCGAAATACGCCAACCCAACATCTACCTTTGGAGACACCTGTAGTACTCCTTTATAATCACCCAGTTTCGTTGTGACGTTTGGTAGCACCCAAAGTGTTCCTCCGTAAACGGAGTTGCATAATCTCATAGTTACAGAACATGTATATGTCATGGATAAAAGCAGAGCAACATACTAAACGATCGTGTGCTAAGCTAAGGAATGGGTCATGTCAATCGATCATTCTACTAATGATGTGACCTTGTTAATCAAATAACAACTCTTTGTTCATGGTCGAAACATCACCATCTTTGATTAACAAGCTAGTCTAGTAGAGGCATACTAGTGACATAGTGTTTTGTCTATGCATTCACACATGTATCATGTTTCCGGTTAATACAATTCTAGCATGAATGATAAACATTTATCATGAAATAAGGAAATAAATAATAACTTTATTATTGCCTCTAGGGCATATTTCCTTCAGTCTCCCACTTGCACTAGAGTCAATAATCTAGATTACATAGTAATGATTCTAACACCCATGGAGTCTTGGTGCTGATCATGTTTTGCTCGTGGAAGAGGCTTAGTCAACGGTCTCGCAACATTCAGATCCGTGTGTATCTTGCAAATCTCTATGTCTCCCACCTGGACTAAGTCCCGGATGGAATTGAAGCGTCTCTTGATGTGTTTGGTCCTCTTGTGAAATCTGGATTCCTTTGCTAAGGCAATTGCTCTAGTATTGTCACAGAAGATTTTCATTGGACCCGATGCACTAGGTATGACACCTAGATCGGATATGAACTCCTTCATCCGACTCCTTCATTAGCTGCTTCCGGCTGCTATGTATTCTGCTTCACATGTAGATCCCGCTACGACGCTTTGTTTAGAACTGCACCAACTGACAGCTCCTCCGTTTAGTGTAAATACGTATCCGGTCTGCGATTTAGAATCGTCCGGATCAGTGTCAAAGCTTGCGTCAACGTAACTGCCATTTATGAGCTCTTTGTCACCTCCATATCGAGAAACATATCCTTAGTCCTTTTCGTATTTCAGATGTTCTTGACCGCTGTCCATGATCCATTCTGGATTACTTTGGTACCTCCTGCTAGGCTTATAGCAAGGCACACATCAGGTCTGGTACACAGCATTGCATACATGATAGAGCCTATGGCTGAAGCATAGGGAACATCTTTCATTTTTTCTTTTCTTCTGCAGTTGGTCGGGCATTGAGTCTTACTCAACTTCACACCTTGTAACACAGGCAAGAACCCTTTCTTTGCTTGATCCATTTTGAACTTCTTCAAAATTTTGTCAAGGTATGTGCTTTGTGAAAGTCCAATCAAGCGTCTTGATCTATCTCTATAGATCTTAATGCCCAATATGTAAGCAGCTTCACCGAGGTCTTTCATCGAAAAACTCTTATTCAAGTATCCCTTTATGCTATCCAGAAATTCTATATCATTTCCGATCAGTAATATGTCATCTACATATAATATCAGAAATGCTACAGAGCTCCCACTCACTTTCTTGTAAATACAGGCTTCTCCAAAAGTCTGTACAAACCCAAATGCTTTGATCACACTATCAAAGCGTTTATTCCAACTCCGAGATGCTTGCACCAGTCCATAGATGGATCGCTGGAGCTTGCACACTTTGTTAGCTCCTTTTGGATCGATAAAACCTTCTGGTTGCATCATATACAACTCTTCTTCCAGAAATCCATTCAGGAATGCAGTCTTTACATCCATTTGCCAAATTTCATAATCATAAAATGCGGCAATTGCTAACATGATTCGGACGGACTTAAGCATCGCTACGGGTGAGAAGGTCTCATCGTAGTCAATCCCTTGAACTTGTCGAAAACCTTTTGCGACAAGTCGAGCTTTATAGACAGTAACATTACCGTCAGCGTCAGTCTTCTTCTTGAAGATCCACTTGTTTTCTATTGCTTGCCTACCCTCGGGCAAGTCAACCAAAGTCCATACTTTGTTTTCATACATGGATCCCATCTCAGATTTCATGGCCTCAAGCCATTTTATGAATCTGGGCTCACCATCGCTTCTTCATAGTTCGTAGGTTCATCATGATCTAGTAGCATGACTTCCGAACAGGATTGCCGTACCACTCAGTGCGGATCTTACTCGGTTGATCTACGAGGTTCTGTAGTAACTTGATCTGAAGTTTCATGATCAACATCATCAACTTCCTCACTACTTGGTGTAGGTGTCTCAGAAACTGGTTTCTGCGACGAACTACTTTCAAGTAAGGGAGAAGGTACAATTACCTCATCAAGTTCCACTTTCCTCCCACTCACTTCTTTCGAGAGAAACTCCTTCTCTAGAAAGGATCCATTCTTAGCAACGAATGTCTTGCCTTCGGATCTGTGATAGAAGGTGTACCCAACTGTCTCTTTTGGGTATCCTATGAAGACACATTTCTCCGATTTGGGTTCGAGCTTATCAGGTTGAAGCTTTTTCACATAAGCATCGCATCCCCAAACTTTAAGAAACGACAACTTTGGTTTCTTGCTAAACCATATTTCATAAGGTGTCGTCTCAACGGATTTTGACGGTGTTCTATTTAGTGTGAATGCAGCCGTCTCTAGAGCATAACCCCAAAACGATAGCGGTAAATCTGTAAGAGACACCATAGATCGCACCATATCCAAAGAAAGTGCGATTCGACGCTCGGACACACCATTACGTTGTGGTGTTCCGGTGGCGTGAGTTGCTAAACTATTCCGCATTGTTTCAAATGTAGACCAAACTCGTAACTCAAATATTCACCTCCACGATCGATCGTAGAAACTTAATTTTCTTGTTACGATGATTTTCAACTTCACTCTGAAATTCTTTGAACTTTTCAAATGTTTCAGACTTATGTTTCATTAAGTAGATATACCCATATCTGCTTAAGTCATCTATGAAGGTGAGAAAATAACGATATCCGCCACGAGCCTCAATATTCATCGGACCACATACATCTGTATGTATGATTTCCAACAAATCTGTTGCTCTCTCCATAGTACCGGAGAACGGTGTTCTAGTCATCTTGCCCATGAGGCACGGTTCGCAAGTGCCAAGTGATTCATAATCAAGTGACTCCAAAAGTCCATCAGTATGGAGTTTCTTCATGAGCTTTACACCGATATGACCTAAACGGCAGTGCCACAAATAAGTTGCACTATCATTATTAACTCTGCATCTTTTGGTTTCAACATTATGAATATGTGTATCACTACTATCGAGATTCATTAAAAATAGACCACTCCTCAAGGGTGCATGACCATAAAAGATATTACTCATATAAATAGAACAACCATTATTCTCTGATTTAAATGAATAACCGTCTCGCATCAAACAAGATCCAGATATAATGTTCATGCTCAACGCAGGCACCAAATAACAATTATTTAGGTCTAAAACTAATCCCGAAGGTAGATGTAGAGGTAGCGTGCCGACCGCGATCACATCGACTTTGGAACCATTTCCCACGCGCGTCGTCACCTCGTCCTTTCCGGTGTTCGCAATCCGTAGTCCCTGTTTCGAGTTGCAAATATTAGCAATGAACCAGTATCAAATACCAGTGTGCTACTGCGAGCTCTAGTAAGGTACACATCAATAACATGTATATCACATATACCTTTGTTCACCTTGCCATCCTTCTTATCCGCCAAATACTTGGGGCAGTTCCGCTTCGATGTCCATCGCTTGCGGTAGAAGCACTCGGCTTCAGGTTTAGGTCCAGATTTGGGTTTCTTCTCTGAGCGCAGCAACTTGCTTGCTGTTCTTCTTGAAGTTCCCTTCTTCTTCCTTTGCCTTTCTTCTTGAAACTAGTGGTCTTATTGACCATCTACACTTGATGCTCCTTCTTGACTTCTACCTCCGCAGCCTTTAGCATTGCGAAGAGCTCGAGCATAGTCTTTACTAACCCTTGCATATTATAGTTCATCACGAAGCCTTTGTAGATTGGTGGCGTGATTGAAGAATTCTGTCAATGACACAATCATCCGGAAGATTAACTCCCAATTGTGTCAAGTGATTGTAGTACCCGCACATTACGAGTATATGCTCACTAACGAACTGTTCTCCTCCATCTTGCAGCTATAGAACTTATTGGAGACTTCATATCTCTCAATCCGGGCATTCTTGGAATATTAACTTCAACTCTGGAACATCTCATATGCTCCATGACGCTCAAAACGTCGTTGAAGTCCCGGTTCTAAGCCGTAAAGCATGGCACACTTGAACTATAGAGTAGTCATCGCTTTGCTCGCCAGACGTTCACAACATCCGGCGTTGCTCCAGCAGAAGAGGCCTGTCACCTAGCGGTGCATCCAGACGTAACTCTTACGTGCAGCAATGAGGATAATCCTCAAGTTACGGACCCATCCGTGTAATTGCTACCATCATCTTTCAACTTTGCTTTCTCAAGGAACGCATTAAAATTCAACGGAACAACAAAGACGAGCCATCTATCTACAATCAAACATAAACAAGCAAGATACTATCGGTACTAAGTTCATGATAAATTTAAGTTCAATTAATCATATTACTTAAGAACTCCCACTTAGAAAAACATCTCTCTAGTCATCTAAGTGATCACGTGATCCAAATCAACTAAACCATAACCGATCATCACGTGAAATGGAGTAGTTTTCAATGGTGAACATCTTATGTTGATCATATCTACTATATGATTCACGCCGACCTTTCGGTCTCCGTGTTCCGAGGCCATATCTGCATATGCTAGGCTCGTCAAGTTTAACCCGAGTATTCTGCGTGTGCAAAACTGGCTTGCACCCGTTGTAGATGGACGAGAGCTTATCACACCCGATCATCACGTGGTGTCCAGGCACGACGAACTTTGGCAACGGTGCATACTCGGGAGAACACTTCTTGATAATTTAGTGAGAGATCATCTTATAATGCTACCGTCAATCAAAGCAAGATAAGATGCATAAAAGGATAAACATCACATGCAAATCAATATAAGTGATATGATATGGTCATCATCATCTTGTGCTTCATGATCTCCATCTTGCTGCACCACCATGATCACCATCGTCACCGGCGCGACACCTTGATCTCCATCGCAGCATTGTTGTCGTCTCGCCAAACTTATGCTACTACGACTATCGCTACCGCTTAGTGATAAAGTAAAGCATTACAGGGCGATTGCATTGCATACAATAAAGCGACAACCATATGGCTCCTGCCAGTTGCCGATAACTACGGTTACAAAACATGATCATCTCATACAATAAAATATAGCATCACGTCTTGACCATATCACATCACAACATGCCCTACAAAAACATGTTAGACGTCCTCTACTTTGTTGTTGCAAATTTTACGTGGCTGCTACGGGCTTTAGCAAGAACCAGTCTCACCTACGCATCAAAACCACAACGATACTTCGTCAAATAGACTCCGTTTTAACCTTCTCAAGGACCGGGCGTAGCCACACTCAGTTCAACTAAAGTGAGAGAGACAGCACCCACCACCACCTTTAAGCAACGAGTGCTCGCGCGGTGAAACCAGTCTCGCGTAAGCGTCTGGCGTAATGTCGGTCTGGGCCGCTTCATCTCACAATACCGCTGAACCAAAGTATGACATGCTGGTAGGTAGTATGACTTGTATCGCCCACAACTCACTTGTGTTCTACTCGTGCAAAACATCAAACCGTAAAACCTAGGCTCGATACCATTTGTTGGGGAACGTAGTAATTTCAAAAAATTCCTACGCACATGCAAGATCATGGTGATGCATAGCAACGAGAGGGAGAGTGTTGTCTACATACCCTTGTAGACCCGGCGGAAGCGATCACAACGTAGAGGAAGTAGTCGACGTTCTCCTCGCGATCCGACCGATCCCGCGCCGTTACTCGGCGCCCAGTTCTTGACACACGACAGCTCGATGTCGTCCCTCGACTCGATCCAGCCGAGTGTCGAGGAGAGTTCCGTCGACGACGGCGTGGTGACGATCTTGATGTTTCACGGCGCAGGGCTTCGCTAAGCTTCAGCGACAGTATAACCGAGGTGGAATATGGTGGAGGGGGCACCGACACGGCTAAGGAACGATCCAAAGATCAAACTTGTGTGTTCTAGGGTGCCCCCTGCCCCGTATATAAAGGAGGGAGGGGGAGGCCGGCCGGCCTAGCTAGGCGGCCGGGAGGAGTCCTACTCCTACCGGAGTAGGACTCCCCCTTCCTAGTTGGATTAGGTTTGGGGGAGGGGAAGAGGAGAGGCGCGCCCCCCTCCTTGTCCTATTCGGACTGGGGGAGAGGCGCGCGCCACCTCCTGGCCGGCCCTCCTCTTCTCCTCGAGGCCCACCGAGGCCCATTTACCTCCGGGGTTCCAGTAACCTCCGGTTTTCCCAAATTCCGTTTTCCCGGAACCATTCGAACTCCAAACATAGGCTTCCAATATATTAATCTTTATGTCTCGACCATTCCGAGACTCCTCGTCATGTCCGTGATCACATCCGGGACTCGAACTTCTTCGGTACATCAAAATACATAAACTCATAATAACCGCCATCGAAACCTTAAGCGTGCGGACCCTACGGTTCGAGAACAATGTAGACATGACCTAGAACCATTCACGGTCAATAACCAATAGCGGACCTGGATGCCCATATTGGTTCCTACATATTCTACGAAGATCTTTATCGGTCGGACCGCATAACAACATACGTTGTTCCTTTGTCATCGGTATGTTACTTGCCCGAGATTCGATCGTCGGTATCCAATACCTAGTTCAATCTCGTTACGGCAAGTCTCTTTACTCGTTCCGTAATACACCATCTCACAACTAACTCATTAGTTGTAGTGCTTGCAAGGCTTAAGTGATGTGCATTACCGAGAGGGCCCAGAGATACCTCTCCGACAATCGGAGTGACAAATCCTAATCTCGAAATACGCCAACCCAACATCTACCTTTGGAGACACCTGTAGTACTCCTTTATAATCACCCAGTTACGTTGTGACGTTTGGTAGCACCCAAAGTGTTCCTCCGGTAAACGGGAGTTGCATAATCTCATAGTTACAGGAACATGTATATGTCATGGATAAAAAGCAGTAGCAACATACTAAACGATCGTGTGCTAAGCTAAGGGAATGGGTCATGTCAATCAGATCATTCTACTAATGATGTGACCTTGTTAATCAAATAACAACTCTTTGTTCATGGTCAGGAAACATCACCATCTTTGATTAACAAGCTAGTCTAGTAGAGGCATACTAGTGACATAGTGTTTTGTCTATGCATTCACACATGTATCATGTTTCCGGTTAATACAATTCTAGCATGAATGATAAACATTTATCATGAAATAAGGAAATAAATAATAACTTTATTATTGCCTCTAGGGCATATTTCCTTCACAACATTGGCGAAGGCTCAAGCAACGCGAAGCGCGGCGGACAAACCGAAGAAGGCAAAGGAAAAGGCAAGCCACAAGGTCGTGGTAAGGCGGACCGATCTAAAGAGCGGAAGCCACGAAACTTGGATATGTCCGAGGTCAAGTGCTATAACTGCAATGGGATGGGTCACTTTGCGAAGGATTGTCCGGAGCCTAACAAGAAGAAGATCAAGGCAAATTTGGCGAAGCAGGAAGACGAACGTCCAGGTTTTTTGACGGCCGAAGTTTGTGATCTCGTGGAGCCTAACAAGCAGGAGATCAAGGCAAATTTGGCGAAGCAGGAAGATGAACGTCCATGTCTTCTGATGGCCGAAGTTTGTGATCTCGTCCAAACGGCGGTTGTGAAAGCAAACCGGAAGGTGCTACTTCATTAGGAAAAAGTAACACCAAAGTTATCTGGAAGCCAGAACGTGTCGTGGTATCTACACACGGGTGCCAGTAACCACATGACGGGGTGCAAGGAGAAGTTCCTCGAGCTAGAATATGATGTTCAAGGCTCGGTCAAGTTCGGTGATGGTTCAAATGTGGAGATTTGCGGGCAAGGTTCTGTCCTCTTTGAGGGTCTCACAGGAGAACATTGCATACTCACCGGAGTGTACTACATCCCACGGCTTCGCAACAACATCATCTCTGTCGGGAAACTTGACGAAAATGGATGCAAGGTGGATATTGAGAACGGAGTGATGATGATCTTCGACAACCTCCGAAACGTGCTAGCGCGTGTGAATCGCACGCAGAACAGGCTCTATATCCTCAGCCTTGATCAATCTCAACCAGAGTGTTGGCTCGCCAAGAGTGATGATGATTCGTGGTTCCGGCATGCTAGATTTGGACACGTTAACTTCTACGCCTTGAAGAAGATGTCGAAGATGGAGATGGTATCTGGGACGCCGTTTATCGACCATGTTGATCGAGTATGTGATGGGTGCTTGGTTGGAAAACAGCACCGCAGGCCATTCCCTGCTCAGTCTACCTATCGTGCAAGTGATGCACTCGAGCTGCTCCATGGTGATCTATGTGGCCCTATCACCCCAGCAACTCACGGAGGAACGAAGTACTTCTTCCTTGTGGTAGATGACTACTCGAGATATATGTGGGTCGTTCTCCTACGATCTAAAGATGAGGCATTTGAAGCGTTCAAGAAGCTGAAGGCTGCAACGGAGATGGAACACAAGCTGAAGGTTCGCGCTCTACGGACATATCACGTCGGAGAGTTTACGTCGAACGAGTTCAATGACTACTGTGAGAAGATTGGCATAAAAAGGTTCCTCACGGCACCTTATACGCCACAACATAACGGGGTTGTTGAAAGGCGCAATCGAACCGTCTTTGACATGGCGAGAAGTTTACTCAAGAGCAAGAACTTGTCGGGGACATTTTGGGGAGAAGCTGTCTCGAGGCGGTCTATCTTCTCAATCGGGCTCCAACGAAGGCGGTGATCAGCAAGACTTCATATGAAGCAATTTATGGACGTAAGCCGAATGTGTCTCATCTACGGACGTTCGGGTGCGTGGCCCATGTGAAGACGGCGGAGCCGCATCTCTCAAACCTTGCTGATCATAGCACAAAGATGGTGTTCATCGGATACGAGAGGAGTTCCGGCACCAAGGCATATCGTTTCTACGATCCATGAACCAAGCGTCTACGGATTTCATGCGATGTTGTGTTTGATGAAAACCAAGCGTGGAATTGGAGCGCAGCAGCCCACGATGCTCCAAATGGTAACATATTCACAGTTGAATTTTCAACTGATGATGATGCAAGGGAGAACGTCCAGGTGGTTGGCAAGACACCCAACCATGATGACCGCAATGGCAGTGATCACCATGGTGCCGACACCGACGACGACGCGCATGGGTCGCAAGGTGATAGAGTCAACGACGCGCACGACACGGGCGGAGATCTTGACAATGAGGAGCATAGTGACGATGACAATCAAGATGATGGCCACGGTCACGACGACTACGCCAATGACGAGGATGCCAACGATCCGTCATCTACCATGCCCGAGACTCAACGGTCTTCCTCAAGTGCATCGACGCCGACACAATTTGTGTCGCCCCCTTTGCAAGCCACAACGGACTCTTCCGGGCCACGTCGCTACAAGACCCTCAAGAAAGCCTACAACTACGCAAAGCCAGTTACGCTTGAGTACTCCGATTTGTGTTTACTCGGAGTTGAGGAGCCGGCGAACTTTGTAGAGGCGAGCAAAAGTTCAAGTTGAACGCACGCCATGGATGAGGAGATGAAGGCGATCGAGAGCAATGGCACGTGGACTTTGGTAACCCGACCTCCGAACCAAAAGGCCATAGGTTTGAAGTGGGTTTACAAGTTAAAGAAGGACACGAGGGTGCCATTGTGAAGAAAGTCAAAGACGGAAAAGTTTACAAGCTCAAGAAGGCACTTTACGGCTGAAGCAAGCGCCAAGAGCTTGGAATACAAAGTTAGACCGAAGTATGGTCTCGCACGGGTTCAAAAGTTATCCCCTGGACGATCCGAAAGATAGTCTACCAAGCACCGAAAAACAGGTGAAGGTTGAAGACGCGACCAAGGAGGAGCGCTGGTGTCAAGCTATGGATGAGCTAACGGCAGTAAAGTCGGTCCCTAAAATGCTACAAAGAATGACAAAAGCAATGCCAAGGAAATTTGCAATGAGTAATAGTCATCGCATTTACGATCCAGGTCGCACCGAGGATGTCGTGTTTAGGGGGGTGAATGTGAACTAATCACGATGCTAGAGTCCGAGTAGTACTCGCGTCCGAGTAGTACTCCAGGTAGTAACCGACTAGGTTTGCTCATAGGCTATGTTCAGCATATATATATATGTACCCCAGACCTTGTAACACACAACGAAAAGAGCAATACAAAGAAAAAAAAAAAAGCCCAGGAGCGACACGCCCCTGTAGCTATCATCAAAATCAGTTTTCCTATGTACTAGTTTACGTTCGCAAGTTTGCCAGAGTTCTGTCGAGAGAGTCGCTCCGTCGATCCAAGATCATATCGATCCCAGTACGCATACACGTAGCCCTAGCTAGCTACTAGCTAGCTTTGCACATACGTGTTTCACCTCGTGGACAATTTGATCTACCGATCAAAAGCCAACAGTCCATATGCAGTAGATGGAATTCTCCTTGAAACCAGAGACGCTTGCTGCTCCTTCACTGTCGGCCTTCGTGAAATTAGTCCATGCAACGTCGACGCCCACGCGGCAGAACGCGACGGTGCTCGACTCTGCCAGCACCGCCATCGCCAGGCAGCCCCCGGAGCCTGGCGAGGACGATGAGAGCATGATCTCACGCAAGATTTCACTCTTCTTCATCTCTTCTTGCCTGACCCACTCGTGGTGGCCGCAGACGGCAGGAAGGATGACCCAGTTGCCGTCCGGAAACGTATAGTGCCTATAGGAGGCCGCCAGGACGCGCTCGTCGGCTGGCGGGAGGTCGACGGTGGCGACGGTCAGCGGGTTTAGAAGTGTCACGCACCCGGCCTCGTCGACCAGCGCCAGCCACCCACGCGACGAGCCGCACAGTGTCTTGCCTCGCAGCGACGGGAGGTTCCTCGTCAAGGTCGTCTCCCCGCCGTCTGCCACTATGAAGAAGATGACGGCGATGTCCGGTAAGTTGGGGCCGAAGGGCAGCATCATCAGCATCGGCGCCAAGTACTTGGTGAACGGCAGCGCGGCGCGCCAGCCCGGGCACATGGACCGGAACTTGAAGGCGCCGCGCCGAGAGTGGAGCATCTTGCCGATGTGCTCCAGGAGCTCCTCCGGCAGACTGCTCCAGTCCTGATACTCGTCCAGTAGAACAGATGTGGGGCTTGGCGGACGAGCCATGGTCGTCGTCGTCGTCGAGAGGAGTCGACACGTCATATGTGTTGAGTAACGTGATTGTATTAGGAAACATAGGTTAGACTAGGAAATATTCTGGCTTGCCTTGTACTCCAAGTAGATCATGTGCTCCTATATATATGCCCACGAGGCTCAAGCAATACATCAAACTATTCCATCAAATCCTTCTCTCCCTTCTAACATGGTATCAGAGCCAAGAGGTCTTGAGTTCAATACCCGACTGGCACAATTAAATTGCAGCCCACTTTCGGTCCATGTTTAGGCCTGAGGAAGCCACACGTGAGGGGGAGTGTTGACGTATAATGTGCTGGCTAGTCTCTTCCATCAGATCGGTCTTTTGGTTACATTGGCTAGAGCATGCACTTTTAACATGATATCAATTTCCGGGTTCTAAACCCTAGCCGCCGCCGATTCCGCACCCCGCCCGCCCCTGGGGAGGTCGGCCTCCATGACCGCCGCTGGGGGCCGCGCCACCCGTACCTAGGGTTCGTCCGCCGGCCGTGTTGGCCGGCTGCCCTAGAGAGTCTTTTCCTCGAGCCCTTGCTCCGGGGTTTTCTCTCTCCCGCCGGTCATCTTGATCGTTGGTTTCTTTTTGATTTTCCGATCTAATCTTGATCGATTTGCATCGCCCACCGCCGCCATCGACCCCGTGCGCCTCTACTCAAACCCCGGCACGATCGGCCGACTTCTTCACCGACCAGGCGGCCTCGCGCGTCGTCCGCGCGTCCGCCCACCGGTCGCCCCGACCCGGTGGCCTCGCGCGTCGTCCGCGCGTCGGCCCGCCGGTTGCTCCGGCCCGGTGGCTTCGCGTCATGTGGCGGCCATTCGGCGCCGCCGTTCGCGCGCCGGCCCGCCCGTCAATCTACGTCGGACGTCACCGCCCTGCTCCGGTCGGGACTACTGCATCACCCGACCCGGCGGCCTCGCGCCATGAAGCGGCCAATCGTAGCCGCCCTGCCGGCCGCTGTCGCCGGCTTCATCTCGGACTCCGCCGCCACCCATCTCCATCGAGCGACATCCCCCACCTGGCGCGCGATTGGATTGATCACCCGCCCGCCACCGCGATCCGCCTCATCTACGCCGTGCGACCGACCTAGCCCGTCGGTGGCGCGCGCCACCGCAGGCCCCGTGAAGACCGTCCCGAGTTCAGCGCGCCCTTCTACCGATCGAGCAACGGGCTGCCGCAAAGTCGTCCCGTCGGGCCGCAACGCCGCCGTCCCGTGGTTCTTCTCTCGGCTGCACCGACCCGCGTCACCGCTGCGTCGCCCCTTCGAGCCATAGTGTCGTGGCTCGCGGTCCACCGCCGCCCCGACGCCGTCCGCTCCATGTCGTCCCTGTGGCAGCACCGACCCTCACGCCGCCGCTGCGTCGCCCCGTCGGGCCATAGCGAGCGTGGCACGCAGTCCACGCCACCGTCCCGAGGCCGTCCCCGCGGTTGCACCGACCCGCGCTTCTCGGCCACACCGCCCCTTCGGGCTGTCGCGCCGCGGCCCGCGGTCCCTGCCGCCGCCCCGAGGTCTTCCGTCGTCGCCTTTGACCTGCCCGCCGCCGCTGCGTCGCCCCTTCAGGCCGTAGCGCTGCGGCCCGCGGTCCACCGCTGTCGCTGCGCATCGACTTCCCGTGGTATGCGTCGCGCCGCCTCCCTTGGCGCGGGAACGCCACCGTTTGCGCCGGTCTTCGTCATGCTGCTGGGTTCTCCTCGCCTACTTCGAGCACCGCCGCCGCGCTCCAAACTGAGCCGCCGCCGCCGCCGCTCTTCTTCGGCCGCCGCTGCTCCCCGTAGACGCCGCCGCCCGTCCACCTCCCTTCATCTTCGTCCAGCACCAGCCCGTCGCCAGCGTTGCCGTCATCTACCCCGAGCACTTCGTCTACTTCGACAACAGCGGGCGACATTGGCCCCGTGCCGATGGACGCCGCAATTGTCGTCGAGTTCTTCTCTGCTGGCCCCTCCGACTTCTCCGACATGGCGTACAGCTCATGCAGGTCCCTCGTCTACGCATGTCCGGTGCTGGCTACACAATGCGTGCCTTCATCCACGACGTGTCCCCTGGCCTGGCAAGCATGGTCGGCGCTTCATCAACTTCGTCTTCGTCCGTCTACGCATGCCGGTGCTGGCAACACCGGTGCGTGCCTTCGTCCACGATGTGTCCCCGGGCTTGGCAAACCTGCCGCGACGCGTCGTCAACACCATCATCCTTCTGGTGCACCACTACCTAGTCACCACTGCACCCATGACTAACTCGCGCCCTCTTGCGCCCGCGGCTCCACGGCGACTTTCTCGACACCAGCCACCCCGACTCGACATCGACCACGGCATTTTTCGCATCGCTACCTCGACCACGGCTCCACCACCCACGCTCTTGGCTACATCGACAAACGGCACAAAGGGCTACCGCCTGCTTGAGCAACCTCGTTGGTTTCCACTCCAGCCATGACTCCGCGATGCGTCGACCGTTACGACTGTTGGGGGGGGGTGTCCGTCGGCTTGCCTTCGGATTCTTCTCCAGTCTCACCGTCTGCGACGCTACCGTTGTGACTGCGGGGGGATGTTGAGTAACGTGATTGTATTAGGAAACATAGGTTAGACTAGGAAATATTCTGGCTTGCCTTGTACTCCAAATAGATCATGTACTCCTATATATATGCCCACGAGGCTCAAGCAATACATCATACTATTCCAGCAAATCCTTCTCTCCCTTCTAACAATATGGATGGACATGGATTGGATCGGGAGCAGGAGTAGATTTCAACGTATGGACATCAGATGTGCAGATGGATCGATCATGGAGGAGCTGATGATAAGATATATTGGCAAGAAGTTGGCAGCAAATTGGAAAGTTTTCACGGGCAAGAGAGGAAGAGGAATGATTTAAAACGATCCTAGCTGTTCTGCTCTGGCGAGCGTGAGTGAACGCGCTCGAATTTTCTTCTTCCTACAAATTTGAGTCGTGTGTTTCTTACCTTTTTTGTTACGGTTTTTTGCCTGTTCTTTTTTTGTCAGTCGACCTAGATATGTCTAAATTAAATTGATTGTTTTTTCCAAGGGGTAAATTAAATTGATTCTTGAAAATACAATTTCCATCATTTCCTGCAAAGTCCGCTTTTCACTTAATGGGCGTTGCATCTATAGTACCTAAATAGTTGATCCCCACTACCTGATTTCTCTGCCCTATGGTGCGTCCACGTCATCTTAATTCTTTTCGGCCGTTTGATTGATCATGTGTGGCCGTGATCTGCGACGATGAGTTGGCCCCGTGTTCGCTCCATGCCCCACCCATTCGCTCCTCCTTCCTTGACCCGCAGAAGCGGAAGCGATGGTTTTCTACTACTGAAACGTCAACGAGGGAACCTCTCCTCATAATCTAATCGCCCCGACTCCCACCCGTATCTCTCTCCTCAAACGACACAAACTCCATGCGGTGATGGATGCAACTGAGCCCAGCCTCCTCTAGGGTTTGCGTCTGCCATCGGGATCAGAACTGGCGGCCATGGCGGCTTGCGGGAGAAAGGAAGGATTGGAAGACGATCAATCTGGAGGATGGGGGGACTTTATGCAGAGGGGCGTCCACATGCTCATCAACATTCTTGATGGCCAGAGCCCGAGCACAACTTCGAGTACTACATGATGCATCTGAAGATTTTGAACATGTAAGTTGCCTTCATGCCCGCCTCCCTCCGTCCAGGCCTAGCCTAGGCTGATTCGATCCAATCCGGTGGTGATATATAGGGTTTCCAGCCCCCTGTTTGTCCTTCGTCCCCGCCTCCTTCCATCCATGCCTAATCCAGGCTGATTCGGTCGAATCCTACATGTGTGTTTTCTTTACAGATTATCTCCTTTTTGTGTGTGTGTTTTCCGGTGTTGTTGCTTTTTCAGTCAATGAGGCAAGGCAAAGCTAATTGCCTTTCCAACATGCAGTAGTGTTTTTTGCATTCGAGTTCTTTTTTGGGTACGGGTGGAGCGTGACATTGGGTTGTCTTGCTGGCTGTGAATGATTACATTCTCATCTTACTATGTACCAACACATAATCAGTTCCTCTCTTGAATCGTTTTGTTCCTTGGCAATTTGAAACAAACCTTCCTATTAGGATTCCAGTATAGTATCTTTTATGTAGTAGGTACACTCCGGTTAAATACCCCTTAATTTACAGAAGTGCATCAATCAGTTTGCTTTTCACATGACAATGTGGTTTAGGTCAGTTTACTTACGCTTCATCTTACACTACACACATACATAGTTCCTCATTGAATTCTTTCGTCAGGCTTTTCCTTTGTGTTATACTGCTATCCATTAGTACACATCTTAGTAATTTTAATTTGGTTGTTCTTGAGACTTTTGCAGGTTAGTGATGGCTGGCTTTCCATTGGTCGATTTTAAATTCAGTTAAACAAGGTGACCCCTTTCTCTACATGTTTTAATCTACACTTCGAGACAAGTGGCATTCCTGCCACTTCCGAAATTCTTCTGAACCTTTAAGTCGTTATGTAGAAAGCCATCTTACTACTATCATCTTAAAAGCACTTTTTTGTTCAAATGTGTTTCCAATGTTGCAGATAGTATGTCTTTCAAAGACGTGTGCTTGCATGGGTTTGTTACTTCCCTTGATCCCTTTATACCCGATTGCATAGGAAAACAAGATCAGAGCATAATTCTACTTGGCATTGGTGGCTGGGGTCAACAGGTTGAGTGATTGTTCTTATACTTCTGGTATGCTCCATTCAGTCCTGATTGCATGAATTTGTACGATGCAAGATGACTAAGAAAAGAAAATTGCGTTTTGTTCAGAACTTCAGGCTGCAGTCCGTTTTTCCATGTAGCACTTTTAGTACTATTGACTAAGTGGCACTTTTTCCCAGAAATTTTTATGGCTTTTGTAGCTGCAGAGAAACTGGTAATTGGAGCTAGAAGATATGGACATATCACATATCAGCCACATCAGGTGACCTCCAGAAGCTCAGATAATATTTACCTCTAGGGAGAGCCTGCTTTACTAAGTTTTTCGGCTCTTCCAAATTGTTAGACAAAGATTTGTGGAGCAGTAATACAATGACAGTAGTTCTGCAATAGTGCAATACTACCATTTTTCTCACTGACAGTGACAATATCTGAATGGTTAATCCATACATCAATACAACTTTTAACATTCCTTCCTCAACTTTCTCCACTCAACATCTTTTTCTAAAAAAGAAGTCTTTTTGTGCACAGTGTCTCTTTATTGACTCAAAATTCCATCGGATATTTTTCTTGAGATTAAGTGTAATAATGCTCAAAACAATTAATTTTAGCATAAAGTCCCGCAGCAACGCGCGGGGCATCATCTAGTTTTTACAAATTTACTGCTTGGACATGATTTTTAGGACTAGCACAACAATTGTTTTAAACACAGATGTTTCCATAAGAATAATGTCTCCATCGTGCGTGTAAGAAGTTTTTGACTAAACTTTGGTGGGTTCTATATTAGTAAGTTGCCTGAAATTGCAGCATGTGTTGAGTCTTATTTCATTTGAGAATGAAGAGGATTCCAGGCGCAACACCACGCCAGAGAGGGCATCATCGGTGGAGGCGAGGAAGCAGGTAAACCCTTTAGCTCTGCCGCCACTGGATTAGTTAGCTTCCTCACCGGAGGCAGGGGCGCCGCAGCAAGCGACAACGAGGAGCTGTGTCGCGACTGGATGAGAGCTAGGGAAGCGTGCCAGAGGAAGCGGTTGGAACAGGAAGAAGTTTCTCCGATTCGGATGGGGATTAGGGCTAGAGAAAGAAGATGAAGGAGAGCCGATGGATTACGATCCAACTGCTTAGAAAATCAACTTAGTTAAAAAAAGTTAGACGACCGTCAAATTCTTTGGGGTTGCAACAAACGTCCTCCCATGGTGACGGTGATGTTATTTTTTCCATAAAAGGCATCCGGTTCCAATCCCATTTCGGTGCTGCTTGCTTGGGCGTGTCTTCATAAGATAAGCATCAACCGTTGACTTCTCGGACAGCCCTTATTTTGAGGCTTTGCGGCGAGTAAGTTCCAGCATGCTACTGACTCACTTGTGCTACATGAGGGAAACCCAACATTACGCACACATTTCCTAGCCCAACCTTTTCCGATCGGGATCCAGGTTCCCAGGCCATGGCCGGCCGCCGCAAGAATTCCCGGAGGGGATCCCCACAGGTGACCGAGATTGACGTCCTCCTAGACGAGCTTCTCGAGCTGTTGTTCCTGCGCCTCCCCTCGCCCGCCCACCTCGTCCGCGCCGCGAGCACCTGCAAGCGCTCGCGCCGTGTAATCGCAGGTGACGGCGGCGGCTTGCTCCGCCGGTTCGGATCTCTCCACGGAGTACCCGACCATGTCATTGGCCACTACTGCGTCGAAGACGGCTACGGCTCCCCGCTCCGGCTGGCCTTAACCCCGTCTTCATCTCCTCCTCTTGCGGACACCATCGCCGATCGAAATCTAGCGCTCGACTTCCTCCCGCTGGGGGAATTTGGCGGTTGCCGCTGGCAGCTCGCCGATCCTGGGTGCATCTTACACTTTTTCATACAGTTGCATTTTTCCTAAAAGCGCCCATCACATTTTTCACTAAACTAATCTAATGCTCTTCTGAAAGCAACTTAATTAGATATAAGAAAATATCACTTTTATTTCCCGTCATTCATATTATCTTTTGTCTAATACAATGTTCGAGAAGTGGAACATGCACTTTTTCACGAAGAGTGAACATTTGCTGCCCCTGGGTGAGGTGCATGAATCTAAGAGATGAAAACAATCGAATATCTCCATATCACATATGATAGACCATATTACCCTTATAAATCCGGGACTTATTAGATATATCTTCACAATTGATGTACATTGGGATTAAAGCACTTTTGGGAAGGGTGATGTTAAGGAGCAACACTCCACAAAATTCTACGAAACATGCTCTGTATAAAGAGATTAGACCACAAGTACCTAGTTCGTGTTGTACAACTCCCTTGGATGAAAACAAAATAATTTGACCCAGTTCCATACCATGAGTTTTTCCAACTCATATCAGTGTTCATTTTAAACAGATGGACCATCCTTCCAAATAACAATACACACATTATAAGAAAACCATCCTGATGTAACCATTTGGTTGAATTGCACTTTGATCGCTGGGTACATCAACCGATCACATCTTTGAATCGCAAGCAAATATGATTGAGCACACCTAAAGTAAAGCCAAGCAAATACATAATTCAGATAACTTAACGGAACAACTTAAACATTTAGGTTACCCCAAAATAATCCAAGCCTTAAACCTAAAGCTTCAAAGTGAGATCAATCCCGTCAGCAGTAGTCTCTTCCTGATTCACTTCATGCAACCCTTCCTAGCGTGCCAGGTGACCTCCATCTCCGGTCCCGGGGTAACCGCCGGCCGCCGGTGCCAACACTGCAGACGATGGTTGAGCCGGAGCAAGGCTTGTGCCAGTTTGCCATGGCAACGAAGTCGACATGAAGCGGGGCCTGGGGTAGTAGTGGGCGGCAAACAGGTTGGCATGCAGGCGAGCGTTGTGCAAGTAGGTGGCGTACGACGGCGCCCAGGTCATGCGCGGCAGAGACCAAACGGGACGACGCTCCATATGCGGCTTGTGGTTGTGCACCTTGTGATGGCTGGCCCGCCGCCGTATGGTCTTGAAAGTGCATGGACAAAACCTGCACTTAAACGTGCCCACCTGAACCTCCTTGGTAGAAGACGATGACGAGTCGGCTGGGAGGGTGAACGCAGTGGAGCCAGAGGAGGACACCATCTTTCTGGATTTGTTGGAGATGTGTACGTAAGTACTGTTCCTTTTGTGTGATTGCTTGTAGTCTATGGTGGGGATTTTAAAGCAGTGGAGCGGGGTGAGGGATGGGTCATGTGACTGCTAGCTAAGAATGGAAGTAAACACTTTTTTTGGATAAACATGCATGGTAGCATTATTTGTAGGAGGGAAATCATTTTCATAATTCTCCATACAATTACTCACTAATACCTCCTAACTACTCCCTCCGTTCCGAAATAATTGTCTTTCTAGAGATTTCAACAAGTGACTACATACGGAGCAAAATGAGTGAATCTACACTCTAAAACATGTCTACATACATCCGTATGTTGTACTCCATTTGAGATGGCTAGAAAGACAATTATTTTGGAACGGAGGGAGTATATGTATTTCCTCTCAGTGATGTCATAAATTCAGTTTGCATCCATTAAAATTACTCTTTCTCATTCTTGAAAAATGTTGTTCTTTCTCATTAAGAAAACTATATTAGACTAATAAACTTGTAATGCGAGCAATTGAAATAATCTTTTCACAATATGCCATTAGCATCTCGGTGAAGCATGAGGGTGCTGCTAGTCAGAAAACTATAGAAATGCATCCCCGTCCTAGTTAACTGCGCTAGCCTCGGGACCCGCGTTAGACACCTATTACACACTATTGCGTGTACAGTAGTCCTTGCACGCCCGCGTCGTCCTCCTCTTGGGGCGACTCGGGCGGCTAGAAACCTAGCCGCCGTCGCCACCACAAACTCCCTCCTCCCCTCCCTCCGCCGCCGCCGGAAGACGCCGCCGGGCTAAGCCCGGGGGGCGACGGCGGTGGTGGGGGATCTCCTCTCTCGCGCGTCTTCGGGGTGGGGAGGACCCCAAGGCGTGTGGTGGCGCGACCGATCTGGGATTTGCGGCGCGGCGGATGGCGGCAGGCGGCGGGAGGCCGGCCCATCCTCGGACGGCGATGGCTTGGCGCTGCGGAGGCCAGGGCTGCGGGCGCTGCGGATGGCCCTTCGGGCGGCGGCGGCGGCTGCGGCGGCGTGCATGCTGCCTTCAGATCGGCGACGGCGGCGTGGAGGGCCTGGTGGTCTCGTCGGCGGCACCTCCGATCAGATCTGTTCTGACCAGTGCAGCCGGCGGTGGTGGTCATCTCTTCCGTCAGAGGTGGTCGGCCTGAGGCTGGGTGTTTGGATCTCGGGATCCGTCATCTGGCACCAGCTGCGAGTCGGGGAGACGTAGTTGCCGGTGAAAACCGAGCCGACGGCGGGCGATGGTGGCGTTCCACGTCGTTACCTTGATGAAGGCATTGTCATGTGACTACCGTCGACCCACTCGTATTGCTCCGGGGGAAACCCTAGGATCTGGTGTTCCAGACCGGACGATGGTGGCACTGCGGTGTCGTTTCTCTCTTGGGAGCGTCGTTTCGTGGAGCAGCGCTGGAAGTCAGAGGCAGGAGGTGGAGCGGCTTCGTCTTGCACGGAGCTTTGGTGGAGATGTCAAGTCATGCCTGTCCGACAGGTGCTACGCTTGGTCATGCCTGGTCGGCAGGTGCTACGCACGACAAATCCTCCAAGGGCTTCAAGCTGTGTCGGCTGGTGGTACGTGGCAGCATGGCGCTGAGGTGTATCAGTGGCGACCGCGACGTGTACAGCTGTTTGCGCGCAGGGAGGAGGTGACGTTGGGCGCCATGGTGGCGTCGACGATAGCTGGACCGAGCAAGGTTGATGCATCAGTACAGCTCTGAAGATGGAGCGGTGGCAGTTGGCGGCGGCGGCCTCTGAGAGCACGCCGGACCAGTGTGTGTCCCAGACCCGGCAAGTGGCTAGGTTGGGGTCTCAGGTCTTAGATGTTAGGCTTTGCTGCGATGTCTGTTTGGTATTAGGCCCAGGCTATCTGCGCCCCTTCATCAACTGGATAGGTGTAGCGACAGTTTGTTGCTTAGACGGCGGCTTTAGTCTTACTATTGTATGACTTTGTAAGGTCTTGTGAGAATAATTAATAAAGTGGCCGTATGCATCGCCTAGATGCAGAGGCCGGGGGTCATCCTCCTTTTCTAAAAAAAAAACACAATTGACACTGGTACACAGCATAGCTTTAAAGACGGTTCTGTTAGACAACCCTTGGTCAATTTTAGGTTTCCATTACTAGCTTGAGGCGTCAAATCAGTCTGGGAGCGAAAAATGTTTTATAACTATTTTAATTTATGTTTTTGCAGCCAGCCCTGCTATCGAAATCACAATGAATGGTACACTGCAAGTGATCTATGACCAACCAAACACATGATTGCAGGATTGAAGAGGTGTCAAAGGCCAGGGTGAAATCTCCCCTCAGCTTACCGATGCTGGTATCGGCGACACATGAGGATGTCATCCCCTTTTTGGAGGCATTGGCATGGCCTTTCGTCCGTGTCCCTCTTCGAGCATCACGAGAAACACTAGGTCCGCTAGCCCGGATTGGATGATGGCAGCAATACCAACGTCGTCCCCTTCATGAAGTGTTGTCTTGGTTGCTCATGGTGTCTCCGGTGTTGGAATTTACAATGCCAGATGCCATGCTCGGTTTTGGGGGGCTTCTCTTGACGTGGGAATTCGAGGTGCAATGTAGGACTCGCGATTGTTTCCTCCATGGCTTCTTCCTCCGGCCCTATCGAGTTCTGCAATCTACTTGCCTACTCCTCTAGGCTCGTAATCTGTCCTGGAGTCGTGGCCGCATGACGGAGGTGCCCAACATTACCCATGACACGGTCTAGCTGCTCTGGGTCTCGTCTTCTTACCTTCCATGACTGGATTTCGGGATAGGCGAGTATGTGATGTGTAACAACCCCCCCCCCCCCGTATGTCCCCTATGTTACTTGGGCATAGCCAAGAGAAAGTTGGCACCCGCCAAAAAGTATCTCGGTTTATACAAGAAACTTGGCATAACCCAGAGTAAGCTGAGCAACCTCAAAATAATATTTGTTGGCAACGTCCTCGGCATAGCCTAGAGCAAGTTGAGCACCCACCAAAAAATATCTCGGTTTATACCGAAAACTCGGCATAGAAAGGAAAAAAAACACTCGGCTTACACTAGAGGCTCGGCAAAGTACCCGCCACGTGGCCATCCTCACCGCACTTGCCAGCTCCATGACAACAACAATTGCAATAAGCCGAGTACCAGGCTACCAGCTAACGGCACACTCCATTTATATATTTCCTTTTCTTTTTAAATATGCCCTGTATAAAGAGATTAGACCACAAGTACCTAGTTCGTGTTGTACAACTCCCTTGGATGAAAACAAAATAATTTGACCCAGTTCCATACCATGAGTTTTTCCAACTCATATCAGTGTTCATTTTAAATAGATGGACCATCCATCCAAATAACAATACACACATTATAACAAAACCATCCCGATGTAACCAGTTGGTTGAATTACACTTTGATCACTGGGTACATCAACCAATCACATCTTTGACTCGCAGGCAAATATGATTGAGCACAGCTAAAGTAAAGCCAAGCAAATACAGAATTCAGATTAACGGAACAACTTAATCATTTAGGTGACCCCAAAATAATCCAAGCCTTAATCCTAAAGCTTCAAAGTGAGATCAATCCGGTCAGCGGTAGTCTCTTCCTGATTCACTTCACGCACCCCTTGTTGGCGTGCCAGCTGACCTCCATCTCCGGTCCCGGGGTAGCCGCCGGCCGCCGGTGCCAACACTGCAGACGATGGTTGAGCCGGAGCAAGGCTTGTGCCAGTTAGCCATGGCAACGAAGGCGACATGAAGCGGGGCCTAGGGTAGTAGTGGGCGGCAAACAGGTTGGCATGCAGGCGAGCGTTGTGCAAGTAGGTGGCGTACGACGGCGCCCAGGTCATGCGCGGCAGGGACCAAGCGGGACGACGCTCCATATGCGGCTTGTGGTTGTGCACCTTCTGGTGGCTGGCCCGCCCCCGCACGGTCTTGAAAGTGCATGGGCAAAACCTGCACTTAAACGTGCCCACCTGAACCTCCTTGGTGGAAGACGATGACAAGTCGGCTGGGAAGGTGAACGCAGTGGAGCCAGAGGAGGACAGCATCTTTCTGGATTTGTTGGAGATGTGTACGTAAGTACTGTTCGTTTTGTGTGATTGCTTGTAGTCTATGGTGGGGATTTTATAGCAATGGAGCGGGGTGAGGGATGGGTCATGTGACTGCTAGCTAAGAATGGAAGTAAACACTTTTTTGGATAAACATGAATGGTAGCGTTATTTGTAGGAGGGAAATCATTTTCATAATTCTCCATATAATTACTCACTAATACCTCCTAACTATATGTATTTCCTGTCAGTGATGTCATAATTTCTGTTTGCATCCATTAAATTACTGTTTCTCATTCTTAGAAAATGTTGTTCTTTCAAATTAAAATATTATATTAGACTGATGTATAAACTTGTGATGCTACAGTTGTAGAGTCTACTTCCACTACACGAAAATCGTAGTACGCTGATTATTAAAAACACTCGATGAAGCAACATTAGACTCGGCCAACAATTGAAATAATCTTTTCGCAATATGCCATTAGCATCTCAGTGAAGAACGAGGGTGCTTCTTTTTAGAAAAGGAGGATGTACCCCCGGGCTCTGCATCTCACGATAAATGCAGCCATATTATTAAGGGATTTCCACATATGTGTCCCTGGTTTCTTAGCTCTACTCATTCATCCCCGCGCTCTTAACTTTTGCTCACTTTTCCGCATTCCCTTGCCCGAAACCCTCAGAACTGGTCACAACGGACGTTGCCGCCAGGTCAATGGCTTGACTGTTAACTCTGGCGAGTGGGGCCGCACTGGACTGTGTCATCCATTGGACCTGACAAGTGGGGCTGTTGGGCGGTGTTGCTATTGGATCATTGGGCGTGGTTTCATTGGGACGTCCCTTGCATTAAACGCCTGCACGCGCCGCCACAACAGAAGCCTGCTATGCATGCACCTAGCAAAGCCTGCATGCATGCATCTATGCGCGCCGCCACGATGCGCTGACCGAGCCTGCATGCGCCAATGCGTGCCGCCGCGATGCACTGACCCGACAGTTTTCTTGCACGCCAGCCGCCACGGATGCAGCGACGGTCGCTACCGCTGGTTCCTCTCTTCTAGCTAGCTAGGTGGCTACATATTTGTGGCTTGTGTAAAAAAAGAGAAGGGTTCGTTGTGGCTGCATGCACTACGTGGTTACTAACAAAGCGATCGAGCTCTCTAAGAAAACAATCAACAAATATGTACTCCCAATACGTAGATATGGCCAACAAGCCCATAGCGATCACATAGTTCAAACTAGGAAGAATTTGGGGATAATAATAGAAAAGATAGAAAATTTAATAATAGAACTTAGCCCTAGAACTTAATAAAAGGGCGAACAAGCCCATAACTTCTCCAACATAGTCCAATCCCTACAACTTAACATAACATAGACTCAAAGATAGAGGGTTTAGAACCCTAGCCGCCGCCTTCTCCTCCTCGCTCCTCCTCCGGGCGCCCTTCACTGCTCCTCCGGGGCGTTGTCGATGTGGTACAGAAGAGTGTGCATGCACGATGCGTTGGGGAAGATGTTGTTGTACTCCGTGAACATGTTGTGGGTGGTGAAAGCGATGAACTCGCAGCCACACCAAATCACCCGGCCGAGGAGGTAGAAGAGCGTCGAATGTGTTGGTGAAGTGGTAAAGGAGAGAACCCACCACCCCATTTTGGATGACCTCCTCGACACGAAACATCCTTGGAGATCCCCGTGGGAGGTGGTGGTTGCCGGATGGGAGGAAGAACTCGGTGAAGTTCCTTGCGGTCTTCCACCTTGATATCGCCCACACACGTAGTGTGCGCTCAACGTACACGCCAGGAGGGTAGAGCCTCTCCGGCACGGTGGGTGGGAAGCGGTAGGTTGGTCCCGTGTACTGCATGGCTGAGGGATGTGCTAGAAGAAGGAGAAGGGGTCGAAGAGTAAGAAGGGCAGATGGCAGAGAGTATGGGAGATGGATGAGGGATGGCAGAGGCAGAGGGTGGCTTAAATAGCCGTAGTGCTATGTGTTATTTGGCCGTGGCAATAACGGGGTAAAATTTGAAGTAGTCTGTTTTCAAACTCACGGCAGCATCGGGAGTGTACACGCGTGGGAAACGGCGGTTTGAAAACAAGAAGAAAAAGAAGTTAATTGCATGCATGGGAATCCGTGGTCATATATATTATATGAACAAAAAGAGACAATTTTTGAATAGTTTGTGGCCATTTTGCGTCATAAAAATAAATTTGGCCCTTATAAATTTGGTCATGTTGCATTTGTATAAAACAAAAAAACTAAATTTTGCTACGCAATGTCAATTGTTGTGTATTTTCAAACGATGCAAAAAAATGACGCAATTCGATGGCCCAACCAGAGCTTGCTTTCCTTTTGGGCCCAATAACAACATTTATTTTCGCGGAGTCAGTAGTGAGCAAGCAGCCTAGCACAACCAATAGGATCGCCTCTCACAGATTGCCCCACGATCCAACGATGCAGAGCCGTCCTTGTGATCCAATGGCGCGGACCCTGCACGCAGCCTGCCCACCGAATTCCTTCTAGATGACCACATCTGAGGGCTGTCGATTGGCGCCAGGGTTTGATCGGACGGCTGACATTCGGAGCTTGGGTTAGGCGAAACCCCGCGAGGTTTAAAGGGGTTTTGAGTTGGTCAACGAGGTTTCGAAGGCTTTGACGTCATTTTATGAGACACACTAACGAAGAAAAATACTAAACTTGGTCTATGGTCATTTTTATAAAAAAAAACCCTAGCTGCCACGATCAAGGTCAAATGAGCACCATTAATTTAAAAATAAATAAAAAGTATATAAAACCTGCGCGCAATGTTGTCTTATGTGACATGTTACTAGCCAAAAATCATAAACTTGTTTTATGGTCATTTTCATGAGAAAACATTCACACATATGAGCTATCACGTACATGATTTCATAGAGTTCAAGCAGAGGAGGTAGGGTTACCTTCTGTTTTTGAAATTTTTAAAAAAATCAAAAAAATCACCAAAGCTTTATTTCAAAGTGAATAAGAAGGATCTGAACTTAGTTTTCCATTTTCATATTCTAAACGTGATTTTAGTAGATTTTATATTAAAGCATATTTTTCAAAACAAAATGTAAAAATATGAAGATTAATTCAAAAGATAGTGAGACTTACTACACTATGGAAAGTGAATAGGTGTTAATAAAAAGTATTTGGCTCATTTAGAGTAGGTCTAAAAAAACTTGATTACAAATGGGTTGTTTACCCTAGCCTGGGAGCTCATTTGGAGCACATTTCTCAAATTCAAATTTATTTGACCTCCTCTAAATCACCTCAAATTTTGCACACATGATCTCCTACACAAACATAAATAGTTTGCGAAGGTTTTATTTGTTTTTGCATTTTCTTGAATTTATACTGTCCTATCGGATGTTAGTTCAAAACATCGGATAATGAAACATGCTGCTGGGAAAAAGCATGCATTTGATTTGATTAATAAACATGGGACAAATAATTAGGACAATACTCCTTTATGATCAGTGAAAAAGTAGCATATATGATCATCACATCATCTAGTCCTCCCCGCAAATCGTTACATCCTCTGCATGAGACAAAAGGTGATCGAAGCGGCCATCCTTTGGCTTTGGCTTGGTGGTGCAGTAGGGGCAGTGCTAGTTCCTCATCTTGCGGTTGTAGAAGGACGCGACGTTGCCCTTGTACACTTCTTCTCGAGAATCATGCTGCACACATGAATGAGTTAAATTAATACATTATAGATTCATGGATACACCATGTCAAAGGAACTAACTGAACAATCTAAATTTTAGGTAGGTTTACCTCATATGCTTTGTCGTCACTAGACTCTGGATCATATGGGTCGTACTGGGCCAGCTTGCTCTTTTTACCTCCCTCCCTCCCCAACCATCATACTCCTGAATATACAATTACATCCATCACTAGTAAATACGGAAGCCGGTTGAAAATTTAGATATGCACACATGACACATTGATCATAGGGCTAATATACTCCCAATATACTATGATCCTATTTGCATTTTCCGTTGTCATGCACACACATTGAAAAACAGAGCTAATATAACCACACATTGTGGACAAATTTATATACTAATGAACTCAATAACTTCTTAATCAATGGATTCCATTTGGGCATATGACATTCAAAACCCCAATCCGAGTAGCATTCAAAAACAAATCCAGGGATGCAATCTAATAAGCATACATGTATGTAGCATTAAAAACCCCAATCTGTGAGCATTAAAAATAAATCTAATAAGCATACATCTGTGTAGCATTGAAGCATAGAGATCCCTATCTCTCATACAGATCTATCTAGCATTTTTGCAATGAATTTATCCAAAAATCCCTAGTACAGAAACCCCCATCCCCCCAATACAAAAAACACCGGCCCATCCGTCAAACCAACTACTCGAACCATTCGAACTACCATATGAATCAGAATCTAAACAATGCAAATAGGGAGCAACTAACTCTACAAGCTAATATCCTAAAGCAAGTGCAAATACCCACTGCTCCTTGGCAGGCTGCGCATCGGGGGTATCGGGATGGATTGCGCCGCTCGACGCCGTCACCTTCTATAGCGCTGAGGCGGAGCCCGCCACCTCCTTCTCCACATCCGCAGCGGTTACGAGTTTCCCCGCAACGCCGTGGACGCCGCTGACATCCGCGGACACCGTGCCCTGCAGCTCCACCACATCTCCGGCCGCTGCGCCGGCTGTCGGTGTCAAAACCGGCAGGTCTCAGGTAGGAGGGCCCAAGTTGTGCATCTAAGGATCAATGGTAACAGGAGACCAGGGGACACAGTGTTTACCCAGTTTCAGGCCCTCTTAAAGGAGGTAAAACCCTACTCCTGCTTGATTATATTCGACGAGTATGAAGATTACAAGAGTTGATCTACCTCTAGATCATAATGGCTAACCCTAGATGTCTAGCCTGTCAGAATTCCAATGATGGTGAAGAGGATCGCCTCTATGGACTAACCCCTCCAGTTTATATACACACCGGAGGGGCCTAGCTAGGGTTTGTACAAGGTTGGTTTATCAGGGAAGGAAGCTTCCAGACTCTATTCTTGCCGTCTGCGTATTTGAGAAGTCCCATCCGGACACGGAGGATAATCTTCAGCTTGATCTTGTATGGCCCATCCAACCCGGCCCATACTCCTGGGCCGGATGATAACCCACAAGTATAGGGGATCGCAACAGTTTTTGAGGGTAGAGTATTCAACCCAAATTTATTGATTCGACACCTGAGGACCCCCGGATCTAGACTCCCTCAGTAGCCCCCGAAGTTTCCTTCAATGACGATGTAGTGTGCGGACGCAAGTCTTCGGCTTTGCAAGGTGGGTTCTCCATTATATTCGGGTAGATGATAGTCCGGCATCGGTTTCTGCGTCCAGTCTTTATGACTCCTTCCTGTCATCGCCTTGATTTCCACGCGTCTGAGTTAATGTGAACGCTCCGTTACCCTTGTGTTTTTAATATTTCCAATAGGCACAGGCAGCGCTTATATAACGAGGCTAGATCTTCAAAACGCCATCTCGCACCACTCCAAGAGCAACAGAGCAAACCACGGAAGAAAATTCAAACCATGGCTAATGTCCCTGGCTCCTCCTCGCGTCCTCATGGACCTCAAGAGGGGGATTGGCAGAGTTGCTCCGTATCTCATCTCCAGCACAATCGGCTCCAGACGCAAGGATATCTCCCCCCTGCGGATCTAGTCCCGTCGGAAGGGTTAACTTCCATGGGCGATGACGCATTGCCAGAAAATTTCCCCAATCACAGCCTAGAAGAGAGTGTGTGCTTCATCTCGTTCCTTCTCAGGAGTCTACTGGAGTATTACGGGATCCAACTTCACAACCTCGCACTAGGTTCTATTTTGCACATTTCCGGTTTTGTCGCCCTTTGCGAGTTATTTTTAGGCTGTAAGGCCCATTTTCAACTATGGAAGAAGTTCTTCTGCCCCATCCCCCGCCACCAGGACGGAGGGTCTATTTTCTATAAGTGGGCAGCGCCAAAGTATGCCGCATAGACGGATCCAGTTATCCATCCGGGACTCCGAAGAGGGGGTCCGACAAATGGTCATCGGAATGATTCTATATTGGGGATGTTCCCCTTCCGGACCCTGTTCGGCGCGGGCTTCCCAAATTATCCAG
The DNA here is from genome assembly GCA_021437245.1 of Aegilops speltoides. Classification (NCBI taxonomy): domain Eukaryota; kingdom Viridiplantae; phylum Streptophyta; class Magnoliopsida; order Poales; family Poaceae; genus Aegilops; species Aegilops speltoides. Next base: position 409,022,395 of record CM038145.1, on the reverse strand, counting down.
CGCTCCTTTAAAGAAGTTGTTCAGCTAGCGTCCCAAGTCCCCTAAACAAGAGGATAGTGCGGAAGTAATGAGATTGGTCAGCAAGGTCAGATTAATGACACATTCCGGTCTCTCCATCGTTGAAGTCATGGCTATCACAATAAAGTGATGTATCCAACCTCTTCAGTCAAGAGTGGGTCCTTTATGGAACTACAACAGGGAGGACGACGCGTCTCGCTATACGCAAAAGGGTCCAGATAACCAAGCCTCACTGGCCGCCATGCTTGTGGATATTTATAAGGGAGAGGAAGAAGACTTCGTCCGTCTACAACGCCGGGACGGTTTCCCCATGTACAACCCCGTTGACTGGGTAAGTTTAGTCTTTTAACACCGTTTTTGTCATTGAGGTGCATTAGCTGAATAGTCTAGTTGTTTCAAAAACAGTCATGGAGGAAGGTAGTCGATAACATCTACTGCCCTCCTCCGCAACCCGGAGACCACGTACATCACGAACACCCCAGATTCCATGAAGATCTGGATATATTTGTGGAGTTTGAAGATGGATTCTACTACCAGGCGAGCCTTGACGGCTCAGAAGTAGCCATTATGGCCAACTACCACGATCTCTACCCCTTCGTCAAGGTAAGTGTCCGGAAATAAAAAAGGAGTGTCATTTCCGCACATAACTTATTCTCTGCACTAGGCCGCACTTCGCAGGATCGGCGCTCGGTGAACCGTACCCAAGGACGGCAACAAAAAGAAGAACGACACCTTCAAGGGGTGGTCGTATGAAGCGAAATGAAGCCGGGAGCACCACTGAGCCTGCTCCGTCACCCAAAAGGTATGTACCTTATGTCAAACAAAATCCTGGCCAGCCGGGCCGCAGCCAATCCGGTGCCGGACACATCAACTAGGACCAGGGCGCACGCTGACGCGGCGTAGACCCATCTTCCCCATCAAGAACTGGATGAGGTGTCCGTCACTAACTCTGAAGTAGAAAGTGCGATGAATCATCGACACTTGAAAGAAGCTCTGCGCTCCCCTGCTTTGACAGAGGCGGAGTTTACCGCTCTTAGCACCGTGGGCGGGTACATCCGAACTGCCCGGGACGGACTTACAGGAGTTGCTCACCTGTTCTCAAAAGATATACATGTATAAATTTATATAAACTTAGTAGATAGATAGCAGTAGCCCCCGAGACTTAAAGCGGGTGGAAAAAGCTGATTTGAGGATCGTTTATGACCGCATGGTCTCAAGGAGAAGAACAGTGCACTATCCCAGGAGCTCGAGACAAGCCGGCTGCTATCTCCGAGCTTGAAGAAATGAAGAGTGCCCCAATGTATTTTGGCAAAGATAAAAAATTAGTAGAAGAGGTTAAGAAGCACGCCCAAGAGACAAAGAGCTTAAAGGCTCCACTCTTGGAGGCACAACAGGAAAACCAGAAGCTGAAGGGCGGCATACTCGGTATGACCTATGAATCGTCCGGATTATTGATGTAATCATATAATGCGGAATGGTATAATTCGATTGATACAGGTATGTTGACCGGTGCGCCCCGAGGTGGAAGGGTCTGGGCTGCAAAGCGACGTTCTAAAGGAACTGGCGAAGCTGCACGACCGTGCCCGGAAGGCCATGAAGAATATGGCTAAAACCTTATGGCCCTTCGACGTCCCTCCAGAAAGTATGGAGGGGTTGGCAGATTTGTTCAAGGGTGCTTGGCCTCGCTTCGAGCTGTGGAAGACGTCCGCATGCCGTGAAGGTGCACGAGAGGCACGGGCCATGGTGAAGACACGCTACACCAAACTTGATCCGAACCATATGGCCCGAGTTGGACAGCAAGGACCTGACGGGAAGGAACTTGTAAGCTTGGTATACGACCAAGTAATGACAGCAGCGAAAATTCTGCAACAAGATTGTAAATTAGATAGTCTAGTGGATGGCGTAGAAAGAGAGTAGGCGTTTGATTCTATGTAACAGTTTACTTTCTAACCGAACTTATCTCCTGCCGAACTTATAAAATTTTTGTCATCGCAGACCTTCGGCTTCCACCTCCGAACCAAGAAGTTGGAGTGTTTCCATATACTAGGTCTAACTAAGAAACGTTTAGTATCTTTGGAACCAGGCAATCCGGTCATATTGCTCGAACAGGCAAAAAGTGTTCGGGGAGTTATGTTATATTACTTTTTAACGTAAGAAACATCATCAAAGAAAAATAGTTTTGTTAGGGGTTCCTTTCCTTGGGCTAGGCTCGTATCCGAAGTACAGGCAGCCAATTTCATAGTTTTTTCCTGTTGTATACGTGCCGACCAATTATTCCCTTAAATACGCTAGCTTTCGGCTTCACCCGTCTGAGGTACAGGTCCGGAAAACCTGGTTGTAGCAATCGCAGAGGTACTCCCTTTACACCCTAGCCGAACAATCGGGAACATAGGTTATAAACACAGGAGCCAGGCAACCCAGCTTGGCAAAAACTTAAGTCATAGAGGTGCATAAAATGGCAGGAACAACAACCATTGTGGACGAAAGAAGCTTGTAAGCTTTTCAATAAAATGCTTCTTTAACACGAATCTTAAGAATTTCCTCCACATCATGTATATAGAAAAGATACTTAATCAAAATTTTCATCCCAACACTTACGTCCGCTCATGAATAAATTAGACACCCACTTCAATCTGGTATTATGCCTTCTAGCTGAAATGTAGGCCATGCACCCTTGATATCCAATTATCCCTTGACATGTTAATACTAGATCAATCGTAGACCCACCAAATAATCCCCGTCTTAAGAAGTTTCAGACCATGTGTAATACCTTGCCAAGTCACTGAAGTAGTATGCGGTAACATCGTATCCAGAATATGTTCCTGAGGATAATACTTTGCCTTCATCAACTTCGCACACAACGAGTCCGGATAAACCAACAACCTTGCCGACATGTACTATTTTATCACATTTGGTTAGCTATTGTTCTGTACAGATCACTATTCCTGTTTTGCACATGCAATTGTTGTATTTCTTTTAAAGGGGCATACAAGCAGATTTGCAATAATGGAAGTGTGTGTTCAACAATCTCTCGCAGTACTTCCATTTGGGAACATGTTTAGTTAAAATATAAAATACTCCCTCCGTTTAGGTGAGTAAGTCATCTTAGGTTGTGCACCGTGACCAAGGAGGAGAGGAAAACGAGAGACATTAATGTTTATTTGCTAATTAATAGTATTGCATGCAATGAACTAACCACTGCATGTCGTGTTTGATAGTCTCAAGTCATTAAAAGCATGTACACCCCTCATTTCTTATTGGTTGATATGTCAAGAAATAAGAAATGTCAAGAAATAAGAAACGGGATGGAAGTTAATGCACCGCGCCTAAGTGTTTTGGGATTATTTGGTTTTTGTAAGATGACTTACACACCTAGACGGAGGGAGTATCTTTTTGTACTCTACCATGGTTTAAATGACATTTCTAAGTAAATAAATTTACAGTTAAGCGACTCTTTCCTGCCTTCTCCTAATTCAACTTTGAGAAGATGCCTAGCTTGGTACTCATCACACACAAACACGGTGAAGTTTATGTTGTTAGTATCACTTTCTTATTATTGCATTGTGTAAATTTGTTTTCTCAGTAACTTTCTGTGGTCAGGTCAGTAGTCAGTCTCACTTGACTCTGTTATGGCAAAATTGGGACTTCCACTGGATCATGTGGTTTCCGTTGTTTTGAATGAACTGGCTTTCTTTATCATATTTTCTTATCAGTTTAGGACCCTTTTGAATCACTTATATGATATTAGTACACATATGCTATTCCACAGTTCACAGATTTTGCCCGCACTTGAAAGGAAGCCATGTGGATTTGAGGTGTTAGCTTCTTTCATTTGCCCGTATGACAGAATTACAGTGTACTACACAAATTTTTAGTGTGTAAGGAAGATGCAAGCAAATCTATACTTCCATTAATCTCCCTTGGAACTTCACTTCCAGTGTTCAACTTTATTCATTCCCACAACCAAGTAGCTTACGGAGACAAGTATTTATTAATCACAAAGCGGAAGCAGGCAACACATGGTATTATAGGAGGAGATCAAGTGACCGCTTCCTAGTTGTCGACATTTCTAAAAACCAGTAAAATCTAGTTGCCGGGAAAATAACATGGATAAAGTATGTTTTTTAGACCTAAGAAATAGGTGCTCGGCTTTAAAATTAATAAATCCCGAAGCGAACCAACAAGGTACATCAAGGTTTGTGCCGAGGACATCGATCACCTTATACAATAATAAACATGCAGAAAACATAAGGCAAGCTAAAAGAGCATAAGACAAAGCGTGGGCTAGCTTCGGTGTGGTTTTTTAGCTGCATGGGCGTCTCCAAGCAGCCCCATGTGTGACACAAGCACCACCTGATATATCCTTCCGTTTGGTCTGCAAAATCCAGAAAATGTGTGCTAACTTTTGATGCTTTTATTTTTCCTTTCTTTTTATTTTGCTCAAAATCCAGAAAATGTTAAATTGTTTTGCAAAAAAATTGATTCTTTTAATAGTTCATAATTAGAAAAAAAATTGTTCGCACTTTCAAAACATGTTCACATTCCAAAACATGTTAGAAATTTTGAAAAATGTATGATTTAAAAAAATACTCGCATTTTCAAAACATACTGGCTAATCTGAAAAAGTGTTCGCTTTTTAAAAAATTGTTCAATATTTTGAAAAAAATTAAGTGCTTTTCGAAAAATGAGACATTTTTAAAAAAATGTTCCAAAATATAATATGTTGTTCACATTTAAAAAAATAGTTTCCTGTTTTTTCAGAAATGAATGAAAATAAAAAGTGGCTGCTAAAGTGCTCATGCCGCTACAATGCGCCAACCGGACGGCCCAGTAGAGGAGTTCAGGTCACCATTTCCTAATTGTCGATATTTCTAAAACAAATTATACTTAGTTGTCAACAAAATAACATGGATAAAGTAAGTTTTTCAGACCAAATGAACTTGGTGCTCGGCTTTGACATTAATAAAGCATGAAGGTATCCAAAAAGGTACATCAAGGGTTTGTGCTGAGAACATCATCAAGGGTTTGTAAAGAACATCCACCCAAAATAGAGCACGAGCTAAAAGAGTAGAAGATACAAAGCGCAGGCTAGCTTCCAGGTGGTTTTGTAGCTGCATGGATGTCTCTGAGCAGCCCCATCTGTTGCACGAGCAACGCCTAATATCCTTCCGTTTGGTGTGCACCTTCCACACGCGGCTGCAAAAAAGACGACAATTTTGAAAATATAATCAGTCGGTGATTAGATAACTTAATTAGATTGATTCTATAGTGCATTCGTATCAGACGTTCCATAAAGCCTTGCAAGAGGTCTACAAAAAAGGTCAAATAGTGGCCTAGCCTGCATAGCGCTTGATTTTATTTTATTTTTTTAATAGAAAAGCTTGCCCCCGGCCTATGCATCTGAACAATGCATGCATCCATCATATTAAAAAGTCTCAAAGTAAAAACCCTCAATAACGAAGAATAGAAACCCTGAATAGTTTTCCATGGCTTAGACAACATGGAATAACCTGTAGACACGTACCTTATTTCCATTGATTCGGTCGAATCCAGCAAAGTTTCCCAGCTGAATCTTTCCATTGAAAGGCTGGAACTCCGACGTCCCATTGGCGGTGTCACGTCCGTGCTGTAGTCCATATGCAGTAGATGGAATTCTCCTTGAACCCGGAGACGCTTGCTGCGCCTTCACTGTCGGCCTTCGTGAAATTAGTCCATGCAACGTCGACGCCCGCGCGGCAGAACGCGACGGTGCTCGACTCTGCCAGCGCCGCCATCGCCAGGCAGTCCCTGGAGCCGGGCGAGGACGAGGAGAGCATGATCTCGCGGAAGATTTCACTCTTCTTCATCTCTTCTAGCCTGACCCACTCGTGGTGGCCGCGGACGGCAGGAAGGATGACCCAGTTGCCGTCCGGAAACGTATAGTGCCTATAGGAGGCCGCCGGGACGCGCTGGTCGGCTGGCGGGAGGTCGACGGTGGCGACGGTCAGCGGGTTTAGAAGTGTCACGCACCCGGCCTCGTTGACCAGCGCCAGCCACCCACGCGATGAGCCGCACAGTGTCTTGCCTCGCAGCGACGGGAGGTTCCTCGTCAAGGTCGTCTCCCCGCCGTCTGCTACTGTGAAGAAGAAGACGGCGATGTCCGGTAAGTTGGGGCAGAAGGGCAGCATCATCAGCATCGGCGCCAAGTACTTGGTGAACGGCAGCGCGGCGCGCCAGCCAGGGCACATGGACCGGAACTTGAAGGCGTCGCGCCGCGAGTTGAGCATCTTGCCGATGTGCTCCAGGAGCTCCTCCGGCAGACTGCTCCAGTCCCGATACTCGTCCAGTAGAACAGGCGTGGGGCTCGGCGGAGGAGCCATGGTGGTCGTCGCCGTCGAGAGGAGTCGACACGTCATATGGATGGAGATGGATTGGATCGGGAGCAGGACTGCAGGAGTAGATTTCAACGTATGGACATCAGATGGGCAGATGGATCGATCATGGAGGAGCTGATGATAAAATATATTGGCAAGAAGTTGGCAGCAAATTACAAAGTTTTCACGGGCAAGAGAGGAAGAGGAATGATTTAAAACGTTCCTAGCTGTTCTGCTCTGGCGAGCGTGAGTGAACGCGCTCGCATTTTCTTCTTCCTACAAATTTGAGTCGTGTGTTTCTTACCTTTTTTGTTACGGTTATTTGCCTGTTCTTTTTTTCTAAGTCGACCTAGATATTTCTAAATTAAATTGATTATTTTTTTCAAGGGGTAAATTGAATTGATTCTTGGAAATACAATTTCCATCATTTCCTGCAAAGTCCGCTTTTCACTTAATGGGCGTTGGATTTTTACAAATTTACTGCTTGGACATGATTTTAAAGACTAGCACAACAATTGTTTTAAACACAGATGTTTCCACGAGAATAATGTCTCCATCGTGCGTGTAAGAAGTTTTTGACTAAACTTTGGCGGGTTCTATAATAGTAAGTTGCCTGAAATTGCAGCATGTGTTAAGTCTTTTTTCATTTGAGAATGAAGAGGATTCCAGGCGCAACACCATGCCAGAGACGAGAACAAGCAGCAATGAGGTGTCGCGGCCACGGTGAGGCAAAGCCAGGACCTTGTTGGAGACAGGGCATCATCGGTGGAGGCGAGGAAGCAGGTAAACCATAAAGGTAGGTGGGTGGGTGGGTGGGTGGGTGGGTGTGTGTGGCTTTAGCTCTGCCGCCACTCAGATAAGGATTTTTGAATAATACATTTTTTTATTAATTTTCACAAATATTACGCCCGATATATAATTTTCAAAAATAATACACCGTCGGCCCGCTGCAGGCCTACTGGGCCTAGTCAGGCCACAACAGGTCGATTGGATGTAGTCGGCCAGTAGCATGCCGACAGCTGGCCCGCCTGGCACGTGTCGACCGGGCATTGGCTAGGCCACGTCGCGAGGAGGAGAGAGGTGGCTGTCGGCGCGGGCTGGTCACGGGGCGCCCCAGTCGGCCTGCTGCTGGCCGACAGGGTGCAGCCCACCTCGCGCGGCTGGCCCGGCTCGCCCAGCTCCCTTCCTCTTCTTCCACGCGCCAGCGCTTCTCTTCTTTGTTCTTCTTCTGTTCTTTCTTTCTCCTCTCTGTACAAGAAAATGCGCCCAATTTCTACACCAAAATGAGCCGTTTTTTCGCGGATTTGGCACTGTGAATGGATTCTACTCAGTTAGGGCAACCAAAAGAGGCCTCGATCTATTGATGGGGTAGCTTGTGGTGGTCGTGGTGAGCATTTAGGTGGAGTTTTTTTCAGCTCTTTGGTGCAGGTTGTTGCGGCGGTGAAGGTGGAGGTGGTGGTGGTGAAGTTGGGGCAGTGTGGTGGAGGTGGTAGAGGTGAAGCTCCGGCAGTTTGCTGGAATTTCCTGCTCCGATTCCAGTGATTGAAGGTCGCCGTTCGTCGTTCGCACGCACGCTTCGGGGTATATTTCAATCAACATTTTATTTTTCGTAGATGCTCCTGTAGTATTTGTTAACATGTTTGGATGTGAAATAAATTAGGTGTGTGATTATTGTTAGTTGCTCTGGTAGTATATGTAAATATATTTAGATGTTAACTAATTAGTTATGTAAAAATTTGTAGTTGCTTCGGTAGTATTAGTTGCTCCGTTAATACTCCGTAATATATAACTAGCTAATATATAGACTTGTGTAATATTTGTTAGTGCGCATATTTTAAGTTGTTGCTTAATACTTGTATATCGTTGTTGAAAAAAATAGGTGAGCCGAGATGTCTGATGTAGTGAAGTTCATATTTTACTACGGTCCTGGTACTGTCCAAAGAACTGAGACTGGAGCTGATCTGAGTGAATTTACTCACATAGAGGTGACAATGAGCGCACCTCAAACATGGTCAGTCAGTCAGTTGAAAGAATGGATTGCGGTAAGTTTAGGTCACTAGTAGAAAACCACCCATTACACCCGGTTCATAAGGGCCTTTAGTCCCGGTTCAAGAACCGGGACTAATGGGTCGTTACTAATGCCTCCACCCATTAGTCACGGTTCAAACACGAACCGGGACCAATGTGCCTCCACGTGGCCCTCTGCGCCGAGCCCAGTCACGGGGCCTTTGGTCCCGGTTGGCGGCTCCAACCGGGACCAAAAGTCATTTGTTTTTTTACAAAAGTGGCTACTTTAGGGGTTTTAGGGGTTATTTTTAGGTTTGAAAGCACATTTGCTCCCCGGGTGGTTTTGGTAATTAATGACAACATACTTTGTGGTTGGACTAATGCTTTTATCAAGTATGTTTCAGGAAATTCAATCACATTGGCATGGCAAAAGGACTAAAGAAGTGGACCCCTCAAAATGCTAAGGCAAGCATTGGCAAAAGCTCAAGACTCCATTTTTGGTTTAGTGATCCAAGATCACATTGAGTCCATAGGAAAAGCCAATACTATTAAAAGGGGATGAGGTTATGATGATGATCTAGTTGCTCAAGTGCTTAGTGATACATCTCCTAAACTATCAGCAACTTTCACTGTCATATACACTCATAAGTAGTCTCGGTCCCACCGATATTCCAAACTCAGTCACACCGAGATGAACCACCTCAGCCATAAGCCAAACCCTAGTAAACTCGGATTTTCCGATTCTGAACTCGGTCTCACCGAAACATGAGTTGCCAAGTTTCTGTAACCTTCTGTCATCAAATCGGTGTCACTGTGATGATGAAGTCGGTCCCACCGAAACTGGCATGCTCTTGTCATTGCACGAATCGGACTAACCGAGATTGTATATTTGGTCCCACCGAAAATCCCAACGTTCACATTATTTGAATTATCGGTCTCACCGAGTTGTCCACTTCGGTCCCACCGAGATTGCTCAAATGTGTGTAACGGTTGGATTTTGTGTGGAGGCTATTTATACCCCTCCACCCCCTCTTCATTCGTGGAGAGAGCCATCAGAAAGAACTACCACTCCTACCTTACATTTCTGAGAAGAGAACTACCTACCCTTGTGTTGAGATCAAGTTGCTCCACTCCCACCATATGAAGCTTGATCTCTAGCCTTCCCAAGTTGCTTTCCACTCAATCCTTTCTTCCACCACAGCCAAATCAGTGAGGATAGTTGAGTGTTGGGGAGATTATCATTTGAAGCACAAGAGCAAGGAGTTCATCATCATCTACAACATCTATTACCTTTTGGAGGGTGGTGCCTCCTAGATTGGTTAGGTGTCGCTTGGGAGCCTCCGTCGTCGAGATGTGGAGTTGAACCAAGAAGTTTGTAAGGAACTAGAAGGAGATCGCAAGGAGATCGCCTACTTCGTGAAGATCTACCCCGAGTAAGGCTAGCCCTCCGTGGGCGTGAGCCATGATGGAATAGACAAGGTTGCTTCTTCGTGGACCCTTCGTGGGTGGAGCCCTCCGTGGACTCTCGCAGCCGTTACCCTCCGTGGGTTGAAGTCTCCATCAACGTGGATGTACGATAGCACCACCTATCGGAACCACGGGAAAAATCATTGCGTCTCTAAATTGCGTTTGATCTTCTCCACTTCTCTTTACTACTTGTGCAATTTACTTTCCGCTGCCCATACTCTAGAATTGCATGTGTAGTGTGCTACTTGACTTGTGTGTTATGCAAAATCTGCCAAAATCTGTCCTTGATAAAAGACAGAATTTTTATCTTGTCGAGTAGTCTAATCACCCCCCCTCTAGACACTCTCACCTTCTTCGATCCCTCAATTGGTATTAGAGCTTTGGTCTCCATTGCTTTGGTTTACACACCATTGGAGGAAGATGGGCGTGTCTCACGTTTGGGAGTGTTAGCCATAGAGTGCCTATTCTTAATGGAGTGTCCTATAACTCGTGGAGGATTGAAATGCTTATTATCTTTAAGACGTACAATTTGCGCAAATATGTTGAGACCCCCTATGTGCCTCCATTTGACCCCTTCCACCCTACCATGGATGAAGAGCTTGATTTGCTTCGTAACCTTAGGACTGTAAATCTTATCATTAGAGGGTTACCCGATAACTTGCTTAAGCTCGTTACAAACTTTGAGTGCGCCTATGCTATGTGGAAGTTCTTGGAAGAACTTTATCCGGACTACTCTTTGAGAGGTCTTGATGAAATTCTATACAAGACTATTGAATTTGATATGATGTGCCCCAATGATCCCAACTTTGATAAATGCTTCTTTGAGCTTCGTGATCTTATGAAAAAGAAGGGTGATCCCGGTCTTATCAATGTTCTAATTAGAAATGCTCTTGTATTGCATTCCGATGATTATTGTCACATTGACAAAACTAATGCAAGTAGTTATCAAATTGACCTAGGTGTTGATGATGAACAATCTATGGGTCAATATGATGATGAGCATGAGCATGATGATGATTACTCCGATTCGGACACCGAGCTAGACAAGATCATGAAGAGTCTCAATCTTATGGCAAATCTGAGAGACTACATGTCCGGCGGAAAAGAGTGGAGTCTTGATAGTGGATGCACCGACCACATGACCGGAGACAAAGACATGTTTCGAGAGCTTGCAAAGAACGATGGTCCACGCAAGTATGTGACTTTTGGAGACAACTCCAAGGGTAAGGTACTTGGCCTTGGTAAGGTGGCCATATCTCATGATAGCTCTATTCAAAATGTCATGCTTGTAGAATCTCTTGGATACAATTTACTTTCCGTGTCTAGATTAGCTGACTTTGGATTCAATGTGCTATTCATCAAGTAGATTGCCAAGTCTTTCGTCGTGACAATCATAACATGGCGTTTACGGTATCCGTAGAGGTGATCTATGTATTGTTGATTTCACTAAGAAAGCCCAACCTAGAGCTTGCTTCATTGCTAAATCCTCTAAAGGTTGGTTATGGCATAGAAGGCTTGGACATGTTGGTATCGTAATCTAGACAAGCTGATCAAAGGTGATCATATTCTTGGCGTTAAAGATGTTTTCTTTGACAAAGATAGACTTTGTAGTGCTTGTCAAGCAGGAAAACAAGTAGGTGGAAGTCATCCCGTGAAGAACATCATGACCACAAGGAGACCGCTTGAGCTTCTTCATATGGATCTCTTCGGTCCCAATGCTTACAAAAGCCTTGGTGGTAACCTTTGGTCTAGTTATAGTTGATGATTATTCCAGATTTACGTGGGTATTTTTCCTTGATGACAAATCGCAGGTTCAGAGAATCTTCAAAACCTTTGCCAAAAAGGCCCAAAATCAATTTGAGGTGAAGATCAAGAAAGTTCGGAGTGACAATGGAACGGAGTTCAAGAACGCCAATGTAGACTCTTTTCTCGATGAGGAAGGGATTCTACATGAGTTCTCGGCTACGTACACTCCTCAACAAAATGGATTTGTTGAGAGGAAGAACCGAACGCTCATAGAGATGGCGAGAACGATGCTTGATGAATACAAGACACCGAAGCATTTTTGGGGGGAAGCGGTCGAGACAGCTTGTCATGCTATCAACAGGCTTTATCTTCATAAGCTCCTCGGCAAGACATCATACGAGCTCCTCACCGTAACAAACCCCAAGTGGGATACTTTCGTGTCTTTGGTTCGAAATGCTATATCCTTGATAAGCATCGTCGGTCTAAATTTGCTCCTAAAACTCATGAAGGATTTTTTCTTGGTTATGGATCAAACTCCCACACCTACCGTGTCTACAATAATTTCACCCGAAAGGTTGAAGAGACGGTAGACGTGAAGTTTGATGAATCTAATGGCTCGCAAGTAGAGCAAATGCCTATTGATGTAGGAGACAAGGACCCGTCGGAAGCTATCCAAGATTTATCTATTGGAAAGATCCGTCCCATGGAAGTGAAGGAGAGTACCTCATCTACATATGTGGAGCCCCCTACCTCACGGCGAGATGAACCTCAAGGCAACATGGAGGCCTCCACAAGTAGAACTCACCAAGATCAGGAAGTGCAACAAGAAGATCCACCACAACCTCCTTCTCCACCGCCTCAAGACAACACCAACAACAATGAAGAAGAAGAAGAGGAAGATGAAGATGATGAGGAGGCTCAGCCACAACCTCAACAAAAGCTATCCCGAGTCCGAGCAAGAGTCAAGAAAAATCATCCCGTGGAACAAATGATGAACGACATCAACTCCGGGAGAATTACTCGCTCTAAAACTCGCTTAGCAAACTTTTGTGAGCATTACTCATTTATCTCTAGTATTGAACCTATGAAGGTAGAAGAAGCACTTGAAGACCCGGATTGGGTGAACGCTATGCACGAAGAACTACACAACTTCGAGAGGAACAAGGTATGGACTTTGGTAGAGAAGCCCAAGGATGATCAAAACGTCATTGGAACCAAATGGGTCTTTCGGAACAAGCAAGATGAAGATGGACAAGTCATCCGCAACAAGGCTCGTCTCGTAGCTCAAGGTTACACACAAGTCGAAGGTATGGACTATGGTGAGACCTATGCCCCCGTTGCTAGACTTGAGTCCATTCGCATTCTTCTTGCTTATGCCAATCACCATGATATTACTCTCTATCAAATGGATATCAAAAGTGCTTTCCTAAATGGTGAAATTGAGGAGGAAGTATTTGTGAAACAACCTCCGGTTTGTGAATCCCAAAAGCCTAATCATGTTTACAAGTTGCACAAAGCTCTTTATGGTCTTAAACAAGCTCCTAGAGCTTGGTACAAATCTTGACTAGCTTTCTTCTTGAAAAAGGCTTTGAGATTGGAAAGATAGACCCAACGCTGTTCACGAAAAGGGTTAATGGTGAACTATTTGTGTGCCAAATATATGTTGATGATATTATCTTTGGTTCAACTAACCCTCATTTTAGCAAGAAGTTTGGAAAGCTCATGTCGGAGAAGTATGAGATGTCCATGATGAGTGAACTCAAATTCTTCCTTGGGTTGCAAATCAAGCAATCTAAGGAGGGTACCTTTGTCTCACAAACAAAGTACACCAAGGATCTCTTCAAGAAGTTCAACATGCAAGAAAGCAAGGTATGAGAACCCCATGCCTACAAGTGGACATAATGACTTGACAAAAGATGGAGAACCCGTTGATCAAAGGGTTTACCGATCTATGATTGGTTCTCTACTATATCTTTCGCTTCTCGTCCCGACATAATGTTGAGTGTATGCATGTGTGCTCGATATCAAGCAGCCCCTAAAGAATGTCATCTTAAAGCTGTTAAAAGGATTGTGAGATATTTGATACACACACCAAACTTTGGCATTTGGTATCCTAAGAGGGCCTCTTTCGACCTTGTTGGCTATTCCGACTCGGACTATGCGGTGACAGGTTGATAGAAAGTCAACTTCGGGTACGTGTCAATTCCTTGGTCGATCCCTTGTATCTTGGTCCTCCAAGAAACAAAATTCGGTATCATTATCCACTGCCAAAGCGGAATATATTGCTGCTGATTCGTGTTGTGCTCAATTGCTATGGATGACACAAACACTTAAGGATTATGGGATACATGTGAGACATGTTCCCTTGCTTTGTGACAATGAGAGTGCGATTAAAATTGGACACAATCCCGTGCAACACTCTCGAACGAAACATATTGAAGTTCGTCACCATTTCATTCGTGATCACATTGCCAAGGGTGACATCAATCTTAAGCATGTTCGTACTGACAAACAACTCGCTGATATCTTTACAAAACCTCTTGATGAGAAAGTGTTTTGTCGCTTAAGGAGTGAGTTGAACATCATTAATGCTTCAAACTTGGAGTGAGAACTCCATTGATGCATGCAAGGCATGAGCCCACTTGACTAATCCTTGATATTTCTCTTATGATGATGATCATATGTCTTGGACACATTTGCCTCCTTGTATTGCATCTAACTCCTTGCAGGCACTTGGATGATCTACATTCCACAAGATTACCACACACTCAAATCATGAGTAATCTTGTCATTGACCAAGTATCTAGCCCTTTGGGATGTTGAGTTCAAGGAACAAAATTCCACATATCCTTTTTGACATCTTATACATCTAGTATTTCACTCGTGTCATCTTGGATATCCTTGAGTATTTCCTTGCTTGCCTAACCCATGTAGGAAGATGAACTACACAAGTGGAAATGGCGCTCCAACTTCACATTCAATGAGCACCTACATCAAGTTTACCTACATGAACAAAGCAACAACAAGCCCAAGGTATGTTCTTCACATCTTTAAGGAGCTTTGCTCAAAGTCATGAGTACAAGCAGCTTCATAAGATGTGATCACATCAAATGCTTAATCGAAAAATGGCAACCCCATTTTGAGCTTAAATTATGAGTATGACCTATGATCAAATGTCCTCATTCGACTCCTAAGTCAATATACTCAAACATAGGTGACCTTGTCGCCGACCTTTATCTAGCTGAAGTACATATGTTTTGTAGTCTTTCTATTTTCTCTTATGTTCTCTCATTGAGTTTTCATTAAAAAAAATCATCTAGGAATCTTTTTCATTTCTATTCTTCTGTCTTTGTGAATATCCTTCTAGCTCTGATCAATTCCTCGAAAATCATTCACAAATTCATTGCAAATCCTTTGAAACATTCCTCGCAAAGTGAGCTGAATTATTTCTGTATTTCCTTGGAATTAAACTCGGCGTCACCGATTTAAATTTTTTGGTCTAACCGAAAAGGATCTACCCTAAGTCCCTGACTTTCGGACCCATCGATCCATCTTAATTCGGTGTCACCGATTTATTTCTTCCAGGATATCATCTTCTGCAGCTCCACTCAATGATTCTCTATGCATGTTCCTTTTTTGCCCTGTTGTGATTCTTAAGGATCCCACTTCTTTCTTTCCATCTTCCCTGACCTTCCTAGTTTGCTGTCCTTTTCGCACTTGATGTCAAAGGGGAGAAGACTTAGGGGAGAAGAGAAGATTTAGGGGGAGAAGAAGAGCAATCTTACCTTAAGGGGGAGAGAATCACATCAAAGCTTTGCCGTGTTTTTCCTTATAAGAGAATTTCTTGCCGTGTTTCACATTGGACATTACAATTGGCATCATTCTCATTTGGCATCATTCTTTTGATTTTGCTCTTTCCATCAAACCCTTGATCTGAGAGAACTCAAAGGAGAGGAATCTTCACAATTGATATCTTATGGAAAGCAAAATCTCTCGAGTTCATTGAAAATCTTTTAGTTTCGGAGACATGTTTGCTGATTCAAGCTTGTGCTCAATATGAGACACTCTTTATACATGTCATCCCTGGCTTGGTACTCTTGATGTTCTTGCAGTTGGTTGAAGAAATACTCTTGTGTTATCTAACCTTGTTTTTCCAAGTTTATCTCTTCAGGTACAATGCCAAGGAACCTCAAGGTAAGTATATGCACTTTGCAGAATGTGCATGATGGTGACTTGCTTGTGAATACTTGTTTGCAAGAAATCACCATGCACATATGCATTATCACTCACTTCTTTTCATCTGCTCTGATGCATATAGCCAAGCTGCATGTAGCACATCTTGCTTGTCTCTCTTGTGTGCTTGTGGTAGTCCAAAACCATAATTTATGAAAATCTTGCACACTTGTAGGGGAGCCTGTGTACTACATGTTTGTCAAAGCTTTCGTGATAATTCTGTCTTTCTTTCAATAAGCTTTGATGTCTTGTTTAGTGTGTTGCCATCAATTACCAAAAGGGGAGATTGAAAGCACATTTGCTCCCGGGTGGTTTTGGTAATTAATGACAACATACTTTGTGGTTGGACTAATGCTTTTATCAAGTATGTTTCAGAAATTCAATCACATTGGCATGGCAAAAGGACTAAAGAAGTGGACCCTCAAAATGCTAAGGAAAGCATTGGCAAAAGCTCAAGACTCCATTTTTGGTTTAGTGATCCAAGATCACATTGAGTCCATAGGAAAAGCCAATACTATTAAAAGGGATGAGGTTATGATGATGATCTGTTGCTCAAGTGCTTAGTGATACATCTCCTAAACTATCAGCAACTTTCACCGCCATATACACTCATAAGTAGTCTCGGTCCCACCGATATTCCAAACTCAATCACACCGAGATGAACCACCTCAGCCATAAGCCAAACCCTAGTAAACTCGGATTTTCCGATTCGAACTCGGTCTCACCAAACATGAGTTGCCAAGTTTCAGAACCTTCATCATCAAATCGGTGTCACCAAGATGATGGAGTCGGTCCCACCAAACTGGCATGCTCTTGTCATTGCACGAATCGGACTAACCGAGATTATATATTCGGTCCCACGAAAATCCCAACGTTCACATTATTTGAACTATCGGTCTCACCGAGTTGTCCACTTCGGTCCCACCGAGATTGCTCAAATGTGTGTAACGGTTGGATTTTGTGTGGAGGCTATTTATACCCCTCCACCCCCTCTTCATTCGTGGAGAGAGCCATCAAAAGAACTACCACTCCTACCTTACATTTCTAAGAAGAGAACTACCTACCCTTGTGTTGAGATCAAGTTGCTCCACTCCCACCATATGAAGCTTGATCTCTAGCCTTCCCAAGTTGCTTTCCACTCAATCCTTTCTTCCACCACAGCCAAATCAGTGAGGAGAGTTGAGTGTTGGGGAGATTATCATTTGAAGCACAAGAGCAAGGAGTTCATCATCATCTACAACATCTATTACCTTTTGGAGGGTGGTGCCTCCTAGATTGGTTAGGTGTCGCTTGGGAGCCTCCGTCGTCGAGATGTGGAGTTGAACCAAGAAGTTTGTAAGGGCAAGGAGATCGCCTACTTCGTGAAGATCTACCCGAGTAAGGCTAGCCCTCCGTGGGCGTGGCCATGATGGAATAGACAAGGTTGCTTCTTCGTGGACCCTTCGTGGGTGGAGCCCTCCGTGGAATCTCATGGCCGTTACCCTCCGTGGGTTGAAGTCTCCATCAACGTGGATGTACGATAGCACCACCTATCGGAACCACGGGAAAAATCATTGCGTCTCCAAATTGCGTTTGATCTTCTCCACTTCTCTTTACTACTTGTGCAATTTACTTTCCGCTGCCCATACTCTAGAATTGCATGTGTAGTGTGCTACTTGACTTGTGTGTTATGCAAAATCTGCCAAAATCTGTCCTTGATAAAAGACAGAATTTTTATCTTGTCGAGTAGTCTAATCACCCCCCCTCTAGACACTCTCACCTTCTTCGATCCCTCAAGGTTGTTATTATAGCTAGCTAATAGAGAGAAGTGTCCTCTCTTATCTTCGTCCTTGGTTTATCAACGCTGCTGCTATGTTCATTGCACCCGCAGATATAACATGCTCATTCATGCTTTGCATCATACATCATATATATATATATATATATATATATATATATATATATATATATAACAAGTCCTACTAATCATGCATCATCATACAACTTCTACTCGTTATTAATAATAAGTCATACGATCATCATCCTCATATATTGTCATCGAACCCAACCCTACATAATTGTTCTTAGCACATGATCATCAGTATCAGGTAGGACCTAAACACCCTTAAGGTAAAATGGCATAAAGCAATATAGACCCTGACTTTCCATTATGAAGAATGGCGATCATCCTGTCTCCAATTCTTGCCCTTCGCTGCTTATTGCTTCCAAGAAGCTCCTTACGATTGTCCATACATTTTTTCCATTCTTTGATTGTTATGTCTCCTATTTTAGAAACCCGGTATGGACAGTTGAGATTCGTAGGACGACCTGGTCGTATGTTCAAAACATGAAGGATACCATGAGTATACATCAGATGAGGCACACAATCATTCGGGATTATCTGTTGAAAAACATAGTAATAACTTCGTAGTTAGCAATGATGTACTAGTTTTAGAAGTGTGCAAAAAGATGCACGGATGTTGTAATAGTAAAAAATAATCTTACCAGGGTATCTCCATGGTAGTTACCATAGTTCAACACGTGCACTAGTGGCACGTATTGACCATAATGTTGAGGAGTTTGATTGTAGATATTGTAATTCTCAAGATCAGTACAAAATCCGACCAGATGATTTTTCTCCTGATAAGTTAATTCGAGCCTTCGTGTAGTACGCGTTACATCTACCATCTTCCGCACATTCTTTGAAGAATGAAAATAAGCTGTCAATGGAGATAAGTTGTCAACTATATATTTTGAAATAAACAATATAAATTACTTAATAACTATGTTTAGCTCACATGAGGGAAGAACTGAAGGTGTATCCACAAGGACCCAAATCGAAGGTGTCTCTTGCTCGATTGTAGGATCATCAAGATCCATGGTGACAAGCATACCCTCATCAAGACCATACATCTTGCAAAATGCATCCCAATTTTTGCAACCAAAATGGGTTACACTCTGAGCATTGTACAACTTTACTTGAAAATCCACACCATGATGGGTACTTAGGATAATTTTTTTGGTTTCGAAATTTTCATGGTCTTCAAAACCCATCCTCTCCAAGACATAGCGTCTTGCAAAGCATGGGATAAGCTAGTCGAATTGGAAAAGATGAAAAATACACGTTAAAATAGTTGAAGTCGTGCTTAATTACGAAAAAAACTATTGTCGTTGTTGCGTACCGTATGAACATCGCAGGTCTCCTCGAGCTTAATGCTGAAGCGCCGATCTTCATCCAGCTCAATGAACCTGTCGCAGATACCTCGGTCGTCGTGACACCAGTCGCACTCCCCCGGGCGGTTTTCATCGTCCGATGAGTACGACATTTCCGGCCTACGTTCATAATTCAAATATTAAAATAGATCATTATTATTAATCACGGGTTGACTATCGATGATCGATGTACGTACATAGCTCCTCTTTCATTCCCGAATGCATTATTATACCAAATTGTCTAGCACACGAGAATGAAGGAGAACTTATCCAATATGAGTATTCAATAAGCAAAACCAAATCATAAAATAAGCAAAACCAAATCATAAAATAAAGTATAGTATTCAAATTAGCATGCATTCAATAATTATAAGCAAAAGTACATCATCTCTTGGTGTCCGTACATCGTCGAATATTATCACTAATACAACTAGAACTGTAGCGCCCGACTGGTATCGACGCGGGAGGTGGACACCCAAAGATAAGGAACCATCACAGGATCATAGCTCCAGTGAGATCCCTGAAGAACCTGCCAGGTATTGTCGAACCTCCCCTCCAATGCAACCATGTAGCGACGGACGTGATCGTCCTCCTCGCTGACACGGTGACGTACCACCTCCGTGGTGTCCGGATGCCTCACCACCATCACTGGCCCACGTGACCGCCATCAAACAAGGATCGGGTCAACAACGGGCTGCCTCCTCACCAACCTACGTCCCCCGGAAGGTAGCACCTCCCAATACCAACCCGGCGGAGCCCAGTCCCGAACATGGCCCTGATCAAGCAGGCCTACACCGCCGAGTCGACAACGACGAGGATGCGGGATAGGCATCGCCGATGTTGACGCGGGAACTACTTCTATATATAGTTAAATAAAAGTAGTTTTATTAATTAAGTCAACTATCTAGTTCATGAAGGAAATATGCCCTAGAGGCAATAATAAAGTTATTATTTATTTCCTTATTTCATGATAAATGTTTATTATTCATGCTAGAATTGTATTAACCGGAAACATAATACATGTGTGAATACATAGACAAACATAGTGTCACTAGTATGCCTCTACTTGACTAGCTCGTTTATCAGAGATGGTTATGTTTCCTAGCCATGGACAAAAGAGTTATCATTTGATTAATGGGATTACATCATTAGGAGAATGATGTGATTGACTTGACCCATTCCGTTAGCTTAGCACTTGATCGTTTAGTATGTTGCTATTGCTTTCTTCATGACTTATACATGTTCCTGTAACTATGAGATTATGCAACTCCCATTTACCGGAGGAACACTTTGGGTACTACCAAACGTCACAACGTAACTGGGTGATTATAAAGGAGTACTACAGGTGTCTCCGAAGGTACATGTTGAGTTGGCGTATTTCGAGATTAGGTTTTGTCACTCCGATTGTGGGAGAGGTATCTCTGGGCCCTCTCGGTAATGCACATCATTATAAGCCTTGCAAGCAATGTAACCAATGAGTTGGTTACGGGATGATGCATTACAGAACGAGTAAATAGACTTGCCGGTGACGAGATTGAACTAGGTATTGGATACCGACGATCGAATCTCGGGCAAGTAACATACCGATGACAAAGGGAACAACGTATGTTGTTGTGCGGTTTGAACGATAAAGATCTTCGTAGAATATGTAGGAACCAATATGGGCATCCAGGTCCCGCTATTGGTTATTGACCGGAGACATGTCTCGGTCATGTCTACATTGTTCTCGAACCGTAGGGTCCGCACGCTTAAGGTTTCGATGACAGTTTCATTATGAGTTTATGTATTTTGATGTACGAAGGTTGTTGAGTCCGGATGTGATCACGGACATGACGAGGAGTCTCGAAATGGTCGAGACATAAAGATTGATATATTGGACGGATATATTTGGACACCGGAAAGGTTCGGGTGAGATTGAAATATACTGAAGCTCGGGAGGTTACCGGAACCCCCCGGTAAGTATATGGGCCTTATTGGGCCTTAGTGGGATGGAGGGAGAAGGAGAAAGGGAGGGGGCGCCCCCCCCCAAGCCCAATCCGAATGGGATGGGGCGGCCCCCCCTTTCCTTCTCTCCTCCCCCCTCTTCCTTCCTTCTCCTACTCCGAATAGGAAAGGGGGGCCAAACCTACTTGGAGTAGGTTTGCCCCCCTAGGGCGCGCCACCTCCTTGGGCCGGCCTCCTCCTCCCTCCCTCCTTTATATAAAGGGGTAGGGGGCCACCCTAGACACACAAGTTGATCATTGAGATCGTTCCTTAGCCGTGTGCGATGCCCCCCTCCATGATATTACACCTCGGTCATATTGTAGCGGTGCTTAGGCGAAGCCCTGCGACAGGAGAACATCAAGATCGTCACCACGCCGTCGTCTTGACGAACTCCTCCCCGCGCCTCTGCTGGATCGGAGATCGGGGTGCGTCATCGAGCTGTACCCGTGTCAAGAACTCGGAGGTGCCGGAGTAACGGTGCTTGGATCGGTCGGACCAGGAGGACGTACGACTACTTCCTCTACGTTGTGTCAACGCTTCCGCTTCGGTCTACGAGGGTACATAGACAACACTCTCCCCTCTCGTTGCTATGCATCACCATGATCTTGCGTGTGCGTAGGAAATTTTTTGAAATTACTACGTTCCCCAACAGTGGCATCCGAGCCTAGGTTTTATGCGTTGATGTTATATGCACGAGTAGAACACAAGTGAGTTGTGGACGATATAAGTCATACTGCCTACCAGCATGTCATACTTTGGTTCAGCGGTATTGTGAGATGAAGCGGCCCGGACCAACATTACGCGTACGCTTACGCGAGACTGGTTTCACCGTTACGAACACTCGTGCTTAAAGGTGGCTGGCGGGTGTCTGTCTCTCTCACTTTAGTTGAACCGAGTGTGGCTACGCCCGGTCCTTGTGAAGTTTAAAACGGAGTCTATTTGACAAACTATCGTTGTGGTTTTGATGCGTAGGTGAGATTGGTTCTTGCTTAAGCCCGTAGCAGCCACGTAAAACTTGCAACAACAAAGTAGAGGACGTCTAACTTGTTTTTGCAGGGCATGTTGTGATGTGATATGGTCAAGACGTGATGAGATATAAATTGTTGTATGAGATGATCATGTTTTGTTGAAGTTATCGGCGACTGGCAGAAGCTCTATGGTTGTCTCTTTGTTGCATAAGATGCAAGTGCCAAATATTTGCTTTACTTTATCGCTATGCGATAGCAATAGTTGCAAGAGCAATAGTTGGTGAAACGACCATGTGATGACACATTGATATAGATCAAGATGATGAAGATCATGGTGTCGTGCCGGTGACGATAAAGATCATGACAGTACTTTGGAGATGGAGATCAAAGGCGCAAGATGATCATGGCCATATCATGTCACATATTTTGATTGCATATGATGTTTATCTGTTATACATCTTATTCTTGCTTTGATTGACGGTAGCATTTTAAGATGATCTCTCACTAATTATCAAGAAGTGTTCTCCCTGAGTATGCACCGTTGCCAAAGTTCGTCGTGCCCAGACACCACGTGATGATCGGGTGTGATAAGCTCTACGTCCATCTACAACGGGTGCAAGCCAGTTTTGCACACGCGGAATACTCAGGTTAAACTTGACGAGCCTAGCATATGCAGATATGGCCTTGGAACACGGAGACCGAAAGGTCGAGCGTGAATCATATAGTAGATATGATCAACATAGTGATGTTCACCATTGAAAACTACTCCATCTCACGTGATGATCGGTCATGGTTTAGTTGATTTGGATCACGTGATCACTTAGATGACTAGAGAGATGTCTGTCTAAGTGGGAGTTCTTAAGTAATATGATTAATTGAACTTTAATTTATCATGAACTTAGTCCTAGAAGTATTTTGCAAATTATGTTGTAGATCAATAGCTCGCGTTGTTGCTTTCATAAGTTTATTTTGATATGTTCCTAGAGAAAACTGTGTTGAAAATGTTAGTAGCAATGTTGCGGATTTGATCCGTGATCTGAGGTTAATCCTCATTGCTGCACAGAAGAATTATGTCCTTGATGCACCACTAGGTGACAGACCTATTGCAAGAGCAGATGTAGACGTTATGAACGTTTGGCTAGCTCAATATGATGACTACTTGATAGTTTAGTGCACCATGCTTAACGGCTTAGAATCGGGACTTCAAAGACGTTTTGAACGTCATGGACCATATGAGATGTTCCAGAATTGAAGTTAATATTTCAAGCAAATACCGAGTTGAGAGATATGAAGTCTCCAACAAGTTATATAGCTAAAAGATGGAGGAGAATCGCTCAACTAGTGAGCATGTGCTCAGATTATGCAGGTACTTCAATCGCTTGAATCAAGTGGGAGTTAATCTTCCAGATAAGATAGTGATTGACAGAATTCTCTAGTCACCATCACTAAGTTACTAGAACTTCGTGATGAACTATAGTATGCAAGGGATGACGAAAACGATTCCCAAGCTCTTCGTGATGCTGAAATCAACGAAGGTAGAAATCAAGAAAGAGCATCAAGTGTTGATGGTTAACAAGATCACTAGTTTCAAGAAAAGGGCAAAGGGAAAGAAAGGGAACTTCAAGTAGAATGACAAGCAAGTTGCCACTCCCGCGAAGAAGACCAAAGCTGGACCAAAGCCTGAAACTCAGTGCTTACACTGCAAAGGAAATGGTCACTGGAAGCGGAAATGCCCTGAATATTTGGTGGGTAAGAAGGATGGAAAAGTGAACAAGTGTATATTTGATATACAGGTTATTGATGTGTGCCTTACTAGTGTTTATAGTAGCCCCTGAGTATTTGATACTTGTTCGGTTGCTAAGATTAGTAATTCGAAATGGGAGTTGCAGAATAAACAGAGACTAGTTAAGGGTGAAGTGACGATGTTTGTTGGAAGTGGTTCCAAGATTGATATGATCATCATCGCACACTCCCTATACTTTCGGGATTTGTGTTGAACCTAAATAAATGTTATTTGGTGTTTGCGTTGAGCATGAATATGATTTGATCATGTTTATTGCAATACGGTTATTCATTTAAGTTAGAGAACAATTGTTATTCTGTTTACATGAATAAAACCTTATATGGTCATACACACCAACGAAAATAGTTTGTTGGATCTCGATCGTAGTAATACACATATTCATAATATTGAGGCCAAAAGATGCAAAGTTAATAATGATAGTGCAACTTATTTGTGGCACTGCCGTTTAGGTCATATTGGTGTAAAGTGCACGAAGAAACTCCATGCTGATGGGATTTTGGAATCACTTGATTATGAATCACTTGATGCTTGCGAACCATGCCTCATGGGCAAGATAATTAAGACTCCGTTTTCCAGAACAATGGAGCGAGCAACTGACTTATTGGAAATAATACTTACTGATGTATGTGATCCGATGAGTGTTGAGGCTCGCGGCGGGTATCGTTATTTTCTGACCTTCACAGATGATTTGAGCAGATATGGGTATATCTACTTGATGAAACATAAGTCTAAAATAGTTGAAAGGTTCAAAGAATTTCAGAGTGAAGTGGAAAATTCATCGTAACAAGAAAATAAAATTTCTGCGATCTGATCACGGAGACAAATATTTGAGTTACGAGTTTGGTCTTCATTTAAAACAATGTGGAATAGTTTCACAGCTCACGCCACCTGGAACACCACATCGTTATGGTGTGTCCGAATGTCGTAACCGCACTTTATTTGATATGGTGCGATCTATGATGTCTCTTTACCACTATCGTTTTGGGGTTATGCATTAGAGACAGCTGCATTCACGTTTTAAAATAGGGCACCATCTAAATCCGTTGAGACGACACCGTATGAACTATGGTTTAGCAGTAAACCTAAGCTGTTGTTTCTTAAAGTTTGGAGCTGCGATGCTTATGTGAAAAAGTTTCATCCTGATAAGCTCGAACCCAAATCGGAGAAGTGCGTCTTCATAGAATACCCAAACGAAATTGTTGGGTACACCTTCTATCACAGATCCGAAGGCAAGATATTCGTTGCTAAAATGGATCCTTTCCAGAGAAGGAGTTTCTCTCGAAAGAAGTGAGTGGGAGGAAAGTAGAACTTGATGAAGTAACTGTACTTACTCCCTTGTTGGAAAATAATACATCACAGGAACCGGTTTCTGTGACGTCAAACCCAACTAGTGAGGAAGTTGATGATGATGATCATAGAACTTCAAATCATGTTAATACAGAACCTCGTAGGTCGAACAGAGTAAGATCCGCACCAGAGTGGTACTGTAATCCTATTCTGGAAGTCATGCTACTAGATCATGATGAACCTACGAACTATGAAGAAGTGATGGTGAGCCCAGATTCCGCAAAATGGCTTGAAGCCATGAAATCTGAGATGGGATCCATGTATGAGAACAAAGTATGGACTTTGGTTGACTTGCCCGATGGTCGGCAAGCAATTGAGAATAAATGGATCTTCAAGAAGAAGACTGACGCTGACGGTAATGTTACTGTCTACAAAGCTCGACTTGTTGCAAAAGGTTTTCGACAAGTTCAAGGGATTGACTACGATGAGACCTTCTCACCCGTAGCGATGCTTAAGTCTGTCCGAATCATGTTAGCAATTGCCGATTTTATGATTATGAAATTTGACAAATGGATGTAAAAACTGCATTCCTGAATGGATTTCTGGAAGAAGAGTTGTATATGATGCAACCAGAAGGTTTTATCGATCCAAAGGGAGCTAACAAAGTGTGCAAGATCCAGCGATCCATTTATGGACTGGTGCAAGCCTCTCGGAGAACGAATAAACGTTTTGATAGTGTGATCAAAGCATTTCGGTTTATACAGACTTTTGGAGAAGCCTGTATTTACAAGAAAGTGAGTGGGAGCTCTGTAGCATTTCTAATATTATATGTGGATGGCATATTATTGATTGGAAATGATATAGAATTTCTGGATAGCATAAAGGGATACTTGAATAAAAGTTTTTCAATGAAAGACCTCGGTGAAGCTGCTTACATATTGGGCATTAAGATCTATAGAGATAGATCAAAACGCTTAATTGGACTTTCACAAAGCAGATACCTTGACAAAGTTTTGAAGAAGTTCAAAATGGATCAAGCAAAGAAAGGGTTCTTGCCTGTATTGCAAGGTATGAAGTTGAGTAAGACTCAAAGCCCGACCACTTTAGAAGATAGAGAGAAAATGAAAAATGTTCCCTATGCTTCAGCCATAGGCTCTATCATGTATGCTATGCTATGTACCAGACCTATTGTATACCTTGCTCTGTATTTGACAAGGGAGTACAATAGTGATCTAGGAGTAGATCACTGGACATTGGTCAAGAATATCCTTAGTGAGGACTAAGGAAATATTTCTCGATTATGGAGGTGATAAAAGAGCCCGTCGTAAAAGTTATCTCGGTGCAAGTTTTCACACCGATCCAGATGACTCTAAGTCTCAATCTGGATACATATTGAAAGTGGGAGCGATTAGCTAGAGTAGCTCCATGCAGAGCATTGTAGACATAGAATATTTGCAAAATACATACGGCTCAAATGTGATGACCGTTGACCGAGCTTCTCTCACGAGCAAAACATGATCACACCTTAGTACTCTTTGGGTGTTAATCACATAGTGATGTGAACTAGATTATTGACTCTAGTAAACCCTTTGGATGTTGGTCACATGATGATGTGAACTATGGGTGTTAATCATATACAGGTATGAATATTGATGTTAAATCACATGGCGATGTGAACTAGATTATTGACTCTAGTGCAAGTGGGAGACTGAAGGAAATATGCCCTAGAGGCAATAATAAAGTTATTATTTATTTCCTTATTTCATGATAAATGTTTATTATTCATGCTAGAATTGTATTAACCGGAAACATAATACATGTGTGAATACATAGACAAACATAGTGTCACTAATATGCCTCTACTTGACTAGCTCGTTTATCAGAGATGGTTATGTTTCCTAGCCATGGACAAAAGATGTATCATTTGATTAACGGGATCACATCATTAGGGGAATGATGTGATTGACTTGACCCATTCCGGTAGCTTAGCACTTGATCGTTTAGTATGTTGCTATTGCTTTCTTCATGACTTATACATGTTCCTGTAAATATGAGATTATGCAACTCCCGTTTACCGGAGGAACACTTTGGGTACTACCAAACGTCACAACGTAACTGGGTGATTATAAAGGAGTACTACAGGTGTCTCTGAAGGTACATGTTGAGTTGGCGTATTTCGAGATTAGGTTTTGTCACTCCGATTGTGGGAGAGGTATCTCTGGGCCCTCTCGGTAATGCACATCATTATAAGCCTTGCAAGCAATGTAACCAATGAGTTGGTTACGGGATGATGCATTACAGAACAAGTAAAGAGACTTGCCGGTGACGAGATTGAACTAGGTATTGGATACCGACGATCGAATCTCGGGCAAGTAACATACCGATGACAAAGGGAACAACGTATGTTGTTGTGCAGTTTGACCGATAAAGATCTTCGTAGAATATGTAGGAAACAATATGGGCATCCAGGTCCCGCTATTGGTTATTGACCGGAGACATGTCTCGGTCATGTGTACATTGTTCTCGAACCGTAGGGTCCGCACGCTTAAGGTTTCGATGACAATTTCATTATGAGTTTATGTATTTTGATGTACCGAAGGTTGTTCGGAGTCCCGGATGTGATCACAGACATGACGAGGAGTCTCTAAATGGTCGAGACAAAAAGATTGATATATTGGACGGATATATTTGGACACCGGAAAGGTTTCGGGTGAGATTGGAAATATACCGGAGCTCCGGGAGGTTACCGGAACCCCCCCGGTAAGTATATGGGCCTTATTGGGCCTTAGTGGGATGGAGGGAGAAGGAGCAAGGGAGGGGGCGCGCCCCCCCAAGCCCAATCCGACTTGGGAGGGGGCCGCCCCCCTTCCTTCTCTCCTCCCCTCTTCCTTCCTTCTCCTACTCCGAATAGGAAAGGGGGGCCAAACCTACTTGGAGTAGGTTTGCCCCCCTAGGGCGCGCCACCTCCTTGGGCCGGCCTCCTCCTCCCTCCCTCCTTTATATACAGGGGTAGGAGGGCACCCTAGACACACAAGTTGATCATTGAGATCGTTCCTTAGCCGTGTGCGGTGCCCCCCTCCACGATATTACACCTCGGTCATATTGTAGCGGTGCTTAGGCGAAGCCCTGCGACAGGAGGACATCAAGATCGTCACCACGCCGTCGTGCTGACGGAACTCCTCCCTGCGCCTCTGCTGGATCGGAGATCGGGGTGCGTCATCGAGCTGTACGCGTATCAACAACTCGGAGGTGCCGGAGTAACGGTGCTTGGATCGGTCGGACCGGGAGGACGTACGACTACTTCCTCTACGTTGTGTCAACGCTTCCGCTTCGGTCTACGAGGGTACGTAGACAACACTCTCCCCTCTCGTTGCTATGCATCACCATGATCTTGCGTGTGCGTAGGAAAAATTTTGAAACTACTACGTTCCCCAACAGTTCAACTATAAATAAACTATTTCATTAGTTTATTAAATAAGTAGTACTTACTAAAAACAAACTACTTCTATATATAGTAAAATAAATTAGTTTATTGAATCAACTAGCTAGTTCAACTATATATAAACTACTTCTTCTTTTTCTTCATTTTTCTAAATACTATGAACAAAAAAAATCATTAAAATTCTATGAACAAAATTAATTACACAATCTAAATATCACCAAAAAAATCTATTAACAAAAATATCACCAAACATGCATATTCGATAATAATATCACCAAAAAAATCTATTAACAGAAAAAAAAAACATAATATGAACAAATTAATTACTACACATATCTAATCTAACAAAAAATCTAATTAATCTAACAAAAAACTAACATAATATGAACAAATTAATTACTACACATTTAATCTAACAAAAAATCTAATCTAACAAAAAATCTAATTAAATCAACTATCTAGTTCAACTACTAATTAAGCACTTACTATAAATAAATAAGCAGTACTTACTAAAACAAACTACTTCATTATATAGTAAAATAAATTAGTTTATTAAATCAACTAGCTACTTCAACTATATATAAACTACTTCTTCTTTTTTTACTTTTTCTAAATACTATGAACAAAAAAATCATTAAAATTCTATGAACAAAATTAATTACACAATCTAAATATCACCCAAAAAAATCTATTAACAATAATATCACCAAACATGCATATTCATTAATAATATCACCAAGAAAATCTATTAACAAAAAAAATCTAACATAATATGAACAAATTAATTACTACACATATCTAATCTAACAAAAAAAATCTAATTAATCTAACAAAAAATCTAACATAGTATGAACAAATTAATTACTACACATTTAATCTAACAAAAAAAAAATCTAATCTAACGAAAAAAATCCTATGAACTACATATCTAAATTACTACACATCTAACCTAATAAAAAAAAATCTATGAACTACAAAAAGAATCTAAAAAAATCTAACAAAAATAAAAAAAACGCTCATGTCGGCGTCGAGCGGCGCGGGGCAGGGGGCGACGACGGGCTCGGGGCGGCGCGCGGGGCAGGGGCTACGAGGACAGCGGGCTCGGGCGGCGACGGGACGGCGGACTCGGGGCGAGGGGACGGCTGGCTCGGGCGGCGCTGGGCGACGGCGGCGGCGACGACGTCGGGCGGCGGGATCTGCGGAGGTGATGGGGCGGCGACGTGTCAGCGGGCGACCACGGCGGGATCGGGGCGGCGCGGGGCAGGGCTCGGCGGCGACGGCGACGAGGAGCAGAGGCGTCGGGGCGAGAAAGAGATGGGTCTTGGCGAAAACTGCTAAGTCCAGTATATATAGCAAAAGCATTGGTCCGGGTTGGTCGCTCCAACTGGGACTAATGCAACCTTTAGTCCCGGTTGGAGCGACCAACCGGGACCAAAGGCCTCTTTTCAGCAGCGCAAAGGGCGGGAAACGAAGACCTTTGGTCCCGGTTGGTGGCTCCAACCGGGACTAACGATGAGCATTCGTCCTGGTTGGAGGCACCAACCGGGACCAAAGAGTGGCATTGGTACCGGTTTGTGCCATGAATCGGTACCAATGGACCCGTGTAAATAGTTTTTTATTTTCTGCAGCTATTTTTTTGTTTATTCTTCCTGCAGCTGTTTTTTTAGTCCCACCTCGCCAAGCGAGAGGCACTCGCAGCTGTTTATAAGCCCTGAGTGCAGAGACGATGACGAAGAGGCTCAATGCTCCTGCACGTTGGTTAGCTTCAAGCCTTGAGGAATACGGTAGACTGCACAGAGCTATGTGCAGTGCAGTGGACACTATTCCAAAAGGCTTGAAGCAAATTAACGAGCATTGCGCCTGTTTTTTATTTTTAATGACTTATTACAACTCAGAAATAATAAGAAAAAAAATAAATGTAGCAGAAAAGAAAAAAAACTATATAAAAAACCACACAGAATTAAATAGAAGAAAAAATAATTTTTATTAACTTTACTAAAAAAATAGCATAGATCAGATCTGTTCTGACCGTTGCACCCGGCGATGGTGGTCATCTCTTCAGTCAGAGGTGGTCGGCCTGAGGCTGGGTGTTCGGATCCCGGATCCGCATCCGCACCACCGCGAGTCGGGAGACGTAGTTGCGGTGAAAACCGAGCTGACGGCGGGCGATGGCGGCGTTCTATGTCGTTACCATGATGAAGGCATCGTCGTGTGACTACCGTTGACCCACTCGTATTGCTCTGGGGGAAACCCTAGGATCTGGTGTTCCAGACCGGACGATGGCGGCACTGCGGTGTTGTTTCTCTCTTGGGAGCATTGTTTTGTGGAGCAGCGCTGGAAGTCAGAGGAAGGAGGAGCGGCTTCGTCTTGCATGGAGCTTCGGTGGAGCTGTCAAGTCATGCCTGGCCGACAGGTGCTATGCTTGGTCATGCCTGGTCGGAGGTGTGCTACGCACGACAGATCCACCAAGGGCTTCAAGCTGTGTCGGCTGGTGGTACTTGGCAGCATGGCGCTGAGGTGTATCAGTGGCGACCGTGATGTGTTCAGCTGTTTGCGCGGGACTAAAGATGAGCATTCGTCCCGGTTGGTCCAACCAACCGGGACCAAAGAGTGGCATTGGTACCGGTTGGTGCCATGAACCGGTACCAATGGACCCGTGCAACTACTTTTTTATTTTCTGCAGCTATTTTTTTGTTTATTCTTCCTGCAGCTGTTTTTTTAGTCCCACCTCTTCAAGCGAGAGGCACTCGCAGCTGTTTATAAGCCCTGAGTGCAGAGACGATGACGAAGAGGCTCAATGCTCCTGCACATTGGTTAGCTTTAAGCCTTGAGGAATACGGTAGACTGCATGAGCTATGTGCGGTCACGATTGACACTATTACGAAGGCTTGAAGCAAATTAACGAGCATTATACCTCTTTTTATTTTTAATGACTTATTACAACTCAAAAATAAAAAGAAAAAATAAATGTACCAGAAAAGAAAAAAAACTATATAAAAAACCACTTAGAAATAAATAGAAAAAAAATAATTTTGATTAACTTTACTAAAAAAATAGCATAGATGCTTATTTTTAATGACTTATTACAACTCAGAAATAAAAACAAAATAATAAATATAACAGAAAAGAAAAGAAATATAGAAAACTACTCAGAAATGAATAGAAGCAAAAAATAGTTGTGATTAACTATACTAAAAAAGGAGCATATATGCTTATTTTTAATGGCTTATTACAACTCAGAAATAAAAGGAAAAAAATAAATATAGCAGAAAAAAAACTATATAAAAAACTACTCAGAAATGAGCAGAGATGCGCTTATAGAGGAATCCAACATAAATTCATAACGAATTTCAACAAACCGTATGAATTTATGCTAAATTCCCTATATAAGGGCATCTATTTTCATTTTCAGAGGAGCTCAATAAGGTAGAGAGGGAGGGGCTTATAAACCGGTCTGATTCCCCTTTCGGTTGGCGAGGTGGGACTAAACTCTGGTCGCAACGAGGACCAACCCTTTAGTCCCGGTTGATGGCACGACCCGGGACGAATGGTCAGCCTTTGGTCCCGGTTCGAGCCACCAACCGGGACCAATGGTGGTGGGCCAGGAGCGAGGCCCATTGGTCCCGGTTCGTCCCACCAACCAGGACCAAAAGGTCCAGACGAACCGGGACCAATGGCCCACGTGGCCCGGCCGGCCCCCGGGGCTCACGAACCGGGTCCGGTGCCCCCATTGGTCCCAGTTCTGGATTGAACCGGGACTAATGGGCTGGACCGGCCTGGACCATTGGCCCCTTTTCTACTAGTGGGTCTTGACACTGAAACACACACCGTCGGTGTTCATGCATTGTGAACACGGTCAAGTACAATAATTTACTTTTATTTGAGGCCAATAGAGCGAGACTCCGATTGGGTGCGGTGGTTACAAGGTTGTGAACGAAGGGCATGCAATCCTGTTGCTTTAGTGCTTCCCGTCGTGAAGGAGGTCACTGCACATGAAGGCGAGGGTGGCAACGATCCTGGGCAGAGCAGTGTAGGGAGGCAGTTACCTATGTCAAATGCTGGAGATGATGGTTACGAACAAGGACAGAGCAGTCAGGTAGAAGGAGGAAATGTTGATGGTTATGAACCAGGGTAGAATAGTCAGGTAGAAGGGGGAAATGCCGATGGTGAATACAATGGCGAGGTGGACGCTGACGAGCTAGATGGGCACATGCAGGACCAGATGGAAGAAGAAGACACCGATGTTGATAGGGGTCATGCCTATGATTCAGACAAGTCGGATGAAGAAGAAAATGCAAAGGAGGTCCCGAATCCTGCATCGTGGAATCATGACTTCTCATCTGCTATGATCGTGAACGATGGACATGACTCTGCCTGGCAATATCACCAGAACAATATTGCGACGGGTGCTATGTATCCCAACAAGCAAGCTCTGAAGGATGCAATAACAAACTGGGCAATGTCCACTCAAAGGTTTTTCACTGCTCAGGTGTCAAGTCAGAAATACCTGACAATGGTATGCAGGAACGCAGATTGTCCTGCCAGGGTGCACGGCTATCTCCCTAAGTATGGCACACGTTGGATGATATCAGTGACTTAGTTAATCGCACTTGTCTTATTCCCTGCATCCCTCAAGATCATGCCAACCTTTCATCGATGCTTATTGCTCGGTTGTTTTACGATGAGATAGTGCAGGGCAAAGCTATGGAAGTGAAGGCAGTCCAGACAAAAGTCTTCGCCAGGTTCAAGTACAAAATTTCTTATGGCAAGGCTTGGAGGGCTAAGCATGCGGCGCTTGGAGGGCTAAGCATGACTCTGTTGTCCAGCTCACCCTGCAGCAGCGGAATCCAGGCACCTATATCGATATCCAAGACCAGTTCATGCTAGAGTTCCCAACTGTGAGGGTGCTGCATCGTGTCGATCTTCTTCTCTTTCGGTGTATGCATCGAAGCTTTCAGGCATTGCCGACCGGTGATATGTGTTGATGGTACATTTCTCACTGGCAAGTACAAGGGACAGATCCTAACAGCCATATGTCAAGACGGCCCAAATCAAGTTGTCCCACTCGCATTTGCTTTTGTGGAGAGTGAGAACATTGCAAGTTGGACATGGTTCTTCAGGTAGTTGAAAATATTAGTTGTGATGCAGAATTCCAATGTGTGCATCCTTCATGACAGGCACGCAGGTATACTTAGTGCGATAAGGACACTGACAAACCCAGGCCCTGAGGAACAAACTCCATGGCGGCACTTGCAGAGCCGTTGGTGCATGCGCCATCTGGGGGCTAATTTCTTCTCGCGGTGTAGAAATAAGAACCTGATGAATCTGTTCAAAAACTCTGCAAGCAGAACCAGTTATGGAAGTATAATTTGATACGTGACAGACTTAATGTGTGCACGCAAAGACACGTGAGGGACATGAAAGCTGCAAGAGATGCAGCGGTGAGGGCAAATGTTGAAGCAGTAGCTGCATAGTTGGCAACAGGAAAAGCGGCCGTGGAGGAGGAGCCTGTTGGGCTATGTGACCTTCTAGGCTTTGACCCACCTGATACTAGGAGAAGGCTCGGGAGGTTGATTAAAACTCTCGAGCAGTGGATAGAGCATGAGCCTCTGGAGAGGTGGTCTTTGCTACATGACACATTTGGAGCAAGGTACGGTGTCATGACAACGAACCTTGCGGAAACATACAACTCTGTCCTTAGAGGAAACCGTGCATTGCCACTTACAATCATTGTTGAGGGTATTTTCTATGGCACCGTGAAGTATTTCAGAGATAGACGCCAAAAAGCAGAGCAACATATCTTGAACAACCCGAATACACGTTACTGTGAAAGAGTCACGAAGTACATGGACAACAAGATGCGAAAAGCTAGGTCACACACTGTTGTCGCCATCGGTAATCAAGAAAGAAGGTTTGAGGTCCGCTTAGCGAACAACATATTCGGATGTGCAAATGAGCTGAGGACGCATGAGTTGAGAATTGGTAATAAAGCCTAGCCAACGTGTGAGTGCACATGCAACAAACCGAAATTGCTTCACCTACCTTGCTCACATGTGCTTGCTGCTTGCGGACAACTTGGAATGGACGCAATATCGTTTGTGTCTCCATTTTTTCTAAAAGAGTCTGTCCTCAATACCTGGACAGGTGAGCTGATGGGTTTTCGATCAATGGGTAACTTCAACAATGTCAACCGCGCTAAAAGGCGTTACATTCCAAACCCAGAGCATATGCGTACAAGTAGAGGCAGATGGCAGTGTTAGCGCATCCGGAATGATATGGATCCATCTGAAGCAGGAGGCCCGACTAGGCAATGCATTCTATGCAATGAATTTGGCCATAAGGACACTAATTGTCCCACTTTCGTCACTGGGCGTGGACGAGGCAACCGAGGACGAAGAGGAGGTAGAGGAAGTAGAGGAGTAAGAGGGAGAGGAAGAAGATAAGCTAGGAGTAGTATTAAGTGTGGCACTATGTTCGACATTTCTGTGGCAAGGTCAATAGTCAGTCTCACTTGATTCTGTTATGTTAAAATTGGGACTTCCACTGGATCATGTGGTTTCCGTTGTTTTGAATGAACTGGCTTTCTTTATCATATTTTCTTATCAGTTTAGGACCTCTTTTGAATCACTTATATGATATTAGTACACATATGCCATTCCACAGTAAACAGATTTTGCCCGCACTTGAAAGGAAGCCATGTGGATTTGAGGTGTTAGCTTCTATCTTTTGCCCGTATGACAGAATTAAAGTGTACTACGCACATTTTTAGTACGTAAGGAAGATGGAAGCAAATGTATACTTCCATTAATCTCGCTTGGAACTTCACTTCCAGTGTTCCACTTTATTCATTCCCACAACCTAGTAGCTTACGGAGCCATGTATTTATTAATCACAAAGCGGGAGCAGGCAACACATGGTATTATAGGAGGAGATCAAGTGGCTGCTTCCTAGTTGTCGACATTTCTAACAACCAGTAAAATCTAGTTGTCGGGAAAATAACATGGATAAAGTATGTTTTTTAGACCTAAGAAATAGGTGCTCGGCTTTAAAATTAATAAATCCCAAAGCGAACCAACAAGGTACATCAAGGTTTGTGCCGAAGACATTGATCACCATATACAATAGTAAACACCCAGAAAACATAAGGCAAGCTAAAAGAGC
Organism: Aegilops speltoides; assembly: GCA_021437245.1. Lineage (NCBI taxonomy): Eukaryota > Viridiplantae > Streptophyta > Magnoliopsida > Poales > Poaceae > Aegilops > Aegilops speltoides. The sequence continues at coordinate 408,986,734 of CM038145.1, read as the reverse complement.
ATAAGACAAAGTGTGGGCTAGCTTCGGTGTGGTTTTGTAGCTGCATGGGCATCTCCAAGCAGCCCCATGTGTGACACGAGCACCACCTGATATACCCTTCCGTTTGGTCTGCAAGATCCAGAAAATGTGGGGTAACTTTTGATTTTCTTTTTCATTTTCCTTTTTTTATTTTGTTCAAAACCCAGAAAATTTTCAAAAAATTGCAAAAACTTCAGTTTTTTAAGTTCATAATTAGAAAAAAATTGTTCGCACTTCCAAAACATGTTTGAATTTTTAAAATGTATGATTTAAAAACATATTTGTTCATTTTAAGTAATGTTTGGAATTTTTTTGTTTAGTTCTGTGAAAAAATACTCGCGTTTTCAAAATATACTGGCTAATCTGAAAAAGTGTTCGCATTATAAAAAATTGTTCAATATTTTGAGAAAACATAACTGCTTTTGAAAAAATGACACATTTTTTAAAAAATGTTCCCAAATATAATATGCTCAGATTTAAAAAATAGTTTTCCTGTTTTTGAGAAAATGAATGAAAATAAAAAGCGGCTGCTAAAGTGGTCATGCCGCTACAATGCGCCAATCGGACGGCCCAGTAGAGGAGTTCAGGTCACCATTTCCTAATTGTCGATATTTCTAAAACAAATTATACTTAGTTGTCAACAAAATAACATGGATAAAGTAAGTTTTTCAGACCAAATGAACTTGGTGCTCGGCTTTGACATTAATAAAGCATGAAGTTATCCAAAAAGGTACATCAAGGGTTTGTGCTGAGAACATCATCAAGGGTTTGTAAAGAACATCCACACAAAATAGAGGACTAGCTAAATGAGTAGAAGATACAAAGCGCAGGCTAGCTTCCATGTGGTTTTGTAGTTGCATGGATGTCTCTGAGCAACCCCATCTGTTGCACGAGCACCTTCCACATGCGGCTGCAAAAAAGATGACAATTTTGAAAATATAATCAGTCGGGTGATTAGATAACTTAATTGGATTGATTCTATAGTGCATTTGTATCAGACGTTCCATAAAGCCTTGCAAGAGGTCTACAAAAAAAGTCAAATAGTGGCCTAGCCTGCATAGCGCTTGATTTTTTCTTTTTTGAAAAGGAGGCTTGCCCCTGGCCTACGCATCTGAACGATGCATGCATCCATCTTATTAACAGGCCTCAAAGTAAAAATCCTGAATAACAAATAATAGAAACCCTGAATAGTTTTCCATGGCCTAGGCAACATGTAATAACCTGTAGACACGTACCTTATTTCCAATGATTGGGTCGAATCCAGCAAAGAGTCCCAGCTGAATCCAGCTGAATCTTTCCGTGGAAAGGCTGGAACTCGCACGTCCCATTGGCGATGTCAATGATCTTTAACTGTAACTGATTATGGTCCGTGCTATAGTCCATGCAGTAGATGGAATTCTCCTTGAACCCGGAGACGCTTGCTGCTCCTTCACTATCGCCCTTGGTGAAATTAGTCGACACGAACAGTGTCAATCCCGGGGCGTTCTTCACCCTCATCCACTTCGGCCTCCTAGAGAAGATATTGCTCTTGTAGACACGGCAGACGTTGGTGCAGCACGGCACTTTGGAGGTGACGAGGTACAGCTCGCCATTCACTTGCATATACTTGCAGGCCCAATCCGATTTCTTTTTGGGAGCTGCACGCAAAGATCGAATCCATGTCGCCGTGGGAGATGCGCCGGCGACGTCGCAGATAGAGATCGCTCCAACTACCGCCACTTCCGGGGAGACAAACCTGCCGCTATGTCCGTTGAAGATCGCCAGGAACCTGCTGCCGCCGAAGTGAACCACAGACGTGACGCAGCTTTTTGGCACGTTCGTGTCGAGCAGCCTCCATGCAACGTCGACGCCCACGCGGCAGAATGCGACGGTGCTCGACTCCGCCAGCGCCGCCATCGCCACGCAGTCCCCGGAGCCGGGCGAGGACGAGGAGAGCACGATCTCGCGGAAGATCTCACTCTTCTTCATGTCTTCTAGCCTGACCCACTCGTGTTGGCCGCTGACGGCAGGAAGGATGACCCAGTTGCCGTCCGGGAACGTATAGTGGTAATAGGAGGCCGCCAGGACGCGCTCGTCGGCTGGCGGGAGCTCGACGGTGGCGCCGGTCAGCGGGTTGAGAAGTGTCACATACCCGGCCTCGTCGACGAACGCCAGCCACCCACGCGATGAGCCGCGCAGTGTCTTGCCTCGCAGCGACGGCAGGTTCCTCGTGAAGGTCGTCTCGCCGCCGTCTGCCGCTGTGAAGAAGGTGACGGCGATGTCCGGGGAGTTGGGGCAGAAGGGCAGCATCATCAGCATCGGCGCGAAGAACTTGGTGAACGGCAGCGCGGCGCGCCAGCCCGAGCACATGGACCGGAAGCTGAAGGCGTCGCGCCGCGAGGGCAGCATCTTGCCGATGTGCTGCAGGAGCTCCTCCGGCAGAGTGCTCCAGTTCCGATTCTCCACCAGAAGAACAGGTCTGGGGCTTGGCGGACGAGCGGGCGACGCCATGGTCATCATCGTCGTCGACGAGAGGAGTCGGGACGCCATATGGATGGAGATGGGTTAGACCGAGAGCAAGAGTAGATTTCAACGTTTGTACAGGAGATGAGCAGATGGATCGATCGTGGAAGAGCTGATGGTAAAATATATTGGCAAGAAGTTGGCAGCAAATTGGAAAGTTTTCACGGGCAAGAGAGGAAGAGGAATGCATTGAAACGTGCCTAGCTGTTCTGCTCTGGCGTGCGTCAGTGAACGCGCTCGCGTTTAATTCTTCCTATAAATTTGAGTCGTGTGTTTATAACCTTTTTTGTTAAGGTTTTTTTGTGTGTTTTTTTCCTGAGTCGACCAAGATATGTCTAAATTAAATTGATTGTTGAAAATACAATTTTCATTATTTCCTGCAAAGTCCACTTTTCACTGAACGGCCGTTGCATTTTTACAAAGTTACTGCTTGGACATGATTTTTAGGACTAGCACAACAATTAACATGGACGTTTCCACGAGAATAATGCCTCCGCCGAGTATGTACTGTTCAGGTTCGTAAAGAAAGGATTACCTGAACTATGGTTCCGTTGGTAGTAGTACATACTAGAGGACGACGCGCCGCGCCATCCTTCGGAGTGAAACCTTCTTTTTTTGTGTGTGATTAAGCCTCCTTCTTTTTAATGTTTTTTTTCATCTGAGGTTAGGTTGACTGCTTTGTTGTTTGCTTCACCTGAGTTGGGTTGACTTGCTCTTGCACAAAACACACCTAGGAATGGACACAAACGCAGCACACATCAATTATTCACCCCCTTGCAGGTGGGTCCACCAGAGACCCCTAAAGACCTGATGCAACATGAGCCAATAGTCCTAGCTAGGGAGCTTAGAATCATAGAACACTAGATCAAGATCGCGGCTTGGCGCGAGGGTGCCGGCCCAAACGATGTGGTCAAACAGGTAATGACCAGTGTAACGCCCCGGATCCGATGCGCCAGGTGTCCGTCAGTTATTCGCCTTCGTTGCCATGTCATTTGCTTGCGTGTTGCATTTGCCATGTCATCATTTGCATTTTATCATGTCATCTTGTGCATTTCATTTTGCATACATGTCCGTCTCTTGCATCCGAGCATTTTCCCCGTTGTCCGTTTTGCAATCCGGCACTCCTATGTCATCCGGCGTTCCCTTTTTGCCTCTTCTCTTGTGCGGGTGTTAAACTTTATCGGAATGGCCCGAGGTTTGCCAAATGGCCTTGGTATAGCACCGGTAGACCGCCTGTCAAGTTTCGTGCAATTTGGAGATCGTTTGATACTCCAACGGTTAACCGGGTAACCGCAGAAGCCCTCTTTTGTTGCAGCCCAACACCCCTTCCAAAGTGGCCCAAAACCAACCAAACTCCCCTCCATGCTCTCGGTCGTTCGATCACGATCGCGTGGCCGAAAACCGCTCCTCATTTGGACACTCCTAGCTCCCTCTACCTATATAAACACCTCCCCCGTTCAAATGCGGGTCCTGAAACCCTAGCCCCGCTCCCCTCGCGCGCCGGACATGCCCAACCCCGCCGGACATGTCCAGCCTCCACGTCGCTCCGACGAATCGGAGGACGCCACGTCAGCAGCGTCGCCGCCTTGCCCAACTGCCGCCCGCCACCTGTCGCCGCCGCCTCTCACCACCGCGCCGGCCCGCGGGCCCATTCCCGCCAGACGCGTCTGCGCGCGCCGTCGGTCGGGCCTCGCCAGAATCCGTCGCCGTCCGCCCGCCGCCGCGCGGCGTGCCCGCCACTCGCCGGCGATCGCCGCCTCTGCGCCGCCGGATCTCCGCCCGCCAGCCTCCGCCCGAGCGCCTCCGCCGTCCTGCGCCTTCCCCGCGCCCGTTCTCCCCGCGCCGCCGCTCGGAGCTGTCCCGATCCGCGCACCAGACCGCGCTGGATCCGAGCCCCGCAGCCGCCGCCTTCGTCCCTGCGCCGCCGTCGCCGATGGACCTCGCCGGTGTCGGGAACGCAGACCCCGTCCCGTCCTCCACCGGTTCCGACCCGATCTGGTCCGCGCCGCCCCGCTTTTGCCTCCTCCGCCGCTGGCCGTGGCCGGAGTCCTGCAGCTCCGGCGCCCCTGCAATGGCCTCGCGCGTGCCTCCTTCGACATGGGCTGGCCCTCGCCTCGGCTTCGTGGGCCGGCCCGATCCAGCACCCCGCCGGCCCAGCCACCCCAACCCAACTTCCCCGCCGACTCTGGGCCTCGGCCCGCTCTAGTGAGAACCCCAGCCCAGTTCGCCTCAGATTCAGCCTGTTCTGTTTTTTTTTTCCTTTCCTGCGATTTTAGCATTATCCATAGATTTTCAGATTTGTAGAAACCCCCTTGCACTTCATGCATATAATAACTCATGATCTGTGCATCACATGTAAAAACATTATATATGTAGAATGCTTAGAATTTCATCTAGTTTCATAATATGCCACTTTCATCCATGTTTAAAATGTTTAAAATGCTATTTGATTAAATTTGCTCTAATGCCATGCTAAAATGATTTAATTCATAACTAAATAACCGTAGCTCGGTTTTAAATGTTCTTTATATGTAAATGGGGTGGAAAAATGCCTAGATTAACATGGTCCACCTTATTTTCCTGTTTAACAACTTTAAAATATGTTTTAGGGCAGAACAGTACCAAATTCGAATATTGCATATGAGGTTTTTCCGGAATTGTTGTTTGTTGTTCCGGCCTCATTTAAATTTGCCTAAATAGTTAGTTTACTTATGCTTCACCCCTTGCCATGTTAATCAACATTTAATATTGTTGAGTAGCTTATAACGAGATCAAACTAAATAATTGCATGTGGTGTTTCGTCAATATGCAACTCGTTGCATATTGAGCTCCACTTAACTTGTAGTATTGTTTGCTGCACTTTGCCATGCCATGCCTCATTAAACCGGACATGCATCATACTTGGTTGTGCGTCATGCCATATTTATGCTTGTGTGTTTACCATGTTGTTTGCTTCTTTCCGGTTTGCTTCTCTCGTTAGCTTCGGTTTCGTTCCGGAGTTGTGAGGATTCGTTCGTCTTCGTCCGTTTGTCTTCTTCATGGACTCGTTCTTCTTCCTTGCGGGATTTCAGGCAAGATGACCGCTACCCTGGATCTCACTACTATCATTGCTATGCTAGTTGCCTCGTTCTTTCGCTATGCTGCGCTACCTATTACCTGTTTGTCCAGCCATCCCATATTGCCATGAACCCCTAACCTTTGACACCTTTCCTATGCAAACCGTTGTTTGGCTATGTTACCGCTTTTGCTCAGCCCCTCTTATAGCGTTGCTAGTTGCAGGTGAAGTTGAAGATTTCTCCATGGTGGACAGGGTTATGTTGGGATATCACAATATCTCTTATATTATTAATGCATCTATATACTTGGTAAAGGGTGGAAGGCTCGGCCTTATGCCTGGTGTTTTGTTCCACTCTTGCCGCCCTAGTTTCCGTCATACCGGTGTTATGTTCCCGGATTTTATGCGTTCCTAACGCGTCGGGTGATTTATGGGACCCCCGACAGTTCGCTTTGAATAAAACTTGTCCAGCAAGGCCCAACATTGACTTTTACCATTTGCCTCACCACCACCTACCTTTTCCCTTGGGAGTCGCTCTATCGAGGGTCATCTTTATTTTAGCCCCCGGCCAGTGCTTGTCTAAGTGCTGGTCCGAACCGAGTAGACTGCGGGGCCCCCTCGGGGCAACTCGAGGTCTGGTTATACTCGTAGGATGTCTCACCCGGTGTTGCCCTGAGAACGAGATATGTGCAGCTCCTATCGGGTGTGTAGCCGTGATGGTCTCTTCTTGTCGAAATGTCTTGATGTACCGAAGTGAACACGGAAGGTCTTTCGTGTTATGTTTGGGCTGTTGGGACACCCTGCAGGTTTAAGTAGGTGTTCGGTTATGTGGCGATCACCTCTTGATCATTACTAGTTGAAATGCATCAACCGCGTGTGTAGCCGTGATGTTCTCTTCTTTTGCTCTGAACATGGTTTCGCTTTGTTTGCGTTGGTTAGCCACCATACTTGCTTAGCTCTCTTCTCGCTCTTGCCACCATACTTGCTTAGTCGCTGCTGCAACCTCACCACTTTACCCCTTCCTTTCCCATTAAGCTTTGCTAGTCTTGATACCCATGGTAATGGGATTGATGAGTCCTCGTGGCTCACCAGATACTTCCAAAACCAGTTTGCAGGTGCCTATGTTACCGAGCAGGTGACGCAACCAAGCTCAAGGAGGAGCTCTATGAAGATCTTGCCCTTTGTGTTGTTTCGTTCTAGTTGATCAGTAGTGGAGCCCAGTTGGGGTCGATCGGGGACCTTTGTTGCATTTGGGGTTCTTCTTTTATTTTGGTTCCGTAGTCGAACCTTGATTGTATTTGGATGATGTAATGCTTTATTCATGTAATTGTGTGAAGTGGCGATTGTAAGCCAACTATGTATCTCTTTCCCTTATGTATTACTTGGGATGTGTGAAGATTACCTCACTTGCGACATTGCTTTCAATGCGGTTATGCCTCTAAGTCGTGCTTCGACACGTGGGAGATATACCCGCATCGAGGGCGTTACAAGTTGGTAATCAGAGCCTTCCCCGACCTTAGGAGCCCCACTGCTTGATCGTTTTTAGCGGCCGAGTTGTGTCTAGAAAAATGTTTTGAGTCATCTAGGATTATATATATCGGAGAGTTAGGAATTCTTTTGACTCCTCAGTCCCTTCGTCGCTCTGGTGAGGTCTCCTGACGTAGAGTTTTGACTCTTCTCTTCTCAAATTTCACTAAAAAATTTTTAGGATCACGCGGGTATCTTAGAATCGTTCCGATGGTTTTATGATGACAACATTGTCTTGGTGCCTCCCGTCAGCAGGGTTTTTTTTTAGTGGAGGTGTCCCGGGGAGTTGAGCTCTGAGATGTTGTCGTCATAATTTTATCGTTGCAGTTCTGGAATACCTAAGTTTAGTTCGCCGACATCGAAAATCTCTTTTATGCAGTTGTTGGTGAGATAACCCCGCTAACCCAGTACTGAGGTGAGTACGGGAGTATTGCCATGACTCGTATAACGGATGCTTTTCGGAGGTTGAGGTACACGATTTCCGAAGGTTTTCTTGGTTATGTGTTGACGGATGGATACAGCTGGATGTAGGGATTGTTAGTTTGGGTGAGATATATTGCTTCCCCTGTATCCCCAACACCAGATTGCATAACCAGAAAGTTTCGGGAGTTTTATAGGTGGGTATTTAAGTAGCTCCTAGAATATCTTTCCGACAGATGCATGATATGGGATTGGGTAAATCTCTATCATATGTTTGTTTCTGGCTTATTCTGCAAGCCAAGTCCTTTGTTTTTGTTTTATTGTGGTATTCGAGTTGCTTCGAAGTCAAATGTTGAATCCATACCTTTCCTAAACGGTGTTCTCATATTTCTATGGGAGTACTAGTCCTTCTTGATCACTGAGATTGTCATGTCAATTCTTTTCCAACCGGTGCGCTTCTCTTCGAGATGATCCCATCATTCTCCCCATCTGCAAGATCAATTCTAAGTTTTATCAACGGTGTTTGTTTCGTTCATCCCAAGTTGCCTTTGTTTTTCCCGCCCTCCCACCCTTTTTCTTCAAGGACTCAGATTTCTTAATCAAGTATCCATTTATTCATGTGAAGTTTCTCCATTCTTTTCCATCAATGTTCTTATCCGGTGATTTCCCATGAAGATGCTCAACAGTTTCTCAGTTCATCATCCTTCATTGTTATTTCTTCTCTGGTGGATTCAAGTCAAGTTTTCTTGATCATACCTTTTTCCTCATTTCAATGTCTTCTCATACCGGTGCACCTCATTATCATTCTACTTCTCGCTATTTGTTATTCCGGAGTGCTCAAGATATCTCGAAGATTCGTGTTTCCACTCTGCATTCGTTCAAGCTCTTTCGAGATTGGTATCTCATTCAAGTCATTTAATTCAACTGGTGCAACATCTCTTTTAAATCATTTCAACAGTGTTCCTTTTCAGTGGGACCTAAACCACAGGTCTTTTCCCAGGATCTTACCTGACTCTTCTATTTTCCCAGAGCTATCCTAAATTCTTCTCCAAGTTTGACGTAAGAATGAGTTTTCATCAGTCAAATGCTTTTCTCCAAGATCTTTCAAATTCTTTCATAGTTGGCTCAACCTCTTCGCTTTTGATTCTTCCGGTGTGCCTCAATAATTCTTGGTGGTGTTTCTCATTGTCATTCTCATCATTTGAAGACCGAAGAAGAGTTTCTCTTTAATCTTGCTCTATTCTCTTCAAGATTCATGGGTCTAGCTTGACGCCATCCTCTCATAATTGTATTTGATTGTGAGAATTCTTTTCTTACCATCCGGAGCATTTCATGAGTTGTTTCCATTTCCTTCCTCCGAAGGCCATCATTTCTGAATATTACTCATTCTCAGCTTTCCGCTCTCGTTCTTGAATTCTTCCAGTGCATCGTTCAAATACCCTCTAATTAGCTCATGATCTCTTCGTTCTCTTGTATCTAAATCCCCTCAAGTATCTTCATTCGTTTTTCAATTCTTCCTGGTGAATTGTGCCTTTGCTATGTTCATTTTCAATTCTTACGGTGGTTCTTTCAAGATCTCTCTTCCTTGTTCATCATATCAATTCATTTGTTGTTCCAATCCTACCGGTGGTTCGTTGAAGACCTTCTCAAGTTTCGATATATCTCTTTAATCCTTTCTACGGGAATAAGTAGTATGCCAAATCCGTTGATTGTCATCAATTTAAATTGGTGAAGGATACGCATAACATAATTCTTATTCTTGTTTCATCCAAGTGTTTAATCCTTTCCTTCGGAGTTTGTTCAGGAGGAATAAATTCTTGGCTTCTTGTTGTGCATCTTTCTTCCGGAGTTCTAAGTTTTCCGCATTATCTCATCCCGAAGCTCCATCTAAACCAGAGCAAGGCTTCACCTTGTGTTTTCAACTTCTCTTTCTTTTCATTATCCTTTTATTACCGGAGTTCTTCATGGAGGCTCAACATGGTGGTTCGTCAAGGATTCTTTTCATTCTTCAATTGTTCTTCAAGATTTCTCTCGAAGTTATGATCCGCCAAGCTACACTCAAAATTAAACAGGGTGCCCAACACTTGTTTTGTTTTGAGAAGCTCAAGTATTCTCCATCTTGCATTCCAAAGTGCAATTCCTTCTATCTTATCTTTTGAGATGGTGTTATGTCACTCTTGACAATTTCCTTCATGTTTCATGATTCATATTGTTGTCAAGAATGAGGTATTTTAAATCCATCGGACTCTTCATTGGAGTTATCTTGGGTTATATTTCACCTAAAGCTTTCCCTAAGGATTGTTGCTATTTATGGTGCTTATAAATGACCCAAGTTCTTCATTTGTCCTCCCGGTGATATAAGTTTCTCGTCTCCTTGTTGATATCAATCCAATCATTTGTTTCCGTTGGTGGCAGAAGCTCACCTCATAATTTTGAGATGTTTTCATAAGCCCGCCACAAGCTTATTCTTTTCGTTGTTGGTTTACCAACAATTCCGTTCTAACCTTCTTGGAAGGGTGCTTTCCGAGCCCATTTGTGGCAGAAGTTTGCATTTTCTCCTACATTCTTTTATTCCAATGATCTAACTTCTATTCTTACGTTACGGAGGCATTGTGATGTTGTGCTCTTCACCCATCACCTCGTTTTGTGAGGATCGTGTTCTTTTCTTGCTTATCCATTTAACCGGAGTGTTGTATCATCTCTTCAATATCTTTTCATCTCATCAAGTTTTCTTCTCATTTCTACCGGAGTGCTGTCCAAATTCTGTCATTCTTGTTCCTTGGCTATCTCAATATACCGAGGTGGTCATATTCTTTTCGTTCGTGAAGCTCTTATTTCCATGTTTTTCAACCTTCAAGTTCTCGTAATACTCCTTGTTCCTCTTTTCTAACGGATTGTTTGCAATCTCGTTCATCTCTGTTGTACTCTTTCTTTTAAATGGCTCAACCTCTCAAGGTTCTTTGGTTTCACTCATTGGTCAAAGAAGCAACTTTGTTTTACCTCTCCTCTTCCTTTTCCCTCCGGCACCATCCTAGATCTCGGGACGAGATCCTCTCGTAGTGGTGGAGTGTTGTAACGCCCCGGATCCGATGCGCCAGCTGTCCGTCAGTTATTCGCCTTCGTTGCCATGTCATTTGCTTGCATGTTGCATTTGCCATGTCATCATCTGCATTTTATCATGTCATCATGTGCATTTCATTTTGCATACATGTCCGTCTCTTGCATCCGAGCATTTTCCCCGTTGTCCGTTTTGCAATCCGGCACTCCTATGTCATCCGGCGTTCCCTTTTTGCCTCTTCTCTTGTGCGGGTGTTAAACTTTCTCGGAATGGCCCGATGTTTGCCAAGTGGCCTTGGTATATCACCGGTAGACCGCCTGTCAAGTTTCGTGCCATTTGGAGATCGTTTGATACTCCAACGGTTAACCAGGTAACCGCAGAAGCCCTCTTTTGTTGCAGCCCAACACCCCTTCCAAAGTGGCCCAAAACCCACGAAACTCCCCTCCATGCTCTCGGTCGCTCGATCACGATCGCGTGGCCAAAAACCGCTCCTCATTTGGACACTCCTAGCTCCCTCTACCTATATAAACACCTCCCCCGTCCAAATCCGTGTCCCGAAACCCTAGCCCCGCTCCCCTCGCGCGCCGGACATGCCCAACCCCGCCGGACATGTCCAGCCTCCACGTCGCTCCGACGAATCGGAGGACGCCACGTCAGCAGCGTCGCCGCCTCGCCCAACCACCGCCCGCCACCTGTCGCCGCCGCCTCTCACCACCGCGCCCGGGGCGGGGCCATCTCGAGCTCAGACGGGCAGGCCGTCGCGCCGCCGTCGGTCCGGCCTCGCCAGAATCCAGACGCCGTCCGCCGCCGCCAAGCGTGTTTCGCCACCTCGCCGACGATCGCTGCCTCTGCGCCGCCCCGGATCTCCGCCCCTCCAGCCTCCGCCCGAGCGCCTCCGCCGTCCTGCGCCTTCCCCGCGCCCGTTCTCCTCGCGCCGCCGCTGTCCTGACTGTCGATCCGCGCACGGACAAGGCTGATCCGAGCCCGCAGCCGCCGCCGCCGTCCTGCGCGCCGCTGCCGCCGATGGACCTCGCCGGTGTCGGGAACGGAGACCCCGTCCCGTCCTCCACCGGTTCCGACCCGATCTGGTCCGCGCCGCCCCGCTTTTGCCTCCTCCGCCGCTGGCCGTGGCCGGAGTCCTGCAGCTCCGCCGCCCCTGCAATGGCCTCGCGCGTGCCTCCTTCGACATGGGCTGGCCCTCGCCTCGGCTTCGTGGGCCGGCCCGATCCAGCACCCCGCCGATCCAGCACCCCGCCGGCCCAGCCACCCCAACCCAACTTCCCCGCCGACTCTGGGCCTCGGCCCGCTCTAGTGAGAACCCCAGCCCAGTTCGCCTCAGATTCAGCCTGTTCTGTTTTTTTTCCTTTCCTGCGATTTTAGCATTATCCATAGATTTTCAGATTTGTAGAAACCCCCTTGCACTTCATGCATATAATAACTCATGATCTGTGCATCACATGTAAAAACAATATATATGTAGAATGCTTAGAATTTCATCTAGTTTCATAATATGCCACTTTCATCCATGTTTAAAATGTTTAAAATGCTATTTGATTAAATTTGCTCTAATGCCATGCTAAAATGATTTAATTCATAACTAAATAACCGTAGCTCGGTTTTAAATGTTCTTTATATGTAAATGGGGCGGAAAAATGCCTAGATTAACATGGTCCACCTTATTTTCCTGTTTAACAACTTTAAAATATGTTTTAGGGCAGAACAGTACCAAATTCGAATATTGCATATGAGGTTTTTCCGGAATTGTTGTTTGTTGTTCCGGCCTCATTTAAATTTGCCTAAATAGTTAGTTTACTTATGCTTCACCCCTTGCCATGTTAATAAACATTTAATATTGTTGAGTAGCTTATAACGAGATCAAACTAAATAATTGCATGTGGTGTTTCGTCAATATGCAACTCGTTGCATATTGAGCTCCACTTAACTTGTAGTATTGTTTGCTGCACTTTGCCATGCCATGCCTCATTAAACCGGACATGCATCATACTTGGTTGTGCATCATGCCATATTTATGCTTGTGTGTTTACCATGTTGTTTGCTTATTTCCGGTTTGCTTCTCTCGTTAGCTTCGGTTTCGTTCCGGAGTTGTGAGGATTCGTTCGTCTTCGTCCGTTTGTCTTCTTCATGGACTCGTTCTTCTTCCTTGCGGGATTTCAGGCAAGATGACCGCTACCCTGGATCTCACTACTATCATTGCTATGCTAGTTGCCTCGTTCTTTCGCTATGCTGCGCTACCTATTACCTGTTTGTCCAGCCATCCCATATTGCCATGAACCCCTAACCTTTGACACCTTTCCTATGCAAACCGTTGTTTGGCTATGTTACCACTTTTGCTCAGCCCCTCTTATAGCGTTGCTAGTTGCAGGTGAAGTTGAAGATTTCTCCATGGTGGACAGGGTTATGTTGGGATATCACAATATCTCTTATATTATTAATGCATCTATATACTTGGTAAAGGGTGGAAGGCTCGGCCTTATGCCTGGTGTTTTGTTCCACTCTTGCCGCCCTAGTTTCCGTCATACCGGTGTTATGTTCCCGGATTTTGCGTTCCTAACGAGGTCGGGTGATTTATGGGACCCCCCTGACAGTTCGCTTTGAATAAAACTTGTCCCGCAAGGCCCAACATTGACTTTTACCATTTGCCTCACCACCACCTACCTTTTCCCTTGGGAGTCGCTCTCTCGAGGGTCATCTTTATTTTAGCCCCCCCGGGCCAGTGCTTGTCTAAGTGCTGGTCCGAACCGAGTAGACTGCGGGGCCCCCTCGGGGCAACTCGAGGTCTGGTTTTACTCGTAGGATGTCTCATCCGGTGTTGGCCTGAGAACGAGATATGTGCAGCTCCTATCGGGATTGTCGGCGCATCGGGCGGCTTTGCTGGTCTTGTTTTACCATTGTCGAAATGTCTTGATGTACCGGGATACCGAGTCTGATCGGAGTGTCTCGGGTGAAGGTCTATTCCTTCGATGATCGCGCGAGCTTGTCATGGGCTAAGTTGGGACACCCCTGCAGGGTTTAAACTTTCGAGAGTCGTGCCCGCGGTTATGTGGCAGATGGGAATTTGTTAATGTCCGGTTGTAGACAACTTGACACCAGATCCGAATTAAAATGCATCAACCGCGTGTGTAGCCGTGATGGTCTCTTCTCGGCGGAGTCCGGGAAGTGAACACGGTTTCTGTGTTATGTTTGACGTAAGTAGGTGTTCAGGATCACCTCTTGATCATTACTAGTTGACGACCGTTCCTTTGCTCTCTTCTCGCTCTTGTTTGCGTTGGTTAGCCACCATACTTGCTTAGTCGCTGCTGCAACCTCACCACTTTACCCCTTCCTTTCCCATTAAGCTTTGCTAGTCTTGATACCCATGGTAATGGGATTGATGAGTCCTCGTGGCTCACCAGATACTTCCAAAACCAGTTTGCAGGTGCCTATGTTACCGAGCAGGTGACGCAACCAAGCTCAAGGAGGAGCTCTATGAAGATCTTGCCCTTTGTGTTGTTTCGTTCTAGTTGATCAGTAGTGGAGCCCAGTTGAGGTCGATCGGGGACCTTTGTCGCATTTGGGGTTCTTCTTTTATTTTGGTTCCGTAGTCGGACCTTGATTGTATTTGGATGATGTAATGCTTTATTCATGTAATTGTGTGAAGTGGCGATTGTAAGCCAACTATGTATCTCTTTCCCTTATGTATTACTTGGGATGTGTGAAGATTACCTCACTTGCGACATTGCTTTCAATGTGGTTATGCCTCTAAGTCGTGCTTCAACACGTGGGAGATATAGCCGCATCGAGGGCGTTACAACCAGTTAGTAGTAGCATGGTTTAGGTTGACCAGTTGGTAGTAAGCATGGTTTAGGTTAGTAGGAAGTTCTATTGATGCATTTCATATGATATGTAGCATAAAGCACCAAAAGTTTCAATCTTTAGAACAACACCATAATAATAAGTTTGTTGGCAACCTTATAAGAATTACTTGAAATATACAGAAGACACTTTGGCAATGACATTTACTTACAAAAGATACCAAATTTCACAAGTAGTTCAATAATTTGAATCAACATAACAGAAGTTTCCAGAAAAAGATTGACATAGAATCCCACACAACAATCGATAAAAAGAACGATCCTTGGCATTGTCCAGCGCAACGATCACGTTGCCAATCTGATCATCATGCCATGGTGCATGTTGTCGCCGCCCATCCGCTCGTCGCTGCTCACATTGAATGTGGCGTTTTGCCTGGTTCCTGGACGCTGAAGCGGGCGATAGCTACGACGCCATCAGGCTCTTGCCCTCCTTTTGCTGCTTAGTTCATCTATCAATTTACACGGTAGAGAGAGAAATAACAGAGGTTCGGAATTATTCTCGGACTAACTGGATGTGTTTAGTAGGTGAATTCTGGTTGAGGTATAAGATGCGGAGTGAACCTGAGATATACAGTACCAATTTATTGGGATATTCAACATTTTAGACCTTGGCTTCGTCCCCGAACTGCTCCTGCTCAGCTTCCTGCTTTCGCAGATCGGCTAGAGAAGCCAATGCTCAAAATACAACTACACAAAAAATAACAGGAGAATCCATTAAATTTGTGACGGTATCAGAGGCAAGAATACGTATTAACATTAAAAACAATCAGAATTGACTTTTTGCCTCTTGTAGAATAAGATTTCACAATAAATGAATCAGAAATTTGATCTTAGTTGCACAGATAAAAATGGAATTCTTAGCTGGAAGAACCAAAAAATATAACGCTTAACTGCACACATCTATTGTCTCAAACTGCTCTTCTTACATAGGTGATTGCATATCGAATGAGAAACAAAGGCCACTTCTAAATTTACTTATATCTCCATAATAAATTGTTGATCCCCTAATTCCTTATGCGGACATGAGTTATAGTTCATGGTTCAGTATGTTATTGGAAAGTTATTTAGAGGAATCAAATCTAGCAAGGTTCTAATAACACACAAATTAACAAAAAATGGAGTGGAAGAAATAATCCGTCCATATTGATAAAAAGGGTGTGGGTGGCAGCAGCGATGGCGACAACCTCATGTCTAGCGAACCAGAAAATGAAATGCATTCTCAAGCATATTTAGAAAGAGGATCAAATAAAAGTATGTGTGTACTTTAGAGATAATTACCTTGAGAAAGTTGTGGTATGGACGGGGAGTTGATGGTGGGACGATCTGGATGTAGAGCAGTAGGGAGATCAGTTGTTGGCCGGTCACCTTGCGGTAGCAGAACTCGTGGTCAGACTGGGCCTCAACAAATCTGCGGAAGGCCGGCAGGAACGCAACTTAGCGTTAGGGTTGGGAGCTCAGCCGATACTACTTCGGGATGGCAGCCCCGCAATGCTGGAAGGGGAACCAGAGCCTCAAGCTTCCGGCGCTGCTGGCTGCCACCTTATTCAAACCTTGACAACTAAAGTCTTATCAGTATTAACTTGTAGATTATTAGGAACAAATAATAGGCGGATGCAAATACGAATTAGGAACAGGAATGAAACAGCTTAACTGGATGCAAATTAGAATACTTTTACTCTGTATGCATCAAAAGAGTCTCTTGTGGTCTAGAAGCTTTGTGAATAAGCTCACGGAAGCAGCACATGATTGTTCTATGTAGTGAGAAAAATTAAGCTCACAGAAGAGCAAAAAGGAGGAAGAATGCAGGACAATACAAATAAAAATGCTTCATTTTCAGGTGAAAGGCCTGAGCATTACGCATGATATAAACACAAATGTCTATGAATCATGCCAAAGATTTTGTTGCACAATCAGTCACAACCTCGATATGATTTTGACAACATGGACCAGACTCTATGGACCAACATGGAATCTCCCAAGTACAGACAAAATAACAAGCACTTGTAGGCGGTAAACACTGGGAAAAATTATTGCCACAATTTAAGCTGAAATGTAAAGGAAAATGACACTATCACTTGGTAGGGAAAACACTCGATTCTTTTTGTGCCTGTTACCTTAATCATGCTAAGTCATGGCCAAAGCCGAACAAACATTGCAAATTAATTTACACAAAATATGATCATGCAGTTAGTCTAAGAAATGAGAAGAACTTTCTAATAGTATAGAATGGGCTGAAAACTAAACCCAAGAGATCCCAGAAAATGTGGCAATTCGAACCCCCAAAAGAAAGTAGTAACATACCTTGCTAAGATGACCTTTTCAAGTTTCTGCCTTTTGCCTTTTGCCAGCTTGGTGAGTGCAATCATTTGAACCGATGGTACTTCTGTCACTCCTCACTCCAACCTACTTTTTACTCTTGAAAACAAATAGAATTGAAGGTCACACGGTACACACAGGAATAAACACATCATCTGTCTACTTCCAGACTCCCGCCGCCTCCTCCTCCCAGACTCCCGCCTTTCTCTCTCTCTCCCTCCAAATCCTCCTCTGAACTCCTCATGAAGAACCAATAGCATTGCCGAACCATCGCTTATCCCAAAATAACAAAGTGCAACTTACTCTTAACCAGATTAGATCAATGACCAACAACAAACAATAAAAGATCAAGAACAACTTATATGCAATAAAGTATGAGAGAGAAGATATATTTACATAAGACGGCTATAAACACTAGAGCATAAATAAGCAACACCTTTAAATAAAAATAAAAAGGGTTCCGGGTTCAATGCATAGTGGGCTCAGATTTGCCTTCCCTCGGTCATATAATCTACCCCCATCATCTCTTATCACCAAGTCAATCTGTTTATACAGTAGTGCTGCTCTGGTTATCACTCAACAAGAATGACCATCCAAGGACAGAACAATAAGTATCACAGGATCAAAAAGGAATCTAGAGACAAGAGGGAGGATCCAACATACCCACGGGTGCCTCGATTGCTCAAAGGCACACTTATCGCCCTAGCAAGAATGGCTTCCGACCGATGGGGCACGTGATTCAAACGCAATGGCATGAGATATCTCATCGTGGGAGTAACTATTCACTACTATAGGAGTTCGGGCTCGATCCAACGGCCGAGATCAATCCGGAGCGAGACTCGATGGCCAAAATCGCATCAGGAAATAGATCCGATGGCTGAAGGTGCATGAGATCTGAGGAGACAGGGAACTCGCCGCGGGTTTTATTTCTGGATTTCTAGATGGATCACCAGATCAATATGTTCTTACGAGGGTGAAACTGCCCTGGTTATCACTCATCAGAAATGACCATCCAAGGACAGAGCCACTAAAATAAGGACATGATCAAAACAGCTCAAAGAAACGAGGAACGATCCAAATTAATACCCACAAGTGCCTCGATTGCTCGAGAGCATGCCTATATCAGCCATAACTAATCATCATAGCCCTGGCCATGTCCCATATAGAGGCCGAAGCAGAGAAGGAGAAGATGGAGCTCACCGAGGGAGGTTGTAGCCAAGGTAGTACTCAGTGGGCGCCGGGGTTGCACCTGAATGCCGTCCAACCGGCGAGGAACCAACTCGGAGTTGCGCCTGGCACCATCCCGCCGACGAGCATGAACGCCACTGGCACCGAAGCGGCCAAGGAGGCGAGGAGGCGATGTGTAGCACTTCTAGGAGCACCATCAGGGGTGGAGATGACCCGGGCCTAGTCAGTTCTCTTTTAGCTGCAATCAAGGATAAGATTTGTTAGAACATTCTTGTTGTGAAAACTAATCATCATGCAAGCAAGCCACCAATTTAGTATCTTGTTGTGAAAATCTTGCTGATTAAATGGCTGCCTCTTTGTTTGACATGATTTAGTATCTTGTTTTGCCTAATTAACAAGCCACCGATTCGAAAAAACTAAAAGGAATATCTAAAAAGACTTATATTTAGGAAAGAAGGGAGTGCTCGATAACAATGCCATCGTGATATTTCACCCGTGCTGTACTTCTTTCACCCAGATTTAATATGTCTATCTCTAAAAACTTCAGCTTATATCAGTATGTTTATGACTTCAAGATCAACTCAACACAAACAAAATATTAAAATATTTCTTTCTTCAAACTGCTTAATTTAAATGCATGTAGGTATTTATTTGTCTAGGATGTATGCAAGAATTTCTAGTAAGTTCTACATGGAAAGAACTGAACACAACTCGGCAGCAAAGACCATGTCATGTTTATGTTGAAGTTGAAATGTATAAAGAATTACATCACGCTTCCAGAATCAAAAGAGAATTAAGTAAATAGATCAGCAGCACAATAATGTACACATGAAGAACTGAAAAGGAGTAGCGAGAAAAACAGGTCAGGAAAAAAGGTAGAAGAAAGACACCTATGAAGGAGACGTCCGTCGAAGAGCCAATTAAGTAAATATATCAGCAGCACAATAATATATATCCATTTGAGATATACATTTTCCAGATTGTTGAAGGAATGTGACTAACGAGTTAGTTATGTGATGATGCATTACGGAACGAGTAAAGAGACTTGGCAGTAACGAGATTGAACTAGGTATGAAGATACCGATGATCAAATCTCAGGCAAGTAACATACCGATGACAAAGGGAACAACGTATGTTGTTATGTGTTTTGACCGATAAAGATCTTCGTAGAATATGTCGGAACCAATATGAGCATCCAGGTGGTTATTGATTGGAGATGTGTCTCGATCATGTCTACATAGTTCTCGACCCCATACGGTCCGCACACTTAACATTCGATGACGATTTGTATTATGAGTTATGTGTTTTGGTGACCGAAGTTTGTTCGGAGCCCTGGATGAGATCACGGACATGACGAGGAGTCTCAAAATGGTCGATAGGTAAAGATTGATATATTGGAAGGTTACATTCGGACACCGAAGTGGTTTCGGGAAGTTTCGGTTAAGTTTCAGAGTATTGGGAGGTTACCGGAACCCCCGGGAGAGTAATGGGCCAACATGGGCCTTAGTGGAGGAGAGAGGGCCGGCCATAGGAGGTGGTGCACGCCCACCTTGCCAATCCGAATTGGACAAGGGGTGGGGGCGGCGCCCCCCCTTCCTTCTACTCCCTCTCCATTCCCCCTTTTCTACTCCGGAAAAAAGGAAAAAGTGTGTGTGTGAGGGGGGGGGGCGAATCCTACTAGGAGTGTAGTCCTAGTAGGACTCACCCGTCCATGGCGCGCCCCCTGGTGGCTGGCGTCCTCCCTCCTCCTTTATGTACAGGGGAAGGGGGCACCCCAAAGGCATAACATTGTCTTAGCCGTGTGCGATGACCCCTCCACCATTTACTCCTCCTATAGTATCATAGTAGTGCTTAGGCGAAGCCCTGCGCGGATCACATCGTCAACACCGTCGTCATGCCGTCAAGCTGACAAAACTCTCCCTCGACCCTCTGCTGGATCAAGAGTTCGAGGGACGCCATCGAGCTGAATGTGTGCTGAACTCGGAGGTGCCGTATGTTCGTTGCTAGATCGGTTGGATCATGAAGATGTTCGACTACATCAACCGCATTAACCTAATGCTTCCACTTTCGATCTACGAGGGTACGTGGACACACTCTCCCCTCTCGTTGTTATGCATCTCCTAGATAGATCTTGCGTGATCATAGAATTTTTTTTGAAATTGCATGCAACGTTCCACAACAATTGTTTAGGACATTTCACTAGTAGCAAAGATTTTTTTTAAATAATATAAAATTAGATGCCATACCAAAGGAGATAGATATCAACATGTCTAGGAAGAAAAGACGGCTCTCAGTTCATATGTTTCAGGTATTAGGCATAAACGTGTATCTCATATACATGTAAAACAAAACAATATGTACAAAGAAATTTCTCTTTGGGCTAGTTAAAATAATCTCTTTAGTTCTTAAGTAAAAAGAAATGAAAAATATCATTTTCATTTAGTGCAAACTATGATTCTATCTTTCTTCTTTTTCCAACAAAAATGTTAATATTCAAGGTTAGAGTGGTCTGGCGGCAATGAGAAACCTGAATTCCACCTGCATCAATAGGAAGCTTTATTCTAGTTCCATCCTCTCAACCAATTTACATGTATTCCGCAGATCACAAATCAAGAATCCAACTATCCAAAATTGCATCCATTCATCATCGGGTATTAAGTGAGAAGCAGGCCAGACCTTCTGGATCTGACCAAACACATCTAAATTCATCCTTGGATGTCCTCCTGAAGTGGTAGAGGTAGGAGACACCTTGGCCACCTAGACGCGTGTGCACCTGCGTGAACAAAAGCAACAGCAGCATGAGGGGAGGGGAGGGGCCAAGAGCAAATCAAAATGGGGGTAGCTTGACCAGCAGCCGCAACGCTAGGGTTAGGGTTGGAGCAGGGGGAGGGCTGCGTCTCGAACAGAACATGGCATGGGCGCGAAGCAGGCAGTCCGTACTGTCATGCTGCCAAGTGGAAGCACTCGGAGGCTATGGTCAGACGACGGCACCAGAGGATCTGCGAGCGCCATGGCTGCCGGCTGGCCTGCTCGATCTCCCTCTTCTCTTCTCTTCCCTTTCCTTCTGATGACAGGAATGGGAGTTTGTGGGTGGCGTGGTGCGAGGG
Organism: Aegilops speltoides; assembly: GCA_021437245.1. NCBI lineage: Eukaryota > Viridiplantae > Streptophyta > Magnoliopsida > Poales > Poaceae > Aegilops > Aegilops speltoides. Next base: position 408,965,671 of record CM038145.1, on the reverse strand, counting down.
AGAGAAGAAGAGAGGTCCACGGCGAGGCGACCGCCGGTGAGGAGGACGAGCACCGGAGCCGTGGCGGATGGAGAGGCGACCTCCGACGAGGCTTGTGGCGCCCCGATCCTCCCCGGCGCGGTTGACCCGCGGCGCCCACGCCTCGAGAAATCGTGGTGCGAACCTGCGGAGGGACGCGCACACTCGGCGACGCCCTCCCTCTTTGGCCGCTTCCTTCATACACTAGTAGAAAACCACCCATTAGTCCCGGTTCGTAAGGGCCTTTAGTCCCGGTTCACGAACCGGGACTAATGGGTCGTTACTAATGACACCAGCCATTAGTCCCGGTTCAAACACGAACCGGGACCAATGTGGCTCCACGTGGCCCTGTGCACCGAGCCCAGTCAGAGGGCCTTTGGTCCCGGTTGGTGGCTCCAACCGGGACCAAAAGTCATTTTTTTTACAAAAGTGGCTGCTTTAGGGGTTTTGGGGTTTATTTTTAGGTTGTTATTATAGCTAGCTAATAGAGAGAAGTGTCCTCTCTTATCTTCGTCCTTGGTTTATCCGTTGCTGCTATGTTCATTGCACCCGCAGATATGACATGGCTCATGCATGCTTTGCATCATACATCATCATATATATGTATATAATAAAGTCCTACTAATCATGCATCATCATACTACTTCTACTCGTTATTAATAATAAGTCATACGATCATCATCCTCATATATAGTCATCGAACCCAACCCTACATAATTATTCTTAGCACATGATCATCGATTACGGTATAGGACCTAAACACCCTTAAGGTAAAATAGCATAAAACAATATAGACCCTGACTCTCCATTATGAAGAATGACGATCATCCTGTCTCCAATTCTTGCCTTTCGCTGCTTATTGCTTCCAAGAAGCTCCTTACGACTGTCCATACATTTTTTCCATTCTTTGATTGTTATGTCTCCACTTCTTTTAGAAACCGGTATGGACAGTTGAGATTCAGAGGACGACCTGGTAGTATGTTCAAAACATGAAGGCTACCACGCGTATACATCAGATGAGGCACACAATCATTCGGGATTATCTGTTGAAAAACATAGTAATAACTTCGTAGTTAGCAATGATGTACTAGTTTTAGAAGTGTGCAAAAAGAAGCATGAATGTTGTAATTGTAAAAAATAATCTTACCAAGGTATCTCCATGGTAGTTACCGTAGTTCAACACGTGCACTAGTGGCACGTATTGACCATAATGTTGAGGAGTTTGATTGTAGATATTGTAATTCTCAAGATCAGTACAAAATCCGACCAGATGTCGTTTCTCCTGATAAGTTAATTCGGAGCCTTCGGTGTAGTACGATTCTGTCTACCATCTTCCGCACATTCTTTGAAGAATGAAAATAAGCTGTCAATGGAGATAAGTTGTCAACTATATATTTTGAAATAAACAATATAAATTACTTAATAACTATGTTTAGCTCACATGAGGGAAGAACTGGAGGTGTATCCACAAAGACCCAAATCGAAGGTGTCTCTTGCTCGATTGTAGGATCACCAAGATCCATGGTGACAATCATACCCTCATCAAGACCATACATCTTGCAAAATGCATCCCAATTTTTGCAACCAAAATGGGTTACACTCTGAGCATTGTACAGCTTTACTTGAAAATTCACACCATGTTCGGTACTTAGGATAATTTTTTTGGTTTCGAAATTTTCATGGTCTTCAAAATCCATCCTCTCCAAGACATAGCGTCTTGCAAAGCATGGGATAAGCCAATCGAATTGGAAAAGATGAAAAATACACGTTAAAATAGTTGAAGTCGTGCTAAATTACGAAAAAAAAACTATTGTCGTCGTTGCGTACCGTATGAACATTGCAAGTCTCCTCGAGCTTAATGCTGAAGCGCCGATCTTCCTCCAGCTCAATGAATCTGTCGCACATACCTCGGTCGTCGTGGCACCAGTCGCACTCCTCCGGGCGATTTTCGCCGCCGATCGAGATAGTCGACATTTCCGGCCTACGTTCATAATTCAAATATTAAACTAGATCATTATTATAAATCACGGGTTGACTATCGATGATCGATGTACGTACGTAGCTCCTCTTTCATTTCCGAAGGAGAACTTATCCAATATGAGCATTCAATAAGCAAAACCAAATCACAAAATAAAGTATAGTATTCAAATTAGCATGCATTCAATAATTATAAGCAAAAGTACATCATCTCTTGGTGTCCGTACATCATCGAATATTATCACTAATACAACTAGAACCGTAGCGCCCGACGGGTATCGACGCGGGCGGTGGACACCCAAAGATAAGGAACCATCACAGGATCATAGCTCCAGTGAGATCCCTGAAGAACCTGCCAGGTATTGTTGAACCTCCCCTCCAATGCAACCATGTAGCGACGGACGTGCTCGCCCTCCTCGCTGACACGGTGACGTACCACCTCCGCGGTGTCCGGATGCCTCACCACCGCCATCGCCCACGCGACCGCCACCAAACAAGGATCGGGTCAACAACGGGCTGCCTCCTCACCAACCTCGCCCCCGAAGGTAGCACCTCCCAATACAAACCAGGCGGAGCCCAAGGCGAACATGACCCTGATCAAGCAGGCCTCCACCGCCGAGTCGATTTAGCGAGGATGCGGGATAGGCATCGCCCGACGCCGACGCTGAACTACTTCTATATATAGTTAAATAAAAGTAGTCTTATTAATTAAATCAACTATCTAGTTCAACTACTAAACACTTACTATAAATAAATAAGTAGTACTTACTAAAAACAAACTACTTCATTATATAGTAAAATAAATTAGTTTATTAAATCAGCTAGCTAGTTCAACTATATATAAACTACTTCTTCTTTTTTCCTTTTTCTAAATACTATGAACAAAAAATAAATTACAGAAAAAATCTAACATAATATAATACATATCTAAATTAGTACACATCTAATCTAACATAAAGATCTAAATTACACAATATGAACAAATCTAACAGAAAAAATCTAACATAAAAAACTAACAAAAAAATCTTTTTACAGAAAAAAATCTAACATAATATAATACATATCTAAATTACTACACATCTAATCCTACATAAAGATCTAAATTACACAATATGAACAAATCTAACAGAAAAAAATCTAACATAAAAAACTAACATAAAAAATCATTTTACAGAAAAAAAATCTAACATAATATAATACATATCTAAATTACTACACATCTAATCTAACATAAAGATCTAAATTACACAATATGAACAAATCTAACAGAAAAAAATCTAACATAAAAAACTAACATAAAAATCTTTTTACAGAAAAAAATCTAACATAATTTGAACAAATTAATCACACAATCTACATTAACTACATATCTAAATTACTACACATCTAATCTAACAAAAAAAATCTATGAACTACAAAAAAAAATCTAAAAACAAATCTAACAAAAATTAAAAAAAGAGGCTCACTGCCGGTGACGGGGCGGCGACGACGGCATCGGGGCGGGGCGGGCGGCGACGGCACAAGCGGCCGGGCGGCACGGGCGACGACGGCGTCGGGGGGCGGACGGGCGGGCGGCGCGCGGACGGGCGGCGACGGCGCTGGGCGGGCGGGCGGGCGGCGCGGGCGATGGCGTCGGGCGGGGAGACGACGGCGTGGGGCTGGCGGGCGGCGGCGGCGTCAAGCGTCGAGAAGGAGGAGAAAGAGATCGAAGTCGTGAGAGAAGGACGCTAAGTGTTGTATATATAGCAACAGCATTGGTCCCGGTTCGCGGCACAAACCGGGACCAATGCCTCCTTTAGTCCCGGTTGGTGCCTCCAACCGGGACCAAAGGCCTCTTTTCAGAAGCCCAAATGGCGGGAAACGAAGACCTTTGGTCCCGGTTGGTGGCTCCAACCGGGACAAAAGGACGGTATTGGTCCCGGTTGGTGCCACCAACCGGGACCAAAGACGGTCATTGGTACCGGTTGGTGCCACCAACCGGGACCAATGGACCCGTCTAACTACTTTTTTATCTTCTGCAGCTGTTTTTTTGTTAATTCTTCCAGTAGTTTTCGTTTTAGTCCCACCTCGCCAAGCGAGAGGCACTCGCAGTTGTTTATAAGCCCTGAGTGCAGATACAATGACGAAGAGGCTCAATGCTCCTGCACGTTGGTTAGCTTCAAGCCTTGCGGAATACGGTAGACTGCATAGAGCTATGTGCAGTGCAGTTGACACTATTCCAAAAGGCTTGAAGCAAATTAACGAGCATTGCGACTCTTTTTTATTTTTAGTGACTTATTACCACTCAGAAAAAAAAAATGTAGCAGAAAAGAAACAAATATATAAAAAACCACTCAGAAATAAATAGAAGAAAAAATATAACAGAAAAGAAAAACTATATAGAAAACTACTCAGAAATGAATAGAAGCAAAAAATAGTTGTGATTAACTGTACTAAAAAGGAGCATATATGCTTATTTTAATGGCTTATTACAACACGAAATAAAAAGAAAAAATAATATAGCAGAAAAAGAAAAAAAAACTATATAAAAACTACTCGAAATGAATAGAAGCAAAAAATAGTTGTGATTAACTATACTAAAAAGGAGCATATATGCTTATTTTTAATGGCTTATTAGAACTCAGAAATAAAAAGAAAAATAATATAGCAGAAAAAATACTATATAAAAACTACTCGAAATGAATAGAAGCAAAAATAGTTGTGATTAATCTGTACTAAAAAAGGAGCATATATGCTTATTTTTAATGGCTTATTACAACTCAGAAATAAAAAGAAAAAATAAATATAGCAGAAAAAAAAACTACTCAGAATGAGATGATAAACTTATAGAGGAATTCAACTTAAATTCATAACGAATTTCAAGAGAAATCCGTATGAATTTATGCTAAATTACCTATATAAGCGCATCTATTTTCATTATCGGAGGAGCTCAATAATGTAGAGAGGGAGGGGCTTATAAACCAGTCCCGTTCCCCTTCGATTGGCGAGGTGGGACTAAACTCTGGTCGCAACGGGTACCAACCATTTAGTCCCGGTTGATGGCTAGAACCGGGACTAATGGGGGCCTATTGGTCCCGCTTCATGCCACCAACCGGGACCAATGGTGGTGGGCCTGAAGTGCGGCCCATTGGTCCCGGTTCGCCTCACCAACCTGGACCAAAAGGTCCAGACGAACCGGGACCAATGGCCCACGTGGCCCGGCCGGCCCCCGGGGCTCACGAACCGGGTCCGATGCCTCCATTGGTCCCGGTTCTGGTTTGAACCGGGACTAATGGGCTGGGCCGGCCTGGACCATTGGCCCGTTTTCTACTAGTGATAGCGCTGTCGGGCAGATGGTGGCGATGCGCGAGAACAACAGGTAGGCACAAAACGTAGAAGAAAGACACATGTGAAGGAGACGCCCTTCAAAGAGCCAATTAAGTAAATATATCAGCAGCACAATAATATATATCCATTTGAGATATACATTTTCCAGATTTTTTTAGGAAATTTCACGGGTAGCAAAGAATTTTGTTAAATAATATAAAAGGAGATGCCATACCAAAGGAGATAGATATCAACATGTCCAGGAAGAAAAGAATGGCTCTCAGTTCATATGTTTCAGGTATTAGGCATAAACGTGTATCTCATATACATGTAAAACAAAACAATATGTACAAAGACATTTTTCTTTGGGCTAGTTAAAATAATCTCTTTAGTTCTTAAGTAAAAACAAATAAAAAAATATCATTTTCATTTAGTGCAAACTATGATTCAATCTTTCTTCTTCTTCCAACAGAAAATATTCAAGGTTAGATTGGTCCTGCAACAATGAGAAAGCTGAATTCCACCTGCATCAATCGGAAGCTTAATTCTCATTCCATCCTCTCAACCAATTTACATGTATTCCACAGATCACAAATCAAGAATCCAACTATCCAAAATTGCAGCCATTCAACATCGGGTACTATTTAAAAAGGTACAAAGGGGATTAAGTGAGAAGCAGGCCAGACCTTCTGGATCTGACCGAACACCTTGGCCACCTAGACGCATGTGCACCTGCGTGAACAAAAGCAACGGCAGCATGAGGGGAGGGGAGGGGCCAAGAGCAAATCAAAATGTGGGTACCTTGACCAGCAGCAGCAACACTAGGATTAGGGTTGCAGCAGGGGGAGGGCTGCGTCCCGAGCAGAACATGGCATGGGCGCGGAGTAGACAGCCCGTACCATCATGCCGCCGAGCGGAAGCACTCGGAGGCTGAGGTCAGACGACGGCGCCAGTGGATCTGCGAGCGCCATGGCCGCCGGCTGGCCTGCTTGATCTCCCTCTTGTCTTCTCTTCCCTTTACTTCTGATGACGGGAGGGGGAGTTTGCGGGTGGCGTGGTGCCAGGGAGACGAGGAGAGAGGTCCATGGCGAGGTGACCGCCGGTGAGGAGGAGGAGCGCCGGAGCCATGGCGGATGGAGAGGCGACCTCCGACGAGGCTTGTGGCGCCCCCATGCTTCCCGGCGCGGTTGACCCGCGGGGCCCATGCCTCCGGCAACCGTTGCGTGAACCCGCGGAGGCACGCGCACACCCGGCGACGCCCTCCCTCTCTGGCCGCTTCCTTCACAGCTCCCTCGGGAAGATGGCGGTGATGCGCGTGGCGGCCGTGGACAGGGGAGGATGGTGTTGGAATTTGCTAGTGGGCTTTTGGCCCAAAGCCCAACTAAAATTCTGAAATTCTCTTGGCCCATTCATGCACACATGTGAGTGGAGTGAGTGAGGCTAAAGTTTAGTCCCACCTCATAAGTTGAGAGAGAGAGTTGCACCTCTTTATAAGGTGAGCTCTCCCACCACTTGTATGAGCATGAGAAGAGGAGACCTACACGCGCGCTCCTCCTCCTCGCTCGCCTCGCCACTCCACGCCTCGTCACGTCACGTCACGACGCGCCGCGGGTTGCAGGATTGAGCCGAGCCGAGGACAGAGCTCTGCACGTTGTCTATATTTTTGCTGCTCTGGAAAAATTAATGAGTCATTAATTAATAATTAACGGACGCGTTAATTACTGAACAGTTTCCTATTCTTTTGGATCGTGACGACTTGGACGTGGAGTTTACTCCCACGACCTACCCGGACCGCACTATATAGTCAGGCAGAGGTCTACCCTAGCCGCCGCCGCTTCGTATGGTTTCTTACCACCGCTCCAGATCATTGCGCCGCCAAGCAAGTCTTATCCATCCCTCTTTTCGGCGTGCACTGGGAGAAGGGACAGCAGGCCTCCGGAACCCCGCCTCTCGTGATCCTGTACGGGAGAGGGGCGATCAGGTTTTTGGGGAGCACACTCACGCGACTGCTGGCAGTGACGACTTCGCGAACGACGAATTCTTCCCCGACCTCGGCAACCTCATCCTCGACGACATGGGCGACAACGTCAACGCTGGCGGTGCTGCACCCGCTGCACCGTACGTGATTTTATCTTTCCTGTTCGAGATCGTGGTAGAATTCATGTTTCTAGTATGTGCCCTAGATGTGATCTGTTCATCTGCTATGCTAGTTCGCATGATTAGTTCAATCTCTGCTACTGTAGTCATGGTTTATCTTTTGTTTATTCGGATTAAATCTTGTAGTAATTTGCTCATATTTACAACAATCCAAAAACCTGATTATAGGCAATTTACTCCGAGTGGTTTTGCTGCGCATCTGAAGCCGTCTGCCTTTAAGGGGGCGCAATATAAGAGGTGGCGCACGAGAGGAGTCTACTGGTTTCAGACCATGGGCTGCTATGACGCCACTAAGGGCAAGCCTGAGGGCGATCTTAATCCAGCACAGCTGGAAGCTTTTGGGAAGATCGATACTCTCTTTAAAGGCGCTCTTCTGGGTGTTCTCGATGATTCCATTGTGGATTCGTATATGTCATTTGACAACGGCAAGGACATGTGGGCTGCGCTCAAGGCCAAGTTTGGTGCCTCGGACGCCGGTAGCGAGTTGTACGTCATGGAGCAATTCTATGACTACAAGATGACTGATGAGCGCTCTGTTGTACAGCAGGCTCATGAGATACAGTCGCTCGCAAAAGAACTTGAGCACTTCAAGTGTGTGTTGCCAGAAAAATTTGTTGCCGGAGGCATTATTGCCAAGCTTCCACCTTCGTGGAACAATTTTGCTACTTCACTGAAACACAAGAGACAGGAGTTTTCCGTTGCGGATCTCATTGGTACTCTTGATGTTGAAGAGAAGGCGAGAGCAAAGGACACACGTGCTCGAGTTGCCGAGGGAGCTTCTAGTGCCCACATGGTACAGAAGAAGAACTTCCAGCCCAATAAGTTCAAAAACAACAAGAACAAAACTCAGGGGAAAGGCAAGTTTGATACAAAGAACAAGCCATCACATTCTACCAACTTCAAGAAGAATTCTCATAAGAAGGGGAAGGGACTTTGCCATGTCTGCGGTGATCCTAATCACTGGGCTCCGAAGTGTCCTAATTAGGAGTTGAGGAGCGCGAACATGAGAAGGGCGGCAAGTCCGCTAATGTTGTCATCGGTGATACTGATATGAAGGAATCAGGGTACGGTATTTTTCCTACCATCCTTTCAGTATTTCAATCCCCTGATTGGTTAATTGACACCGGTGCCAATGTACATGTTTGTGCTGACGCCTCCATGTTTTCTTCTTACCAGGCCACAGGGACTTCTCCCGTGCTGATGGGGAACGGGTCACATGCCATCGTTCGAGGTGTTGGTACGGTCGATCTGAAGTTTACTTCGGGGAAGACCGTGCGTCTGAAGAACGTTCATCATGTGCCGTCCATCAATAAAAATCTCGTTAGCGGTTCCCGTTTATGTCGAGATGGTTTTAAGTTGGTTTTTGAGTCCAATAAAGTTGTAATTTCCAAGTGTGGACAATTTGTTGGAAAAGGCTATGAGTGCGGAGGCTTGTTCCGCCTATATTTGTCAGATATTTGCACTAAAGTTATTAATAATGTTTGCCACAATAATGAGTCGGATATTTGGCATTCACGACTTTGTCATATTAACTTTGGTTGCATGACGCGGCTAGCCAATATGAATTTAATTCGAAAATCTCTCTCGTCAAAGGCTCTAAGTGCCAAGTATGTGTGCAAGCTAAACAACCTCGCAAGTCCCATAAGACTGCAGAGGCAAGAGACTTGGCGCCACTAGAGCTTATACATTCTGATCTTTGTGAGATGAATGGAGTGTTGACAAAAGGTGGAAAGAGATATTTCATGACGTTGATTGATGACTCCACTAGATATTTCTATGTGTACCTTCTGAAATCAAAAGATGAGGCTTTAACTTTCTTCAAAAACTATAAAGCTGAGGCAGAGAACCAACTTGATCGAAAAATTAAACGGCTTAGGTCCGATCGTGGTGGAGAGTATTTTTCCAATGAATTTGATCTGTTTTGTGCGGAACATGGTATAATCCATGAGAGGACGCCTCCCTACTCACCTCAGTCTAATGGGGTGGCCAAAATAAAGAACTGAACTCTAGCTGATTTGGTTAATGCCATGGTAGACACATCGGGTCTTTCCAAGGAATGGTGGGGGGTGGCGCTAATGACCGCGTGTCATGTCCTAAACCGAGTTCCCACAAAGCATAAGACCATGACTCCATTTGAGGAATGGGAAAGGAAAAGGTTGAAACTCTCTTACCTATGTTCTTGGGGTTGTTTGGCGAAAGTCAATATACCAATTCCCAAGAAGCGCAAGCTTGGACCAAAAACCGTGGATTGTGTTCTTCTGGGCTATGCTTTTCATAGCATTGGCTATATATTTTTGATAATAAAATCTGAGGTATCCGACATGCATGTTGGTATGATTATGGAGTCTAATGATGCAACTTTCTTTGAGGACATATTTCCTATGAAGGATATGTCAAGTTCATCAAATCAGGAGATACCTATTCCATCTAGTGAGGAACTCACTGTAATTCCTGAACCCACCATTGCGATGGAACGCATTGAGAATCCCGTTGAGGGTGACAATGAAACTCCTATAAGGAGTAAGAGACAGAGGACTGCAAAGTCCTTTGGTGATGATTTCATTGTGTACCTTGTGGATGACACACCCAGGACTATTTCAGAAGCCTATGCATCTCGATGTCGACTCTCGAAGGAAGTTGTTAAGGCGAGATGGATTCCATCTTAGCTAACGGAACTGGGAGATCACCGACCGTCCTTATGGGTGCAAACCAGAGGATGTAAGTGGGTGTTCAAGAAGAAGCTTAGACCTGATGGTACGATTGAAAAGTACAAGGCACGGCTTGTGGCTAAGGGTTATACCCAGAAAGAAGGTGAAGACTTCTTTGATACTTACTCACCCGTGGCTAGACTGACCATAATTCGGGTGCTACTATCACTGGCTGCCTCACATGGTCTTCTCGTTCATCAAATGGACGTTAAGACGGCTTTCCTCAATGGAGAGTTGAAGGAGGAAATTTACATGGATCAGCCAGATGGTTTCGTAGTACCTGGTCAAGAAGGAAAGGTGTGCAAGTTATTAAAGTCTTTATATGGCCTTAAACAAGCTCCTAAGGAGTGACATGAGAAGTTCGAAAGAACATTAACTGCTGCCGGCTTTGTAGTAAATGATGGTGACAAGTGTGTGTACTATCGCCATGGTGGGGGCGAAGGAGTTATTCTTTGTCTGTATGTCGACGACATATTGATCTTTGGAACCAAACTTGATTTAATCAAAGAGGTTAAAGATTTCTTATCTCGCTGTTTTGAGATGAAGGATCTAGGAGTACCTGATGTTATCTTAAACATCAAGCTGTTGAGAGATGAGAATGGTCGGATCACACTGCTTTAGTCTCACTATGTGGAAAAGGTCTTGAGTCGTTTTGGGTATAGCGACTGCATGCCTTCTCCAACTCCACATGATGCTAGTGTGTTGCTTCGAAAGAATCGACGGATTGCTAGAGATCAACTGAGGTATTCTCAAATTATTGGCTCGCTTATGTATTTGGCGAGTGCCACGAGGCCTGACATCTCTTTTGCTGTGAGCAAGCTGAGTCTGTTTGTGTCAAAACCGGGAGATGATCATTGGCGTGCGCTTGAGAGAATTATGCGCTACTTGAAGGGCACTACGAGCTATGGGATTCACTACACCGGGTATCCAAGGGTACTGGAGGGTTATAGTGACTCGAACTAGATATCTGATGCTGATGAGATTAAGGCCACAAGTGGTTATGTTTTTACACTTGGTTGTGGCGCTGTTTCCTGGAAGTCTTGCAAGAAGACCATCTTAACGAGGTCAACTATGGAAGCATAACTCACAGCATTAGACACTGCCACTGTTGAAGCAGAGTGGCTTTGTGAGCTATTGATGGACTTACCTATGGTTGAAAGACCAATACCCCCTATCCCGATGAACTGGGATAATCAAACGGTGATCGTCAAGATAAACAGTTCTAAGGACAATATGAAGTCCTCAAGGCATGTGAAGAGGAGATTAAAATCTGTCAGGAAACTGAGGAACTCCGGAGTTATTACGTTGGATTATATCCAAACGTCGAAAAACTTGGCAGATCCCTTCACAAAGGGTCTATCACGTAATGTGATAGATAATGCATCGATGGAGATGGGTTCGAGACCCACCGCATGAGTTGTCCATAGTGGTAACCCAATCTATGTGATCGGAGATCCCGTGAAGTAGAAGTGGGAGACAAGCTGTTGGTCAGCTGAGAGGAGAGTATCCTTATTTTAATTATCCCACTCCGTGAAGATGCAATACTCTCCTGATCTGCATGGCAGGTTGATATCTATCTTAATGTGTTGCAAGTGGCTTATTTGAGTAAGCAGAGATGTTGTCCTGCAGAGCATCTCCTAAGGAACACACCTATATGAATTTGACTGTTAACGTCGCAGTCTGTGAGAAGTGGGTGCTCTCTAGTAAATTCATGAAAGGCCCTGGAGTACGACGTATACGCTCCAACCGCGGGTAAGCCTTGCGGCAGCCAAGTATCGGTCAAGAATTTGTGTGAAACTAGTCTCGCAAGAAACTTGTAGTTCAAGGCATAGTCCACTATTCAAGTTGTGATCTACTATAGCATAAATATCTAAGTGGAAGTTCAACTTCACAGTCTCCACTAAGCACCGGTATATAAACAATGTTTTGGAAACTAATGGTGAAATGTGCCAATGAGACTTTGTGGGGGATTGTTGGAATTTGCTAGTGGGCTTTTGGCCCAAAGCCCAACTAAAATTCTGAAATTCTCTTGGCCCATTCATGCACACATGTGAGTGGAGTGAGTGAGGCTAAAGTTTAGTCCCACCTCATAAGTTGAGAGAGAGTTGCACCTCTTTATAAGGTGAGCTCTCCTACCACTTGTATGAGCATGAGAAGAGGAGACCTACACGCGCGCTCCTCCTCCTCGCTCGCCTCGCCACGCCACGCCTCGCCACGCCACGTCGCGCCGCGCCGCGGGTTGCGGGATTGAGCCGAGCCGAGGACAGAGCTATGCACGTTGTCTATGACGACTTGGACGTGGGGTTTACTCCCACGACCTACCCGGCCCGCACTATATAGTCAGGCAGACGTCTACCCTAGCCGCCACCGCTTCGTATGGTTTCTCACCACCGCTCCAGATCATTGCGCCGCCAAGCAAGTCTTCTCCATCCCTCCTTTCGGCATGCACTGGGAGAAGGGACAGCAGGCCTCGGAACCCGCCTCGTGATCCTGTGACGGAGAGGGGCGATCAGGTTTTGGGGAGCGACTTTCATGCGCGACAGCCGGCGATGACAACCATGACACGACTTCTTCCCCGACCTCGGCAACCTCATCCTCGACGACATGGGTGACAACGTCAACGCCGGCGGTGTTGCACCCGCTGCACCGTACGTGATTCTATCTTTCCTGTTCGAGATCGTGGTAGAATTCATGTTTCTAGTATGTGCCCTAGATGTGATCTGTTCATCTTCTATGCTAGTTCGCATGATTAGTTCAATCTCTGCTACTGTAGTCATGGTTTATCTTTTGTTTATTCGGATTAAATCTCGTAGTAATTTGCTCATATTTACAACAGATGGCAGGGGCGAACAGCAGTGGCGGACGGTGGGCGCGGGCCTAGGGTTTGGAGGGGGGAGATAGGCGAGGCGCGGGTGCGTGATGACGAGGCGGTGCGAGCAGGAGAGGAGTCGGCTAGGTTGTCTCCACGCGAGACGTCGCCTTTTATACCCCCAGTGTGCAAAATGATGAAAATGCCCCCAGCGGGGCAGGCTATTTACCTCCCGAGGCTTACACTGTTCATTGCAACGGACTCGGTTTTGATCCGACGAACGAGATCGTCCGAGAGCGAGATCCGACGGCCCGAATCACATCAGAGAAACGATCCGACGGCCAGAAATCCCTGAGCTCTGAGGAGCGCCCTGAGGTGCTTTGTATCTTCTTTCTGGATATGAACAAACGTGATAAGGAATATTGATGCGTGCCAATTAGACGGGCCATTAAGTTTTCTTTTGGTCTGCATGTACGAACCCCATCTGCCTATAATTCCTTTGATCAAACTCAATTGGACTAATGCCGCATGAGATAATCAAACAGATAAAGTAATCTGGTAGCTTAGGTACTATATCTGTATGGAGATCAAGATCACTAATTCTATAGGATGAGTGTACACCATCCTCTACACCTTGGTATGATAAGTTCATGACACGTTGTCAGATTGCATCATTCATTCTGCGGAATAATTGTACTCAACCCTGGACCCTTAGGTATTGTCAAGTTCATGTCATGTTTTCAGTTTACATCATTCATTCTTCCATGCTGATTCTCATTGCACACTCGGGTCATGATAGATTGGCCCATAATCATATCAACTCTAAAGTTTGCAATAGCCAATTCACCACTTTTAGTTCAATTTACTATCATTATATTAACACAAATAGAAAACTACAACAGGAAAATGACACACTAAATTGTGATGTTGGTTTCAACTTCCTAGTGCATAAGGGACAAATTATGACATAGATTTATGGAAGAACATTCTGCATCTTATATTTGAAAATTAATATCACATGGAGTTGTGTTGCTCTTGTATGCAGACATCACAAAGTCGCAGCCATGTTTAGAACTTTTGTACTTGCACCATACAGTCGGGCACTCATCTTTGAAAGCAGCCATAAGTTATACAGTTAGAAGAAAGCAATCTCTTTATCCCAATAAGAACGTAATAAAGCATTTGATTTCTATTTTTACTCACTGAAGAAATGAAACCAACCAATTGAATACGGTGAAACCAATCATGAGCAGTATCAGGGTTCTCCATCCAAATGCACCAGCATACCACTAACATCGATATGTAGATTACAGAAGTATTTGTTTCATTTGCCTAAATTCTAGTTTTATTTCATCCTGTTGGCCACCATGTTTTAAAACCTATAACTTGAGACTGTAGCAATAATTCGTACTTGTCTGTGCTCATCAACACCAACAGCAATCCGAAGGGTGCCATCGTACTGGACCTACTGAGCAATCCGTTCCTGTTGGTCATGTCCCTTAGCGCCATGAAGGCGTCCGCCTCATCCTGTACAACTGACAGTCGCTTCATAAGCAGCCTCGTTATCCTCCCCCGTAAGTCTGCAACCTCTATCAACCACATCTTGATTGCAGACTCCATCTTCACTACCTCGTCCAACTTAATGGTGATCGAGCCAGTGTAGCCCAGCAACTTGGCCCAGGTGCTCTGAGGCACTGAAATCGGGGAAGAGAGTGCGGGGCAGGAGCCCAATATTAGAGAGTCAGATGAACTGCTTGGTCAACTAGCAGATTCCCTCATTGCAATACATGAGGACCACGGTTGGCATAGGGAGGAGGAGGTCGGAGGGCGTTGACATCCTGGACGAACTTACCGAGCTGGAAAGCGGCCAAGGCTGGGCTAGAAGGATTTGAGGCGAGAGGATTCAAACCAAATTTAAATTAGATAAAATGAATAAAATGCCATGAATTTTGATCGATCAAAATCCAAAAGAGTTTTTAATATTCAGAAATTTGGATATTTCAGTGAGATCTAGAACTTTTTTAGTTAGCAAAATTTCATTGGTGCAACTTGCACTTTTTCATTAAGTTGCGGTTTTGTATAAGAAAGTGCAATTTACATTTTTCACTAAACAAAACTAGCACTCCCCCCTCTCACCATCCTAGATGGTGATCATCGTTGGATCATCTCCCCCTTGGCCAGCTACCAACCACCTAGTATTCAGGCCATGTTTATTATAATTTTGTATGATTTTGGTGCACTTTTATATGGCTTTTATATGATTTTCATGGACTAAAATATTAACCTAGTGCCAAGTGCCAGTAGCTGTTTTCTACTTGTTTTTGGTTTTTCAGAAAATCCATATCAAATGAAGTTGAAATGCAACGAAACTTTTTGACGATTTTTCTGGAAGCAAATGACCCAAGAGGCTTCAGGGCAGTACCAGAAGACCCACAAGGGCCCCACAAGCCACTAGGGCACACCCAAGGGGGGTGGCCACGCCCTACTACCTTGTGGGCCCCCTGTGGCACCTCTTTGCGTGATTCCAACGCCAAAAATTCTTATATATTCGAAAACACCCGAATGTTAACCGAGATGATTTGTTCCGCCGCCTCAAGCCTTTGTATCTAATCATAAACCAACAATTCATCGGATCTCAACAAACGCACCATAAAAGGAAATTACATTGAATAGATGTTCAAGAACTTCGAGGAGAACATTGTATTAAAGATCAAAGAGAGAGAAGACGCCCTCTAGCTACTAGCTATGGACTTGTAGGTCTGTGGTAAACTACTCACACATCATCGGAGGGGCAGAAAGGTTGATGTAGAAGCCCTCCGTGATCGAATCCCCCTCCAGCGGTGTGCCAGAAAAGGCCCCTAGATGGGATCTCACGAGAAGAGAAGCTTGCAGCGGCGGAAAATTATTTTTGGTGTGCCCTCTGGCATACGTGGAATATTTGGATATTTAGAGAGCTAGATTAGGGTTAGAGGAGCATCAGACGCCCCAAAAGCGTGGGGCGGGGGGGCCCTGGGGTGTGCCCTCCGAGCTTGTCGCCAACTGGTGGCCCCTCTAACCTCCTCCCGAATGTTCCTGGGTATCTTCAGGTCCAAAAAAATCCTCAAAAATTTTTGTTCTGTTTGATATTGATTTTCTGTCAGGACAAAAACAAGGAAAAAAAACAGGAACTGGCACTTGGCCCATGGTTAATAGATTAGTCCTAAAAATGATATAAAACAGTATAATAATGCATATAAAACATCCAAGATGGATAATAGAATAGCATGGAACAATCAAAAATTACAGATACATTGGAGAGGTATCAATTAGTAGTTACACTAGGCACGTGCGTCAACCGGCCCTAACGGTATGGCTATGTATGCAAGAGAACATATTTTATGAATGCAGTAAAACAATGGCTCGCTCATTTTCCTAAAATGGTATTGGTCGTGCAAAATTTCTAGGGGAGCATAATAGTGATATAAATCGTGCGAAAGCACAAGGATCAACTATCCAACAAAATATTTATGATCCATGAATTCATTTCAGGGCGTTTACCACAATGCATGCATGGTCCCAAATTGGGGAAACACCAAATTAAGTTTGACATATGTGACTCTACAGACTGACTGCCATACGTGACTATGAACCAAATTAAACCCTAGCTGTCAACAAAATAACATGGATCGGGTAAGTTTTTCAGACCAAAGGCACTATGGTGCCCAGCTTTACCATTAATAAAGCCTGAAGATATCCAGCAAGTACATCAAGATTTTTGACAAGGACATTCGTTTTACAGTAATAACCATCCACACAATAGAGGACTGGCTAAAAAAGAAGAATACAAAGGGCAGGCTCATCATAGATATCTATGAGTACCACCTGAATTCCCTATCTTTCCTATTGGGTGCACAATCCTTCCACGGCTGCAAGAAGACCGCAATTAAGACTATACAATAAGAGATCGGAAATAGAAATGAGCTGATGCGCCTTGATAAATAGAGCAACATGGAATAAACTTCAGATAGGTACCTTTATTTCCAATGATTGGGTTGAATCCAGCAAACCGCCCCTGAATCATTGTCATAAGGCTGGAACTCCAACATGCCATTGGCGTTGTTAATGATCTCTAAGCCAAAATTTAAACATAGATGATGTTGCAGAACATATTTGCTTGCAACACACACGATGTTGCAGAAAAAATTGCAGAAAGACACACGCAAAGGACATGCGTCACACAGATGAGGCGGCGGATCGCTCACCTAGGATCCGCAAGCCCAAGGCAAGCATTTCCAACCATTTTCTAAATTTTTTATTCTTATGTTCAAATTAAATCGTATGTGAAAATACAACCGGGACTCATTTCATCTGTTTGTGCATAGTCCACATTTCACTGAACTGGCTTTGCATTTCTACATACTTCCTTAGACTATTCTTTTTGTATTAGCACACCAATTATTTTAGTGAAAGTGGAACTCGGTGTTCAAAATTTCGTCCAGTACAGAGATAATTGTAGACTCAAAGTTGTGGACTAGATTCAGAATTATTTCAACCCAAATTTAAATTAGATAAATTTTGTTAAAAAGTTAATTTTGATGGATTTAAATCCGAAAGGAATTTTGAAATTTCTAAATCTTTTTATATTTTAGTGAGGTCAGGAATTCATATGCCACCGCAATTTCCAACCTTAGTCTCGATGCAGCTAATTGCACTTTTTCACGAAGTTGCCTTTGTCTAAAAAAATGCAAGTTACATTTTTCAGTAAATTAAGCTAGTACTTTCTCTTAAACGAGTTGAGATAATTGTCTAAGTTGGTCTAAAAGTGCAAGCTGCACTCTTTCAAGAAGATAGGAGGTTTAGTGCCCTAGAAGGTGGGCTACCTCTTAAGGTCTGGCAATACAATCTCTATCAGGAGCTTGTTGCTGCCGCAGTGCATGACTGACGTGGCCCGTCCTCTATCCATGTTGATGCTCTAGAAGGTGGCTGGCGGTGGTCTCACCAGCACCACATTGCCAAGCATTTTATGTCGGACTGCAAGGACAATATGATTTCATATTTTCGTATTCAATGCATTGAACCATTCCCACTATCTTCCAGAAAAGTTTCAGGCTATCACAACCAGTATCTCTAACCTCGGGTGGATGTCTTAGATCTACAAAGACCATCCCTCTCCCCATCCTCCAATCATCCAGGGCCGCGTGGTCCATTTCACTCGCTTTTGTTAGCGTACAGATTATGGTAGGCTAGGATTTATTAAGATTGATTGTATTCTTTCCTATGCGATTCCTACCTCGTCTCTATATGATTGATTTACAAATACACAAATTGTCTTTTTTTGTAGCTCAGATATTAAAGTACTATATCTAAATGAAACATTACACATCACATATAATACGTATGCCCACAAGTAGAATTATTCCAAATAATATTTGTAAGCTTCTAAAAAAGTAAAAGAGTTAATTCCAGGTTTTACCCAATGTTTTGTTTTTTTATAGAGAGATATAAGGGAAAGAATCCCTTCTTATCCAATTTAACCACAAATGGGTCGGGTTATATATCTTTTTATTTCGTTTGCCTATAGAATTGTATTCAATACACAAATTTTAATATGTGGTACATACACTTTTTTCTTGCGGGTAATGTGTGGTACATACACAAAAAGGATAAACATGTTGATCTAGAAATAGCATACTATTTGATATTTCAAATGCACAAGTGTGCGCTTCTTGTACTGCTCATATGTTGAAGTACTACTTGTTGATAAAACATTACACACTACATATAATACACCCGCGCACATGTAGGGTTATTTCGGGAAATTTTGAGAACTTCTAAATACAAAATGTTGGAACGACTTGAACTGTGGAGACGACTATTAGTCCTATTACCACATAGTATGTGTCGTAAGCACCTTGCTGAGATTACGAAGTCATGCGGTAAGGATTAAGTTCCATATGGTCCTATCTTTAGAGATACTTCTAATAACTTGGAAAGGACACTTATTCGGCCTAACACAACAATGTCACATCTCACAACCAAGGATCTTGAGATTGACCAAGATGTGATTTTACCGTCGAGGAGATGACAGGTTCAATGGTAAGACTACAATTTTTTTTTTATGATTTAAGATCAACTTGCATGCATATCTTGACGTCCGGCCTTGCAAACACCTTCAGTATATACATTTTTGTGCTAGATGACCAACATTATTATTATGCGATGACCATACAGGACATGCATGTACACCCTAATAATTTAGCAATAGATGCAAGTTGGTCAAGTATTTCTTGATTTTCTTTATTGGGTTATGAGCCTGACATGTCTTTCTTCATGCAGAAACGAAAATGATTCTTGTGGCAAAGCACCATCTGGTTCAAGCGATGATGAAAAGTGGTCTGGGAAGAGCACCGTCAAAGAAGATAATGATGATCGAAATGAAGTGAATTCAATTGCACACAAAAGCTCAAGGTGAACGTGACTAGTGCATCCAGACGGTTTCCTGGTTTATTAAATGATAACATGCAAGGGGCTTACCTCACATCTTGAAGTGGACCGATATGTTGTTTTACCAGTTTCAGCGAGACAGCAGGTTCAGTCTCAAGAAAGCAAAAAACTGTATGTTATAAGCCCCCAACTTGCTTCTATGCATATTTTAGCACCTATTCTGATAATTGTTTTTGTCCTTCATGAAAGCTTTTGGTATGTATGTTAGCCTTGCTGGAAGAATTATTACTTTATTCAAAAAATTAAAAAGCCATCACGGGAATGCTCAAAATGATTGGAGTATGTGTTTAGACTACTCATAGTGGGAGTAACATAAGTGGTAGCATCACACATATCTAGGTAAAATAGATGATGTGACAAATAATTAATGAGAAAAGAGAGGCATGTGGTACCATAGTATGTTACTCACACTATGAGTAACATCACACATACCAAGACAAGATGAGTCTAGAACCTAACAATTGAAGTGTTGCATGACACTACACATATGTTACTCCCCACTATAGAGGTAGTAACATAGACTAATAACATATGCACGTTACTAGTCTAAGTTAGGCCCAACTATGGATAGTTCTAAAGCATGTCTAATAGTAAAACCAACTTCTGGCTATATAATGTTCCCATGTCATCTATAGCTATAATTCATAATCACCAATGTAGTATGGTTGCCTATAAGATTAGTACCTTTTCCACCTTCTCTCTTTCTCTGTCATCATATTTATTGTATTTTCCCAAGTGCATGTATACATGCGGGCTCTTTCATGAGAGCATACTTCCCTTACTTTTCATGCCCCTCCCCTCCACATAGGCAAAATTACCATGCAAGCAGGCTATAAGCCTGCTACTATCCTTGCTCTACGACATACACGGATAGCATGAAAATATAGTACCGCATACGTTGCTTGGCTCCTCTGTCTTGAATTTAGTTATTGCATTTAGCATTTGAGCTGATACTAAACGATTTCCCTCAATTTTCAACTAAGTACTTCCTCTGCCTCAAGTATTATGTACAATTTGGTTATTATGTGCGCATACATGTGTATTTCACTCACTAATAAACTTGAAATATTTCCTCTTCATGTTGAAACCGAAAGCAGGCTTATGGGAAAGCACCATCTTATTCAAGTTACAGTGAAGATTTTTCCAAACAAAGCCACACATAAACTTAATTCACTCCGCAAAGGTCTCAACCAAGTTTGCACGGTTTGGTGAATGGGCAAGATGCAGAAGTTCTGCTTACCCCTAACGGAAGCAATACTACAGGCCCGAAGAAACAATATGGGCCATGAATTAATCAGGTACCATGGCATTCATTTTCCTATATCGTTACTTGTATAGTTTAATAGAACATGCTGAGCATGCTTAACCAGTAAGATTTCTATCATAAGTTTGATTTATTCACAAGAAATTCATTTTATTTTTTTGCAGAGATTACATGAGCGATTTAAAATAGATCAATATCCTAGCCGTGCTGATAAAGAAAGCTTGGCACAAGAACTAGATGTGACGTTCTGTCAGGTTTGTACCTCGATCTATTTCATGAATTTCCAATTGCATGTACAAATGTCTTGGCATTGAGCAAAACCCTCACGAAGGCTTATGCTAACAGGTTGAGAAATGGTTTGAATATAGACGGCGTCACATAAAAATAGCATCCAATAAAATCAGCACTCGTCTAGACCATAGCACCAAGGAGACGATGGTGGAAAATCCTAATGTATGCACAAGTGATGCTCTGAATGAGGATACTATATGGGCTACGTGCCATGCAACAATTTCAAGTGAAGTATACAAAAAACTAAATTTCAGAGTTAGTTTTATATATTGAACTTAAAAATGCAAGTACAATAAAATATGAACGAAAAATTATTTATTTTTAGGTTTTTGTATGTTTTAGTGAGGTCCACAAAATTTATGTGACAAGAATGTTGGTTCTTGGTGCAGCTAGCAGTTTTCACACTCACGAAATTGATTTTTTTCTTAAAAGTGTAAGTAACAATTTTCACTAAACTAATCTGATGCTCTACGGAAATAAATTAAATACCAGAAAATATTATTTGTATTTTCTAATCCTACTTCTCAAATCATTCATATTTTCGTATGTCTAAGTCAATTCTAGAAAAGTGGAACTTGCACTTTTTCCGCAAAGAGCGGGATTTCATGTGCCATGGTTGGGTGCCTCCTATGATCGGGTATAGTAGTTTCCACCTCTATCCACTCTGACACCGGGTTGTAACCGACGGTGGTCACATGACCATAGCCATCTCCACACGGTCGACCGAGTCACGCAGCGGGAGCTTCAGGCCGACGTGATGCACGAGGTTGCACACCAGATTCGTGATGCACTTGCAAACTCGCTTGGAGCACCGGAAGCGCCCCATAACACTTTATTCAGTAAATTCACTTAATTATTCTATACAACAAATCCGAGTTGTACTCCTCCCCGAACCAAACACCGACTCCCCACCCCTGCCGAACTACGTAAACCAGGGGGAAAATCTGGCCCCCCATCCCACCTCCCACTACTCTTCCCCATGATCCACCCCCACCTCAACCCCAACCAACCCCACGATCTCCGCCCATGTTCTTCCTTCCCAGCATAACCTACCCCATGATCCAGCAGCTGCGTAGCCCATGTCTACCTCCCACCACGCCTCCCCCCCCTCCTCGTGTGCCTCCCCGTCATCGGATCCGCAGGCCACGGGCCCAAAGTCTTCCTTCGACGCAGACTTCACACGACACCACGCGAGAAACACTGCCTCGCCACTGCATGAGCACCCGAGCCGCGCACACCACCCCATGCTACTTCTTGAGCTTGCGCTGGTTTTTCCCTTGAAGAGGAAAGGATGACGCAGCAAGGTAGAGATAAGTACTTCCCTCAGTTAGAGAACAAAGGTACCAATCCAGTAGGAGACAACACACAAATCACCAATACCTGCACAAACAATCAAACAACTTGAATCCTGAATCTTTCCATGGAAAGGCTGGAACTCGCACATCCCATTGGCGACGTCAATGATCTTTAACTCTTAACTGATTACGGTACACGCTATAGTCCATGCAGTAGATGAAATTCTCCTTGAATCCGGAGACGCTTGCTGCTCCTTCACTGTCGCCCTTCGTGAAATTAGTCGACACGAACAGTGTCACTCCTGGGGCGTTCTTCACCCTGATCCACTTCGGCCTCCTAGAGAAGATATTGCTCTTGTAGACCCGGCAGAGGTTAGTGCAGCCCAGCACTTTGGAGGCGACGAGGTACAGCTCGCCATTCACTTGCATATACTTGCAGGCCCAATCCGATTTCTTTTTGGGAGCTGCATGCAAAGATCGAATCCACGCCGCCGTAGGAGCTGCGCCGGCAATGTCGCAGATGGAGACCGCTCCCAGTACCGCCGGGGAGACAAACCTGCCGCTATGTCTGTTGAAGATCGCCGGGAACCACGGACGTGACGCAGCTTTTTGGCCCGTTGGTGTCGAGCAACGTCCATGCAACGTCGAAAGCCCACACGGCAGAACGCAACAGTGTCACAGGCACAGTGCTCGAGTCCGCCAGCGCCACGCAGTCCCCGGAGCAGGGCGATGACGAGGAGAGCACGATCTCGGGGAAGATCTCACTCTTCTAGCCTGACCCACTCGTGCCGGCCGCGGCGGGCAGGAAGGATGACCCAGTTGCCGTCCGGAAACGTGTAGTGTGCCTACAAGAGGCCGCCAGGACGTGCTCGTCGGCTGGAGGGTGTTGGAACTTCGCCCACAGGATCGATCACATCAAATCACGACAGAGACGTGCACACAATAACTTTTGCCAAAGGCACGTGTCGTGCCTTGTTCTTCTTCTCTTTATTGATTTTCTGTTTTCTTCACAATGATGTTACAATAGCTAGCCCTGCCTGTATATATATACACGCAGGACCAAGGACAAACCCAAACCTAGATATATACAAAACTGCTAAACGTGTGGACACGTACAAGTCCTGAACCGGACTCCTACTAGTACACGAACTAGCTAGACTAATCCATCTAATACTAGGACTCTGAACATACTGTATCTTACCTAATTACACAGCCACGCTGATCACCATATAGACCTAACATAACACGTCTAATACTTCCTAGTATAACACAAATACTACTAGGACTTGACACTATTCAAGATTATGCTAACAATCTCCCCCTAATCTTAACATGTCATCTCCTTGTGCTTCCTCTGGTCTTGACTCGTTGTTGATTCGCAGCTTGTTGATCCAAACTCCGACACATGATCCAGACTACCAGCCCACACGGTCGCATCTACGTGTGCAACGTGCAAGACTGGTCGCATCATCAGTCTTCACGTCGTTCAACTTAACTGGTCACTGTCCCACTACATGCCGAGCTTGATCTTCAACTGTCATATCCGTACACTGAGTATGACCCGCCTAGAAACATGCAGTGCGCCTCCTTGCTCTGCCATGTTGTGCCACCGCCATTGCTTGGCCGTTGCCTTGCACTCGGTCCGCACCATACTCCTTGTACTTGCTTGCAATAGATCCACTCTCCACTGCTCGTACACCTCCTCGCTTTACGATGGCTTCACCTACCACCGTCCGCCTTCGGCATCACACCGAACCCACGCTGGCCGCAACCAGGACGCTCCACGAGGACATGGACATGACTCACGGAACACCGTGCACACTGCTTCCACTCCAACGAATCATTACCAAGACGAGCACTTGGACACGACGACGACTCACAGACGCAACGACGACTGATCGTGCAAACATGCACGACACCTTGACTCATCCGACTCCCCCGGATGACGATCTTGATGAGCACCAGCGCCCACTAGTAGAAAAGAGGGCTTTGGTCCACCCCGGTTTAGCCCATTAGTCCCGGTTCAGTCCAGAACCGGGACTAATGGTGGCATTAGTCCCGGTTCGTGTACCCAGGGGCCACGTGGGCAATTTGTCCCGGTTCGTTTGGACCTTTTAGTCCCGGTTGGTACCACGAACCGGGACTAAAGGGTGCGCTGCCCATTAGTCTCGGTTCGTGGCATCAACCGGGACTAAAGGTCACATTTTCAAACACACACCCCCCCTGGATCGCCTTTTCAGTTTTAAAAAAATTAAAAGAAAATGATGAAAATGTCAAAAAAATAAAAAAAATAAGTTTCCCATGTGATATGTGGTCTAGTTGTTGGGAAAATTTGCAAATGTGAATTTTGACTTTATTTGCAAAATCTTACTAGAATTTAGTAAAATGGGCATAACTTTTGCATACTGACTCGGATGAAAAAGTTTTTTATATGAAAAATCATCTACTCGAAAAGTTACATCCAAATTTAATGGGGGGAACCCCGTTAAATGTTTTCAAAATCCTCAAAAACCTAACAGAAAAAAAGATACGGGGCTTTTAAGATATAGAGTGGAAAAAATCGAAAAAATTTCAAACTATGGTCAAACAATGGTCAAATAATGGTCAAACTAATTATTCTAGTATATTAGTGTTACTAAATAATTATTTCAGTTATTTTGAATTTTGGTCAAATCTGGTCAAACTGTGGTCAAACTGTGGTCAAACTGTGGTCAAACAATGGTCAAACTAATTATTCAAGAAATATTAGTGTTACTAAATAATTATTGTTTTTTAAAACAATAGTTTCAAACTCAAACAATGAAATATGTCACTTCATGCTCACGCAAAATTCCTGAGGGTTAATAGGATTGACATCTTACTATTGTCAGGAAAACAACAAGTGCAGACTTGGAAACGAGGAAGAATACAACCCGGAAGTTAAGCGTGCTCAGGCTGGAGTAGTGAGAGGATGGGTGACCGTTCGGGAAGTTGGATGATTAGGAATGAGGAGGGGTGATAAGAGATTAAAGAATAAATTGAGCAGTGATGAAGGGTGGTGATTAGAGATTAGAGGTTAAAATAATTCAGAAATTTGAAAAAAAAATTCAAATTTTTTTTTTATAAAAAATCATAAAATTTCCTTCAGTCCACGTGGTCGCGACCTTTAGTCCCGGTTCCAGTTTGAACCGGGACTAAAGGTGGGAGGCATTAGTAACGGCCCTTTAGTCCCGGTTCAAAAACCGGGACTAAAGGGCCTTATCAACCGGGACTGATGCCCCCTTTTCTACTAGTGGCCGCACCTCGGCACCACCTCTCCCATCAACGATCTCCTTCCGCCACCTTGCTGACGACAGCCTGCCGTCTCCCTCCATGTCGCTCTGCTGAACGACGATCGCCAGAACCTCCTCGTCGCTGCACCACCCAGCGACTTCATCGCCCGCCCCGAGGCGCTAGTTGGAACGCAACCCCGGGGCAAGCACGGCTTCAAATAGACCTAGCTCTGATACCAATTGTTGGAACTTCGCCCACAGGATCGATCACATCAAATCACGACAGAGACGTGCACACAATAACTTTTGCCAAAGGCACGTGTCGTGCCTTGTTCTTCTTCTCTTTATTGATTTTCTGTTTTCTTCACAATGATGTTACAATAGCTAGCCCTGCCTGTATATATATACACGCAGGACCAAGGACAAACCCAAACCTAGATATATACAAAACTGCTAAACGTGTGGACACGTACAAGTCCTGAACCGGACTCCTACTAGTACACGAACTAGCTAGACTAATCCATCTAATACTAGGACTCTGAACATACTGTATCTTACCTAATTACACAGCCACGCTGATCACCATGTAGACCTAACATAACACGTCTAATACTTCCTAGTATAACACAAATACTACTAGGACTTGACACTATTCAAGATTATGCTAACAGAGGGAGCCCGACCGTGGCGCCGGTCAGCGGGTTGAGCAGTGTCACGCACCCGGCCTCGTCGACCAGTGCCAACCACCCACGCGATGAGCCGCACAGTATCTTGCCTCGCAGCGACGGGAGGTTCCTCATCAAGGTCGTCTTCCCGACGTCTGCCGCTGTGAAGAAGGTGACGGCGATGTCCGGTGAGTTTGGGCAGAAGGGCAGCATCATCAGCATCAGCGCCAAGTACTTGGTGAACGGCAGCGCGGCGCGCCATCCCGGGCACATGGACCAGAAGGGCAGCGCGGCAGCGCGGCGCGCCATCGGCAAGTGGAGCATCTTGCCGATGTGCTCCAAGAGCTCCTCCGGCAGACTGCTCCAGTCCCGATACTCGTCCAGAAGAACAGGTCTGGGGCTTGGCGAACGAGCCATGGTCGTCGTCGTCGTCGCCGTCGCCGTCGAGAGGAGTCGGCACGTCATATGGATGGAGATGGATTTGATCGGGAGCAAGAGTAGATTTCAAAGTATGGACATCAGATTGGCAGATGGATCGATCATGGAGGAGCTGATGATAAAATATATTGGCAAGAAGTTGGCAGCAAATTACAAAGTTTTGACGGGCAAGAAAGGAAGAGGAATGCATTAAAACGTTCCTAGCTGCCCTGGCGAGCGTGAGTGAACGCGCTCGCGTTTAATTCTTCCTATAAATTTGAGTCGTGTGTTTATAACCTTTTTTGTTACGGTTTTTTTGCCTGTTCTTTTTTTTCTCAGCCGACCTAGATATGTCTAAATTAAATTGATTCTTGAAAATACAATTTCCATCATTTCCTGCAAAGTCCACTTTTCACTTAATGGGTTTTGCATTTTTACAAATTTACTGCTTGGATATGATTTTTAGGACTAGCACAACAATTGTTTTAAACACAGATGTTTCCACGAGAGTAATGTCTCCATCGTGCGTGTAAGAAGTTTTTGACTGAACTTTGGTGGGTTCTATATTAGTAAGTTGCCTGAAATTGCAGCATGTGTTAAGTCTTATTTCATTTGAGAATGAACAGGATTCCAGGCGCAACATCGCGCCAGAGACGACAACGACCAGCAATGAGGTGTCGCCACCACGGTGAGGCCAAGCCAGGACCTTGCTGGAGACAGGCATCATCGGTGGAGGCGAGGAAGGAGGTAAACCATAAAGGTAGGTGGGTGGGGGGGGGGCCTTTAGCTCTGCCGCCACTCGGATTAGTTAGCTTCCTCGCCGGAGGCAGGGGCGCCGTGGCAAGAGACAAGGAGGAGCTGTGTTGCGACTGGAGGAGAGCTAGGGAAGTGTGCCAGAGGAAGCAGTTGGAACATGAAGACGTTTCTCCGATCCGGGTGGGGATTAGGGCTAGAGAAAGAAGATGAAGGAGAGCCGATGGATTACGATCCAACGGATTAGAAAATCAACTTACTTCAAAAAAGTTAGACGACCGTTAAATTCTTTGGGGTTGCAACAAACATCCTCACATAGTGACGGTGATGTTGTTTTTCCATAAAAGGCATCCGGTACCAATCCCATTTTGATGCTGCTTGTTTGGGCGTGTCTTCATAAGATAAGCATCAACCGTTGACTTGACAGTCCTTTATTTTAAGGCTTTGCGGCGAGTGAGTTCCAGCATGCTACTGACTCACTTGTGCTACATGAGGAAAACCCAACATTACGCACACATTTCCTAGCCCAACCTTTTCCGATCGAGATCAAGGTTCCCAGGCCATGGCCGGCCGCCGCAAGAATTCCCGGAGGGGATCCCCGCGCCTGCATAGCCTTGACCCCGTCTTCATCTCCTCCTCCTGCGGACACCATCGCCGACCGAAATCTAGTGCTCGACTTCCTCCCGCTGGGGGAATTTGGCGGTTGCCTCTGGGAGCTCGCTGATCCTGGGTGCAGCTTACACTTTTTCACACAGTTGCATTTTTCTTAAAAGTGCCCATCACATTTTTCACTAAACTAATCTAATGCTCTTCTGAAAGCAACTTTTTCACGAAGAGTGGACATTTACTGCCCCTGGGTGAGGTGCATGACATACCTGATCTAAGAGATGAAAACTATCGAATATCTCCATATCGCATATGATAAACCATATTACCGCTATAAATCCGGACTTATTAGATATATCTTCACAACTGATGTACATTGGGAATAAAGCACTTTTGGGAAGGATGATGTTAAGGAGCAACACTCAACAAAATTCTAGGAAACATGCTCTGTATAAAGAGATTAGACCACAAGCACCTGCTTCGTGTTGTACAACTCCCTTGGATGAAAACAAAATAATTTGACCCAGTTCCATACCATGAGTTTTTCCAACTCATATCAGTGTTCATTTTAAATAGATGGAACATCCTTCCAAATAACAATACACACATTATAACAAAACCATCCCCATGTAACCATTTGGTTGAATTACACTTTGATCGCTGGGTACATCAACCGATCACATCTTTGAATCGCAGGCAAATATGATTGAGCACGGCTAAAGTAAAGCCAAGCAAATACAGAATTCAGATAACTTAACGGAACAACTTAAACATTTAGGTGACCCCAAAATAATCCAAGCCTTAAACCTAAAGCTTCAAAGTGAGATCAATCCCGTCAGCAGTAGTCTCTTCCTGATTCACTTCATGCACCCCTTCCTGGCGTGCCAGGTGACCTCCTTCTCCGGTCCCGGGGTAGCCGCCGGCCGCCGGTGCCAACACTGCAGACGATGGTTGAGCCGGAGCAAGGCTTGTGCCAGTTTGCCATGGCAACGAAGTCGACATGAAGCGGGGCCTGGGGTAGTAGTGGGCGGCAAACAGGTTGGCATGCAGGCAAGCATTGTGCAAGTAGGTGGCGTACGACGGCGCCTAGGTCATGCGCGGCAGGGACCAAACGGGACGATGCTCCATATGCGGCTTGTGGTTGTGCACCTTCTGGTGGCTGGCCCGCCCCCGCACGGTCTTGAAAGTGCATGGGCAAAACCTGCACTTAAACGTGCCCACCTGAACCTCCTTGGTGGAAGACGATGACAAGTCGGCTGGGAAGGTGAACGCAGTGAAGCCAGAGGAGGACAGCATCTTTCTGGATTTGTTGGAGATGTGTACGTAAGTACTGTTCGTTTTGTGTGATTGCTTGTAGTCTATGGTGGGGATTTTATAGCAGTGGAGCGGGGTGAGGGATGGGTCATGTGACTGCTAGCTAAGAATGGAAGTAAACACTTTTTTTGGATAAACATGCATGGTAGCGTTATTTGTAGGAGGGAAATCATTTTCACAATTCTCCATACAATTACTCACTAATACCTCCTAACTATATGTATTTCCTCTCAGTGATGTCATAAATCCAGTTTGCATCCATTAAAATTACTCATTCTCATTCTTGAAAAATGTTTTTCTTTCTCATTAAGAAAACTATATTAGACTAATAAACTTGTAATGCGAACAATTGAAATAATCTTTTCACAATATGCCATTAGCATCTCGGTGAAGCATGAGGGTGCTGCTAGTCAGTAAACTATAGAAATGCATGTCCGTCCTAGTTAACTGCGCTAGCCTCGCGACCCGCGTTAGACACCTATTACACACTCTTGCGTGTATACAATTGACACTGGTACACAACATAGCTTTAAAGACGGTTCTGTTAGACAACTGAGGGAGTCCTGGGCTAGGGGGTGTCCGGATAGCCGGACTATCATTATTGGCCGGACTCCAAGACTATGAAGATACAAGATTGAAGACTTCGTTCCGTGTCTGGATGGGACTTTCCTTGGCGTGAAAGGCAAACTTGGCAATACGGATATGTAGATCTCCTACCATTGTGACCGACTCTGTGTAACCCTAGCCCTCTCCGATGTTTATATAAACCGGAGGGTTTTAGTCCATAGGACAAACAACCATTACAACAATCATACCATAGCCTAGCTTCTAGGGTTTAGCCTCCTTGATCTCGTGGTAGATCTACTCTTGTACTACCCATATCATCAATATTAATCAAGCAGGAGTAGGGTTTTACCTCCATCGAGAGGGCCCGAACCTGGGTAAAAACATCGTGTCCCTTGTCTCCTGTTACCATCCGCCTAGACGCACAGTTCGGGACCCCCTACCCGAGATCCGCCGGTTTTGTCACCGATATTGGTTCTTTCATTGAGAGTTCCTCTGTGTCGTCACTAGTAGGCTTGATGGCTCCTTCGATCATCAACAATGACGCAGTCCAGGGTGAGACTTTTCTCCCCGGACAGATCTTCGTATCCGGCGGCTTTGCACTGCGGGCCAATTCGCTTGGCCATCTAGAGCAGATCGAAAGCTACGCCCCTGGCCGTCAGGTCAAATTGGAAGTCTAAACTTCACGGCTGACATCCGCGGAGACTTGATCTTCGACGGATTCGAGCCACAGCCGAGCACGCCGCACTGTCACAATGGGCATGATTTAGCTTTGCTGCCGGACAGTGCCCTGGAGGCCGCACATGAGTCCGCTCCGACCCTTAGTTTGGAGCCGACCGCGCAGATCGAGGACGGGTGGCTAGACACCACCTCGGGGGCTGCAATTACGGCGATGGAGCCGAATACTGACCTTGTCCCTTGTAAACCTTGTGACTCCGAGGTGCCGGACTCCTCGCCGGACTCCGAACCTCCTGCGCCCCTACCAATCAAATCCGATTGGGTGTCAGGACCCCGACCCAATGTCACATCGATCTAGCCTGTAACACCTCATATCACTTTGCGGCCTCACGCACGGTATTCCCACGGGTGTCGCCTTACCTTTGCCCGGGACCATTTGCGCCTTTTGGCACACGTATATGATAGTGTCGCTAGCATCCATATGATAAGGAGCCCGGGCTGACATGGCTAGTCGTAAACCCAAAGTGGCACGGACTTACAGGGACAGGCATCCATGACCCAGCATCGAACGTGTCGGTCATCAGCGAGTAAGTTCGGGCTGTAGCACTTTTCGGCTAGCAGACTCCGTAAACCGGGCTGTAGCGGGCTAACAGGACTCCGGTACTCAACGCGTGACATTTCCCTGAAGGGACATACACATGAACGAAGAAGGACACATGCCGGCCAGCCTAAGTGTTCCTGAGCAGTAGCAAGCTACCATGGCTCGGTGGAAACACTAGGAGACATTTCCCGGTAAGAGAGGCTACTAAAGATAAACAACTAGATAGTCAGATCCCACACATACCAAGCATTTCAATAACATACACACAATATGCTCGATATGTGCAAATACAACATGGCATCACAACATGACTCTACGACTCAAGTATTTATTCAATAGGCTCCGAGGAGCGAGATATTACAAACAGTGGTCTCATGACCCAACATTCAGAGCATACAAATCAAAACACAAGCGGAAGCTTAACATGTCTGAGTACGACATCTATAAATGAAAAAAGGCTGAGAAGCGACTATCTACGAGATCTGCCGAGGGCACAAGATCGTAGCTGAGGTATCAAGCTAAGCGTCAAGTCCACGTGGAACTACTAGTGAGGCTGAAGTCTCTCTGCAAAAACATAAAATAGGCAAACGTGAGTACAAATGTACCCAAAGAAGACTTACATCGAACTATCTACATATGCATCATTATCAACAAAGGGATGGTGGAGTTTAACAGCAGACAAGCCAGCTTTGACTCGGTGGCTATCCTAAACTACATTGCAAGTAACTCTTTTGAGGCGGCGCTGCGAGTCCACATATTCACCATATCAATACACCACTATGGATCCGCTCCGTCTCCCTACGAGAACGCCATCCATAGCACTCACGCTTATCTTGCGTATTTTAGAGTATCCACTTTCACTTGTCTATGAACTGTTATAGGCAACCCGAAGTCCGTTACATGGACACGGCTATTCAATAGATGATGTTAACCCTGCGGGTGTACTTCTTCATACATGTTTCCACCACTTAGCGTCCGCACCACGACATGTGCTCGGCGGACTTCAGCGAAAGCCGACGTGGGTGTAGACCACGACCTACCTAGACACTCAAGTCTCTAGTCCAGGTTTATCGCCTATTTGGGTTCCATCTATGAGGAGTTCCGACCGAAGTTTCGCTCACAGCCCCAAACGATGTGAACAGGGTTCCGTGACACCAATCGGGCGCCTGGTTTACCCGGCCACGTGCCTACCGCATCACAGCCCACCCCTACGGTCAGCATCAAGCCGGCCTCCAAATACTACAAACACGAAAACTACTTGCAACTCCCGGACAGAGGACAAGGGTGAATAAGAAGTCGGCGGGGTCATATTTCAGGCCCAATGCATGGTAGTAGCTGAATCATGGATCACAAACACAGAGCTCGGTTCCTAAGGACGGCTTCAATGAGACAACCCACCATGTACTCCTACATGGCCTCTCACCGATACCTTTACCAAATCGTGTTCACACACTTAGCGCACACACAAGAGGGACATGTTCACACACCTCTGATTCATCCTCGATGGATCAGACCGACTCAACTCTAAGCAGTAGCAGGCATGACAAACAAGCATGTATGAGTAGGCACAACAGGGCTCAAACAATTCCTACTCATGCTAGTGGGTTTCATCTATTTACTGTGGAATGACAGGTCATGCAAAGGATAAAGGGGTTCAGCTACCGCAGCAAGTAACAAATGATTCGTTATTGTCCTAATGCAGTAAAAGAGAGCAGGAGCGAGAGAGTGGGATTTTATCGGAATGAACAAGGGGGTTTTGCTTGCCTGGCACTTCTGAAGATATTATACTTCTTCATCGGTGTCATCGAACTCGTCGTCGAAACCATGTCTATCGAGAGGGAACAATTACCGGCAAATAAAGAGGAACGCAATCAATGCAATGCAACAAATATGATGCATGATAATGTCATGGCAATATGCTGTTGATTGAGCTAATGCAACTAGCAGCAAGTTAAATGAAGTTGGTTTGAATACATGATTCAAATTCAAACTCCATATATGATTATTTAAATGCCCTTTATTTGTTTTGTCCAAAACAGAGGACAAACATTGCTCAAACATGCATGAAAATGGTACAGATGGATTCCTTGAATTTTTCTGATAATTTTTCATATATAGTTTGTTTGATTTGGAGCTACGGTTGATTTTATATGAATTTTAGAAGTTTGCAACAATTTCTGGAATTTCCTGATTTATTTTAAAACCAGAAAATGATTAATTGCGTCAGCCTGACGTCAGTGTGACGTCAGCAGGTCAACTGGGCGCCTCCAGGTCAAACCTGACCAGTGGGGTCCACTGGTCAGTGACTAACTAACTAACCTAGTTTAATTAGCACTAACCTAGGTTAAACTAATTAAGTTTTAATCCTAAACTAGATTAATTATCCGGCGGGGCCCGCAAGTCAGTGGGAGAGAGGGAAGAGTCAAACCGGGCAGTGGGGTCAACCCACGCCGGTCAAGGGGTCAAAGCCTGCCGGCGTTTAGCCGCCGGCGAGGCCAGACGCGGCGGCGCGCTTCGGAAAACGCCCACAGGGCTCGGTTTTGGACGCGGTTTGCGGCTACGGAAAGCTGGGGATCTCGCGCATCTAGTGGTGGTGGCGGTAGCAGCTGTGGTGGTCGGGATCGACGGCGGCGACCAAATCGGCGGCGGCCGAGTTCGGTGCGGCGGTGGCGATGCTACGGTGCACTAGAGGAGAAACCGGAGGTGCTACGTGCTCTGGGAGTTCGCCGAAACACTGTTGACGAGCTCCGTTCTTGAGCTTATCGTCTGTGCCACGACGGCGACATGGCGGCGGAGCCGAGCTCTCGGTCGGTGGAAGCAGCAGCTAGAGCGGCCAAATGGCATGGGAAGAAGAGGGGAACGGGGCAGTGGCTCACCGCGAGTCCAACGAGCGCGAGGGCGAGGCCGGGACGCTCGTGGGCGGCGAATCAGCGGCAGCGATCGTCGGTGCAGAGGAAGAAGACGGCGTCGGTGTCGGCGCTCCAGGGCGTCCGGCGGGGCGTGGCTCGGTGAAGAGGTTGGGGACGAACTGGCGGAGCTTCTGGGCGCGTCGGGGAGGCGTGGGATGGCTGTGGCCGCGCGAGCGCTGGTCGGCGGCGACGGGCTCCGTTCGATCGCGAAGGAGAGAGAACAGAGGGGATAGGGACGGAGGGAGAGACACGGAGAGTGAGAGAGGTCGAGGGCGCGTGGCGTCGCGGAGAAGTCGAGCGACGAGGGGCAGCAGGAGGTGGAAGCAGGGAGGTGGCAGGCACAAGCGACCACGCTCCCCGCCATCGGCGCTGGGAGGAAGACGACAGAGGGAAAGCGGCGGTGGGCTGGGCCGTGCTGGGCCGGTTGGTGGCACCAGGTAAATGGCTGGAGGAGCTGGGCCAGGTAGGTTTCTCTCTCTGTTTTTATTTTTCTGTTCTGTTCTGTTTTGTTTTGATTTAGTAAAATACTAAACCATTTTATAAAATCCTGAAAATAACTATGTGGCTAGAACTAAAATATAACAAACCACATAAAATGTTCCAGAATTATTGGACATATATTTATTATATATAAAATATATATCCAATGCAATTAGTTATTGAATTAATTCAAAGGTCCAAAATAAATGTTTCAGTCACTCCAAAAATATTGGTTTGCATTTTACCTCATGCCAATATTTTTTACAGAATATTAGGAACATTTTCTTGGACTCACTTGATGAGATTTAAATGTTGGTTATTTTTAGAGGTTTTTCTGAGGCTTTTGAAAATTCCTCAATTCAAGTTTCATTTGAATTTAAACATGATGCACACATGGAAGCTAGCATAGGTCAGGCCAGAACTAGGGATGTGACATTGGGCGCCGATCATGGAGTTCACCGCCGCGGACATCTTTCAGCACTCACCATTTGGCGACATCCTGAATTCGCTAAAGTATCTCTCGTTATCAGGAGAGCCCTGGCCGGACTGCGGTCAGGACGGTTGGGATGCGGATGACGAAGAAATTCAAAGCCCACCGACCACCCACTTTGTAGCCACTGTCGACGATCTAACCGACATGCGAGATTACGACTCCGAAGACATCGACGATATGGACGACGATGCCGGAGACGACCAAGAACCAGCGCCTACGGGGCACTGGAAGACCACCTCGTCATACGACATATACATGGTGGGCATCCCAAAAGATGGGAACGGTGAGGATACAGCAGAGGAAGGCTCCTCCAAGAAACAGCCCAAGCGTCGGCGTCAGCGGCGCCGCTCTAAATCCCCCACAGCAAGAATGGAGATTCCGGCACTGGAGATAATAGCACCTTAGAGAGTGCCGAAGACAACCCCCTCCAGCAAGATTCAGCACAGGAGGACGGATAAGCCAGCCCTCACAAGAGAGCAGCAGACGAAGAGGTAGAGGATGATAATTACATGCCTCCCTCCGGAGACGAGGCAAGCCTCAACGACGACGAATTCGTCGTGCCCGAGGATCCCGTCGAGCAAGAGCATTTTAAACGCAGGCTTATGGCCATGGCAAACAGCCTAAAGAAAAAAGCAGCAACAGCTCCGAGTTGATCAAGACCTGCTGGCCGACAGATGGACCGAAGTCCTCGCGGCCGAAGAGCATGAACTCGAACGCCCCTCCAAAAGCTACCCAAAACACAAGTTGCTCCCCCGATTAGAGGAGGAGGCATATAAACCTTCATCACCAGCGCACAATACGGCAGACCGACCACCTCGTGGCCGCGACAGAGAGGCATCTAGGCCCTCCACCAGAACCGTACCCCGGCACCGCTCGAAAAGTACGAAGCCACGGGGGAATGCGCCGGACTTGCGAGACATATTGGAGGACAAGGCAAGACAATCAAGATCGATCTACGGATCACGTGGGTGCCCCACGATGCGCGACGACTGCCATCGCGCCGGATACAGCAACTCCGATCGGGTCGAACACAGTAGATTCGAATACAACAACTCTGCACATTGGATTCGCTGAAAGTCAAACTTAGCTAAGTTTGACCAAATTTATATTAGAAATTATTAGCATCTATAATATCTAATAAATATAATATAAAAATATATTCCGAGATGAATCTAATGATGTTGGTGTTGTTATGTAAATGTCAATAATTTTTTATATAAACTTGGTCAAAGTTGGATGAGATTGACTTCAGACAAACCTAATATGTAGGGTAAAAAGGACCGGAGGGAGTATAAGATTATCTTTTGGAACGGAAACCGTATAGGCCGGCCGTGGCCGATACCGGCAGCTGTCGTTGTCGTGTCCCTCCCTGCACTGCCGTTTCCATGTTCGTGCGCGATGCCCGTTGCTTGGGATGGAAATTCGACACATGACTATACATATGGCAGCTTTGCTTCTGAGGCGAGAAGTATGGAAGGATCCAACGCGCAACCCACGCGGTTTACTGTGTGACAGTGTCGTGGTCGTCACGTGCAAGCGACGCTAAGCTCGTCGGGTAGGCCCACACGTGAAAAAGTTGCAATCCGCTTGTGAGGCCGGAGAAACGTCCGTCATTATTCTTCTCTTCCATTATTCTAGGCCCTCCACCAGAACCATACCCCGGCACCGCTCGAAAAGTTGAAGCCACGGGGGAATGTGCCGGACTTGCGAGACATATTGGAGGACAAGGGAAGACAATCAAGATCGATCTATGGATCACATGGGCGCCCCACGATGCGCGACGATTACCGTCGCGCAGGATACAGCAACTCCGGCCGGGTCGAACACAGTAGACAAAGCTCGCTTGAGCTATGTCGTGATATTACCCAATATAGAGGCGCCGAACACCCACTATGCTTCACAGATGAAGTAATGGATCATCAAATCCCTGAAGTGTTTAAAACCATGAACATTGAATCCTACGACGGCACAACAGACCCCGCGGTGACGATCTTCACGCCATCAAATATCTCCCACTCAAGCTTAAAGGACCAGCTCGGCATTGGCTTAACAGCTTGCCAGCAGAGTCAATTGGGTGTTGGGAGGACCTGGAAGCCGCATTCCTTGACAACTTCCAGGGCACATATATGCGACCACAGAGACGCCGATGACCTAAGCCACATAGTTCAGCAGCCGACGAATCGGCGGATAGTTACGACACGGTTCTTAACAAAGAAAAATCAAATCATCGACTGTCCGGATGCAGAAGCCCTCGCAGCCTTCAAACATAACATCCGCGACGAGTGGCTGGCCCGGTACCTAGGACAGGAAAAGCCGAAATCCATGGCAGCCCTCACATCACTCATGACCCGCTTCTGCGCGGGAGAGGACAGCTGGCTAGCCCGCAGTAACAACCTCAGCAAAAATTCTGGCAGTCCGGATAACAAGGACCACAATGGCAGGTCGCGTCGCAACAAAAACAAATGCCACGTTAACGGCAATAACACTGAGGATACGGAAGTCAACGCCAGATTCAGAGGCTCCAAACCCGGTCAGCGGAAAAAGCCATTCAAAAGAACTACTCCGGGTCCGTCCAATTTGGACCGAATACTCGACCGCTCGTGCCAGATACACGACACCCCCGAAAAGCCAGCCAATCACACCAACAGGGATTGTTGGGTATTCAAGCAGGCAGGCAAGTTAATCGCCGAAAACAATGACAAGGGGCTGCATAGCGATGACGAGGAAGAGACCCGGCCGCCGAACAATAGAGGACAGAAGGGTTTCCCCCCACAAGTGCGGACGGTAAACATGATATACGCAACCCACATACCCAAGAGGGAGCGGAAGCGTGCACTTAGGGACGTATATGCGATGGAGCCAGTCGCCCCGAAGTTCAATCCATGGTCCTCTTGCCCGATCACATTTGATCGAAGGGACCACCCCACCAGTATCCGCCATGGCGGATTCGCCGCATTGGTTTTAGACCCAATCGTTGATGGATTTCACCTCACCAGAGTCGTGATGGACGGCGGCAGCAGCCTGAACCTGCTTTATCAGGATACAGTGCGCAAGATGGGCATAGACCCCTCAAGGATTAAACCTACAAAGACGACCTTCAAAGGCATCATAACAGGTGTAGAGGCCAATTGTACAGGCTCAGTCACACTGGAAGTGGTCTTCGGATCCCCGGATAACTTCCGAAGTGAGGAGTTAATCTTCGACATAGTCCCGTTCCGCAGCGGCTATCACGCTCTTCTCGGACGGACCGCGTTTGCAAAGTTCAACGCGGTGCCGCATTATGCATACCTCAAGCTCAAGATGCCAGGCCCTCGAGGAGTCATCACGGTCAACGGAAACACTGAACGCTCTCTCCGAACGGAGGAACACACAGCGGCTCCCGCGGCAGAAGTACAGAGCAGCCTCTTAAGGCAATTTTCGAGTCCGGCCGTTAAGCGACCGGACACGACCAAACGCGCCCGGAGTAACCTACAACAAGACCACCTAGCATATTCCGAGCACGCGTAGCAATGCGGCCCCAACCCCAGCCCCTGCCAAATTGCAAGACTGGTCCTTTGCGTACATCATTACGCTCTGGAGATACCATGGGCATAGGGGGAGGGGCACGGCCACCACAGGCCCAGAATGCAGCTTAACCGCACCAGGGCTCCCAAGTGTGTGACTCTTTTTATTTTTCTTTTGTCTTACGCACAGGACTCCGTTCACCAGAGGCCCTGTCCGGCAGTAGACCTGCCGAACACACGATGCAACAGCCGGGGGAGAAGAAGGGCTACGGCGAGTATCCATGTGGTCTCCATTACGAGCATTAAATCCGTTTTCATACACCATTCCACAGGCTACCCCTGGAGGGGGGCATGTTTAATAGTCTTACCCCTTGCTTACCGCACTATTTGTATCGTTCTGCATTCATCGCAGAATTCCTTGAATAAACAATGCATCACTTTTCGCTTATAATTGCATTTCTTTCTTATATATATGTTCATTTATGACATCTTGCATCCGTACACTTTGGTACGGCC
This sequence comes from Aegilops speltoides, assembly GCA_021437245.1. Lineage (NCBI taxonomy): Eukaryota > Viridiplantae > Streptophyta > Magnoliopsida > Poales > Poaceae > Aegilops > Aegilops speltoides. The sequence goes on along the minus strand of CM038145.1, from coordinate 408,926,613 downwards.
GAATACACCAGGGGCTTAAGTTCCCCGCATTATGGAGTGATAAGTCCGAACACTTTCACAAGTGCGGCACCCCGAACTTATAGCATTATATGCATCGGCTCCGAATCGTGTCTTGGGTCAATAGTTGGGTTTGCCCGGCTCCCATGTTTTGGTACCTTACGTTCCGTTTTATCGGCTAAGGTAGCACTGGGAGAACCACTGCGATTGCGCCCCGGTTGAGCTGGGCGAGCGCCTCAGTGGAGAAAGCTAAAACTGACCGTCATGATAAGGGGAGAGCTGGTCGCTGTTCGAGAGGTCTTTTCGAGTCCCTAAAGACTTATGCCGCTTAGAGTGAGGAACCGGCTTTGTCCGGCCCAGGCGTGGGTAGCGCCCCGAACTCGGTCTTCCGAACACTAGGGGCTTCGCTGAAATTTAAAATTATAGAATTCTGTGGCTAAGTGAGAGTGTTCAAGCATTATAAGTCCGGTTGTCTCGTTCGTTGTGTTGAGCGCCTCCCTAGATGGACCGAACAATGGGAACAAGAGCGCTCAAGTTTATCCCGAACACCCCAGCACTCTTGGCATGGGGGTTGAAGCCAACGACTTGCCATCTCTCAGATTTGATAAACGGCCGCACAGAAGGTAATATTTTAAATTAATAAGTGTTGCTTAGCGCATATGAACACAGTTTTCAGCGCACAGGATAACATAATGCGATTCTACTCAAATATTACATCTTTGGAGCACTCATCCGCAATCATGCGGGCACCCATCAGGACACTCTTATAATACATTTCGGGCGTGCGATACTCCTTGCCCGCCGGCGGCGCGTCCGTCAGAAGCTTCTCAGCGTCCATCCTGCCCCAGTGCACTTTTGCACGGGCAAGGGCCCGACGGGCACCTTCAATGCAGGCGGAGTGCTTGACGACTTCCACCCAGGGACACGCATCCACCAGCCGCCGCACCAGGCCGAAGTAGCTCCCAGGCATGGCCTCCTTGGGCCACAGCCAAACTATGAGGCCCTTCATGGCCTGTTCGGCTACCTTGTGGAGCTCGACCAGCTGCTTGACTGGTCGCTAAAAGCACTGATGTCCGCCTCGGCATCTTGAGACCAAGACCTTCTCCGTCGAGCTCCCCTCCTCGGCCCGGTAGAAAGCGGCAGCATCAGACACGCTGCGAGGCAGATCTGCGAACGCTCCCGGAGAGCTCCGAATTCGGGTAAGTAACAGGTAATTCACGTTCACATGCTTGCTTTGCATGAAAAATGCCTTACCCGCCGCTATTTTCTTCACCGCCTCGATTTCTTGGAGGGCCTTGTGGGCTTCGGCCTTAGCGGCTTTGGCACTCTCAAGAGCCGATGCAAGCTCGGACTCTCGAGTCTTCGAGTCACGCTCCAAACTCTCATGCTTTTCCACGAGAGCCTGGAGCTCTTGCTGCACCTCCGCCACCCGTGCCTCCTGCTTCTCTCGCTTGGCTCGTTCCGCGGCCGCGTTGCGTTCGGCCGCGGACACGGCCTCCTTCAGGGTCGCCACCTCGTTCGTGGCCCCTGGAGTACCTACGTTATCCTTGTTATTTCTCTTGCAACCAAAATCCTTTTCTGTAAGGTACAAATTTAATACGGTGTTACTCACCTTCCTTGTCCTCGAGTTGCTTCTTGGCACGGACGAGCTCGCTCTCGGACCGCTGGAGGTTCTGCTTCAAAGCATCGACCTCCACAGTCAGTGCGGCAGAGGTCAGCAGCGCAGCCTGCAATCCCATATTGACATATTTTTAGACCTCTTGCGTATATCTTTTTAGATTCTCAGTCCGGCTTTTCTTTCCGAACACCGAACCGAGCATCAAGGACTACTGTCTATGTGGTATTATATTACATATTTTAAATTTCTTACCTCAAACCTGTTAGAAGGCTGCTGCAGGCTTCGGTCAGCCCGCTCTTGGCGAGCTGAACCTTCTGAATCACCGCACTCATGATAGTGCGGTGTTCTTCCTCGATGGAAGCGCCGTTGAGTGCCTCCAACAAGTTATCCGGCGCCTCCGGTTGGACGGAGGCCGCCGGTGTCACAGTCTTGCCCTTCTTACGAAGGGGCCGCCTGCCGGACTCCGGAACCACTGCAGGTTCCGGTGCGGAGTCTGGTGCGAAGTCCGGGAGGTTGCCCTATGGCACCTCCGGAGCCTTCCCCTCCTGGGATCCCACCTCGGCGTCATCAGCGTCACGAGGGGTGGAGGCGGTCGGAAGGGAATCCATATCCGACGTAGCCAAGGACCCGCTCGACGAAGCGGGAAGATCGTCCTTGGCCGGACTACAGATTGTATGCGGCATTAGAAGGACACCACGTGGCAAAAAGAGAAATTATAAATCATCCAGGAATTCGGACACTTACGATCTTGCTAGGGGCTTGGCCCTTGAGGGCCACTCCTCGTCGCCATCGTCGGCATTGGCAGAGCAGTCGAGAGGAAGGGTCCGTCCTTTCTTGGACCCTTCGGCCGCCCTCGTTGGGGAGGTCTTCCTCTTCTTCTCTCCCCCCGCTGGGGGAGATGCCTCTTTCTCCTCCTCCTCGGGGGAGGAGTCCGCCTCAGAGTCATCGGACGATGAGTCCGATACCACCTGGCGCCGAGAACTCCTTCGGGTTCCCGTGGCCTTCTTCTTGGCCTTCTTCTCTGGCACCACGTAAAGTGCCGGGACCAGTAGCCCCGTCAAACGGGTGTCCGCTGGGTCTTCTGGAAGGGGAGCCGGACTGTTAACCTGTCGGGCGTCTTACGCGATCCCGCTAAGCGCATTGGGAGGTTAGATCCCACATAGAGTCAAACTATGAAAGAAATGAGTGTCCCATAAAGGATAACATAGCTTACCTCGCCGGCCGGGCGCATGCGTGAATCGGCGATCTTGATTCTTGGATGCGGGGCTTCTCCGCCCTTGAACAGCACCCTCCGGGCAGCCGTGCGTCAGGTCAAGAGCCCGCTCAAGGTCAGTGCTGTGCGGATCAAACTCCCACAAATTGAAGGCCCGTTCTTTGGCGGGGAGAATCCGGCGACGAGCATGACTGGATCACGTTGACAAGCTTAAGCTTCTTGTTCACGTGGTCAGGAGACAGATCGAGTCGGTCAGCTCCTCGAACTACCCCATAGCAAGCCCTTCTCTTTCCAGGAGGTGAGCTGCATGGGGATACCAGATCTGAACTTGGGGGCCGCTGCCCATTTAGGGTCACGCGGCTCGGTGATGTAGAACCACCCCGATTGCCACCATTTGATGGATTCCACGAAGGCACCCTCAAGCCAAGTGACGTTGGGCATTTTGCCCACCATGGCGCATCTGCACTCCGCTTGGACGCCCTTCACCACCTTCGGCTTGACATTGAAGGTCTTTAGCCACAAGCCGAAGTGGGGCTGGATGCAGAGGAAGGTCTCGCACACGACGATAAACGCCGAGATGTTGAGGATGAAGTTTGGCGCCAGATCGTGGAAGTCCAGGCCGTAGTAGTACATGAGCCCCCGGACGAAGGGGTGAAGTGGGAAGCCCAGTCCGCGGAGGAAGTGGGGAAGAAATACGACCCTCTCATGTGGCCTGGGGGTGGGGATGAGCTGCCCCTCGTCGGGCAACCGGTGCGCGATGTCGCTGGACAGGTATCCGGCGCTGCGCAGCTTCTCGATGTGCCCCTCCCTAACGGAGGAGGCCATCCACTTGCCTCCCGCTCCGGACATGGCTGGAGAAGGTTGAGGAGAGATGTGCGGACTTGGGCGCTGGAGCTCGAGTGCGCGGAGATGGATAAGCAAAGGAGGAAGAAGGCGTAGGTAAAAAGGTGGATCCTTATCCCCTTATATATGGGCAGACGAAGACTATGCGTCCCCACCGGCCTGGTAAAACTCGCTTATCTCCCAAGCGCCACAATCAATGGCGCGTTGGGTTACCCACGTCCGTATTGAAGGAATCCGGAATAAGGGGAACACGATCTCTGCTCGACAAGGCGTGCCAAGGAAACCGCCGCTAAACGCTACCGAGGTGGTATAATAAAATGATTCAAGTAAATGCTTGGTAGTGGTGTGACGTCACACCACAAAATACGTCAGCAGATTGAACTTGTGTACATATCATTCTCCCTACGGTGGTATGTGGAATTTATTTTGCAGAGCCGGACACTATCCTGGTGTTCGCAATCTTCTATGGATTATTCGGAAGAGGAACCCGCCTTGCAATGCCGAAGACAATATGCGCACCGGACTCGTCTTCATTGAAGCCTGGTTCAGGGGCTACTGAGGGAGTCCTGGACTAGGGGGTGTCCGGATAGCCGGACTATCATTATCGGCCGGACTCCAAGACTATGAAGATACAAGATTGAAGACTTCGTCCCGTGTCCGGATGGGACTTTCCTTGGCGTGGAAGGCAGGCTTGGCAATACAGATATGTAGATCTCCTACCATTGTAACCGACTCTGTGTAACCCTAGCCCTCTCCGGTGTCTATATAAACCGGAGGGTTTTAGTCCATAGGATGAACAACCATTACAACAATCATACAATAGGCTAGCTTCTAGGGTTTAGCCTCCTTGATCTCGTGGTAGATCTACCCTTGAACTATCCATATCATCAATATTAATCAAGCAGGAGTAGGGTTTTACCTCCATCGAGAGGGCCCGAACCTGGGTAAAAACATCGTGTCCCTTGTCTCCTGTTACCATCCGCCTAGACGCACAGTTCGGGACCCCCTACCCGAGATCCGCCGGTTTTGACACCGACAACAACCCTTGGTCAATTTTAGGTTTCCATTACTAGCTTGAGGCGTCAAATCAGTCTGGGAGCGAAAAATGTTTTATGACTATTTTAATTCATGTTTTTGCAGCCAGCCCTGCTATCGAAATCACAATGAATGGTACACTGCAAGTGATCTATGACCAACCAAACACATGATTGCAGGATTGAAGAGGTGTCAAAGGCCAGGGTGAAATCTCCGCTCAGCTTACCGATGCTGGTATCGGCGACACATGAGGATGTCATCCCCTTTTTGGAGGCATTGGCATGGCCTTTCGTCCATGTCCCTCTTCGAGCATCGCGAGAAACACTAGGTCCGCTAGCCCGAATTGGATGACGGTAGCAATACCAACGTCGTCCCCTTCATGAAGTGTTGTCTTGGTTGCTCATGGTGTCTCCAGTGTTGGAATTTACAATGCCAGACGCCATGCTCAGTTTTGGGGGGCTTCTCTAGACGTGGGAATTCGGGTGCAATGTAGGATTCGCGATTGTTTCCTCCATGGCTTCTTCCTCTGGCCCTATCGAGTTCTGCAATCTACTTGCCCGCTCCTCTAGGCTCGTAATCTGTCCTGGAGTCGTGGCCGCATGACGGAGGTGCCCAACATTACCCATGACACGCTCTAGCTGCTCTGGGTCTCGTCTTCTTACCTTCCATGACTAGAGTTCGGGATAGGCGAGTATGTGATGTGTAACAACCCCTCCCCCCCTCGCGTTCGTCCCCTATGTTACTTCGGCATAGCCAAGAGAAAGTTGGCACCCGCCAAAAAATATCTCGGTTTATACAAGAAACTTGGCATAACCCAGAGTAAGCTGAGCAACCTGAAAATAATATTTGTTGGCAAGGTCCTCGGCATAGCCTAGAGCAAGTTGAGCACCCACCAAAAAATATCTCGGTTTATACTGAAAACTCGGCATAGAAAGGAAAAAGAACACTCGGCTTACACTAGAGGCTCGGCAAAGTACCTGCCACGTGGGACTTGGCCATGAGAAGCCCGGCCCGGCCGCCCATCCTGACCCGGCCCAAAAAAGCCCGACCCGGCCCGGCTCAACGCTGCCCCCGGGCCAGGCTCGGGCCTAGATTTTGAGCCCGAAGGCCGGGCCTGGGCCCGTCGTTTTTTCATTTCTCTGAAGGTCGGGCCGGGCCGGCCCGGAGCCCGACGGGCTTTTACGTGTTCGGGCCGGGCTCGGGCCCAGAAAACAGGCCAGATGGCCGGGCCGGGCCGGGCTCGGGACTGGGTTTTTTCGTCGGGCTTGGCTAGGCCCGACCCGAAGCCCGGCCCGGCCCGAGGTATGGCCAGGTATACACGTGGCCATCCTCACCGCACTTGCCAGCTCCATGACAACAACAATTGCAACAAGCCGAGTACCAGCTAATGGCACACTCCATTTATATATTTCCTTTTCTTTTTAAATATGCCCTAATGTAAGCCAAGTGCTTGATAAAAAACACTCGACTTACACTTGTGATTTTGTTCCATGCATTTTGTCATTAGATAATACACAAAGTATATTTTTCATTTTACTTTTCTTTTATTGTATTGTCTTTGTTCCCCGTCTCTTTCCCGCCCATTCTCTCCCGCCAATTTTCAGCCGCCCATTATATTCCCTCTACTTCTCTCGCTCTTTCTATCGTAACCGCCACTTTTCCATTTCAAAGTTGTTTGTTGACTTTTTCCTCAGTACACAACCCTAGTATACCAATGCAAGGTCCCCATGCAAACGGAGGAGTGGTTCTGACACAACCTCATTATGAGGAGTGGCTCTGACAATCCGAGTAAATATGTCCATGCGGTGCGTGGTAGCAGAGAGGGATCTCGTGTGTCGGCATTCATATCTGAAGAAGCTCATTATGAGGAAACGTTTAGAGTTCACTTTAGATTACTTCCAAGCCCACTGATATTTTCTAACGCACAAGTCGGCTTTAAAAGTGGTTTTTCATTTTAGAGAAAGTGCAACTCAGATTTCAAAATTATTTCTAAATTTTGGTTGGTACCGAAACTTTTGCAGCCTAAGTGTTTCGGATAAGTTTCAAACTAATTTCAAACAAGATTTAAATTATGTAGAAAATTAAAATACAAAGAATTTTGATAGATTTAAATCAGAAATAATTTTAAATTTTCTCAAATTATGATATTTACAGTTGCAAGCCCGAACCCCAACCCCACGTGAACAAGTCTTTTTCCTTCCCTTTTCATAGCACGGTATTTTTTCCTTTCTGACAAGAACTTGCAAGCAGCCTAGCGCTGGAGGGCTGAGGCCTAGTGTGGCCACCTGGCCCATGCGCAGAGTGAGAACACATACGAATAAAAAAAATTACCAACGGACGAACAAAATATTGACTCGGGAAAAATGATGAAAATCTGGTGTTGACGTACGAATATCTGGGAGGAAGAATATTTCCTCCTTTTAATAGTAGACTCGCAAACCTACCCGTGACTTGCAACGGTAGATAAAAAATTACACGCTGGCCAAATATGTATGACTCAATACCTCGACATATGAGCGTCCATTATTTTAACACGGTGGCTCATCATTTTGACACATATCTTTCTTCCTACCCTCGCTGATGATGGACTCGATGTCCACGTGATCACAATGCATTCGACATGTTAAATCCCAACGCAATGAGCTTGCCACCGCATGACACACTTGTCATTGTGTAGCGCAAGGAAATTTATAAAACTTTAAAAATAAATCTCATCTACCACGAACTACTCCCAACACATAGACATATAAATACTTTCCCAAAAAAATAATCAAAACCTAGACATAAAAGACTTTTGAAACGGCGAACAGTTTTTTGAATCGACAAACATTTAAAATTCGCAAACATTAGTTTTGTTTAGCCGAACATTTATTGAGTACATGAATAGTTTTGGAAATCATGAAAAAAATGAATCAATGATTTTTTTAATTAGAAAAAAATAGAAATTTGCAAAATAGTTTCATTTTTTTAGTATTTTCAAAAATTACATGGACATTATTTTAGAATCACAAATATGTTTTGAATACACGCTCATTTTTTCAAAATCAAGAACATGATTTTATTTCCCAACATTTTTTAAAATTGTGATTTGGCTTATAATTTGCGAACATTTTTTAAAATAACCAACATTTTTTGAAACCACGAAATGTTTGTAATTTTTCAAACATTTTTAAATTCATAAACATTTTATTATTTCTCATACATTTTTTTCAAAAGTTGCAACTTTTGAAATTTGAACATTTTTGTCAAATCGCCAACATATTTTGAAACCATAAAAAATGATTTTTTGAACATTTTTAAAATTCATAACATTTTATGATCTCTCTAACATTTTTTTCCAAAACTCGCAAATTTTTGTAATTTGTTTAAAGAAGAAATAAAAAACAGAAAAGACGAAAGAAAAGACAAAAAACAAATGGAAAAAACAGGGGCGCCACACCCCGCGGGCCGGCCCATAAGCATGTACCTGGGGGAGGAGGTGCCTAAGAAAAGGGAGTGTGAAAAACAGTGGAATCTGGGGTTCGAACTCTAGTCTTCTGGGTGGGAGAATTTGACCACAACAACTATGTCGCTAGTGTGTGCACGCTATATATTGGGTATCATACCTTTAAAAGAACTGAGCGCGACGGGTACTTTGAAAAATAAACTAATCATTTTCTTCACTTATGGGGGTGGCACAACGGGTAATATATAGCAACTTTGATGGTAATTTTTAGACGGACGATCAGAAGCAATACTCGCTTTACTATTAGGTAAGAGATATAGATAAGGCATAGTCTTCTAATATATCGTGACCATTAAATATTAAATCTAATGGCTAGATTAATCTTGTGGATGTGGATTAACGTGGAGTAGTAAATTGTCAAGATATATGATATAAGATGATGATCTCGTTCACAAATATAAGGTTGTAAGAAAAGTTCTCATAGCCATGCCTATATTTATTATAAGTGTTTTCCGATTCAACTTGATTTTGGTCAGGTCAAAAGTTGGAATAAATAGTCTTGCAAAAGCTTGGTAGAAACCCCTGACTTTAAGGTGCTTTCCTCTGATGGGTTCAATAAACTCAGGGTCACCTATGGGGAAAAGGCGAGAATAATTTCTGCTCCTTTATCGGGTCACTAAAGGGACTAATTAGTCGTGCAGCAGTTTGTGCCCTTTGCGGCCTATGTTGGAGCTCCCATTGCCTGGCCAGATCTTGGATCTCGCCATGGCAAGCCTACTAGAGTCCGTTCCGGACGAGGGCCACGTGTCCTGCCAAGATCCCTCCAAGAAGAAGAAGGAGGTCGAGTGCCTTCTGAAGAGGAGGCGAGCATGGCTGTCGCGACTCCCAAAGAGGAGGGGCAATAATGGTTGCGAGGAGGAGATAGGTGATGATGTCGGGGAGGAGTGAAGGAAATATGCCCTAGAGGCAATAATAAAGTTATTATTTATTTCCTTATTTCATGATAAATGTTTATTATTCATGCTAGAATTGTATTAACCGGAAACATAATACATGTGTGAATACATAGACAAACATAGTGTCACTAGTATGCCTCTACTTGACTAGCTCGTTTATCAGAGATGGTTATGTTTCCTAGCCATGGACAAAAGAGTTGTCATTTGATATACGAGATCACATCATTAGGAGAATGATGTGATTAACTTGACCCATTCCGTTAGCTTAGCACTTGATCGTTTAGTATGTTGCTATTGCTTTCTTCATAACTTATACATGTTCCTGTAAGTATGAGATTATGCAACTCCCGTTTACCGGAGGAACACTTTGGGTACTACCAAACGTCACAACGTAACTGGGTGATTATAAAGGAGTACTGTAGGTGTCTCCGAAGGTACATGTTTGAAAGCACATTTGCTCCTCGGGTGGTTTTGGTAATTAATGACAACATACTTTGTGGTTGGACTAATGCTTTTATCAAGTATGTTTCAGGACATTCAATCACATTGGCATGGCAAAAGGACTGAAGAGGTGGACCCCTCAAAATGCTAAGGCAAGCATTGGCAAAAGCTCAAGACTCCATTTTTGGTTTAGTCCAAGATCACATTGAGTCCATAGGAAAAGCCAATACTATTAAAAGGGGATGAGGTTATGATGATGATCTGGTTGCTCAAGTGCTTAGTGATACATCTCCTAAACTATCGAAACTTTCACCGCCATATACACTCATAAGTAGTCTCGGTCCCACCGATATTCCAAACTCAGTCACACCGAGATGAATCACCTCAGCCATAAGCCAAACCCTAGCAAACTCGGATTTTCCGATTCGAACTCGGTCTCACGAAACATGAGTTGCCAAGCTTCAGAACCTTCATCATCAAATCGGTGTCACCGAGATGATGAAGTCGGTCCCACCAAACTGGCATGCTCTTGTCATTGCACTAATCGGACTAACCGAGATTGTATTTTGGTCCCACGAAAATCCCAACGTTCACATTATTTGAACTATCGGTCTCACCGAGTTGTCAACTTCGGTCCCACCGAGATTGCTCAAATGTGTGTAACGGTTGGATTTTGTGTGGAGGCTATTTATACCCTCCACCCCTCTTCATTCGTGGAGAGAGCCATCGAAAAGAACTACCACTCCTACCTTACATTTACGAGAAGAGAACTACCTACCCTTGTGTTGAGATCAAGTTGCTCCACTCCTACCATATGAAGCTTGATCTCTAGCCTTCCCAAGTTGCTTTCCACTCAATCCTTTCTTCCACCACAGCCAAATCAGTGAGGAGAGTTGAGTGTTGGGGAGATTATCATTTGAAGCACAAGAGCAAGGAGTTCATCATCATCTACAACATCTATTACCTTTTGGAGGTGGTGCCTCCTAGATTGGTTAGGTGTTGCTTGGGAGCCTCCGTCATCGAGATGTGGAGTTGAACCAAGAAGTTTGTAAGGGCAAGGAGATCGCCTACTTCGTCAAGATCTACCCCGAGTAAGGCTAGCCCTCCGTGGGCGTAGGCCATGATGGAATAGACAAGGTTGCTTCTTCGTGGACCCTTCGTTGGTGGAGCCCTCCGTGGACTCTCGCAGCCGTTACCCTCCGTGGGTTGAAGTCTCCATCAACGTGGAAGTACGATAGCACCACCTATCAGAACCACGAGAAAAATCACCGCGTCTCCAAATTGCGTTTGATCTTCTCCACTTCTCTTTACTACTTGTGCAATTTACTTTCCGCTGCCCATACTCTAGAATTGCATGTGTAGTGTGCTACTTGACTTGTGTGTTATGCAAAATCTGCCAAAATCTGTTCTTTGTCAATAGGCAGAATTTTTATCTTGTCGAGTAGTCTAATCACCCCCCCTCTAGACACTCTCACCTTCTTCGATCCCTCAATTGGCATCAGAGCTTTGGTCTCCATTGCTTTGGTTTATACACCATTGGAGGAAGATGGACGTGTCTACGTTTGGGAGTGTTAGCCATAGAGTGCCTATTCTTAATGGAGTGTCCTATAACTCGTGGAGGATTGAAATGCTTATTATCTTTAAGACATACAATTTGCGCAAATATGTTGAGACCCCCTATGTGCCGCCATTTGACCCCTTGCACCCTACCATGGATGAAGAGCTTGATTTCCTTCGTAACCTTAGGACTGTAAATCTTATCATTAGAGGGTTACCCGATAACTTGCTTAAGCTCGTTACAAACTTTGAGTGCGCCTATGCTATGTGGAAGTTCTTGGAAGAACTTTATCCGGACTACTCTTTGAGAGGTCTTGATGAAATTCTATACAAGACTATTTAATTTGATATGATGCGCCCCAATGATCCCAACTTTGATAAATGATTCTTTGAGCTTCGTGATCTTATGAAAAAGAAGGGTGATCCCGGTCTTATCAATGTTCTAATTAGAAATGCTCTTGTATTGCATTGCGATGATTATTGTCACATTGACAAAACTAATGCAAGTAGTTATCAAATTGACCTAGGTGTTGATGATGAACAATCTATGGGTCAATATGATGATGAGCATGAGCATGATGATGATTACTCCGATTCGGACACCGAGCTAGACAAGATCATGAAGAGTCTCAATCTTATGGCAAATCGAGAGACTACATATCCGGCGGAAAAGAGTGGATTCTTGATAGTGGATGCACCGACCACATGACCGAGACAAAGACATGTTTCGAGAGCTTGCAAAGAACGATGGTCCACGCAAGTATGTGACTTTTGGAGACAACTCCAAGGGTAAGGTACTTGGCCTTGGTAAGGTGGCCATATCTCATGATAGCTCTATTCAAAATGTCATGCTTGTAGAATCACTTGGATACAATTTACTTTCCGTGTCTAGATTAGCTGACTTTGGATTCAATGTGCTATTCACCGAAGTAGATTGCCAAGTCTTTCGTCGTGACAATCATAACATGGCATTTACCGGTATCCGTAGAGGTGATCTATATATTGTTGATTTCACTAAGAAAGCCCAACCTAGAGCTTGCTTCATTGCTAAATCCACTAAAGGTTGGTTATGGCATAGAAGGCTTGGACATGTTGGTATGCGTAATCTAGACAAGCTGATCAAAGATGATCATATTCTTGGCGTTAAAGATGTTTTCTTTGACAAAGATAGACTTTGTAGTTCTTGTCAAGCGGGAAAACAAGTAGGTGGAAGTCATCCCGTGAAGAACATCATGACCACAAGGAGACCGCTTGAGCTTCTTCATATGGATCTCTTCGGTCCCAATGCTTACAAAAGCCTTGGTGGTAACTCCTTTGGTCTAGTTATAGTTGATGATTATTACAGATTTACGTGGGTATTTTTCCTTGATGACAAATCGCAGGTTCGGAGAATCTTCAAAACCTTTGCGAAAAGGCCCAAAATCAATTTGAGGTGAAGATCAAGAAAGTTCGGAGTGACAATGGAGCGGAGTTCAAGAACGCCAATGTAGACTCTTTTCTCGATGAGGAAGGATTCTACATGAGTTATCGACTACGTACACTCCTCAACAAAATGGAGTTGTTGAGAGAAAGAACCTAACGCTCATAGAGATGGCGAGAACGATGCTTGATGAATACAAGACACGAAGCATTTTTGGGGGAAGCGGTCGAGACAGCTTGTCATGCTATCAACAGGCTTTATCTTCATAAGCTCCTCGGCAAGACATCATCTGAGCTCCTCACCGTAACAAACCCCAAGTGGGATACTTTCGTGTCTTTGGTTCAAAATGCTATATCCTTGATAAGCATCGTCGGTCTAAATTTGCTCCTAAAACTCATGAAGGCTTTTTTCTTGGTTATGGATCAAACTCCCACACCTACCGTGTCTACAATAATTTCACCCGAAAGGTTGAAGAGACGGTAGACGTGAAGTTTGATGAATCTAATGGCTCGCAAGTAGAGCAAATGCCTATTGATGTAGGAGACAAGGACCCATCGGAAGCTATCCAAGATTTATCTATTGGAAAGATCCGTCCTTGGAAGTGAAGGAGAGTACCTCATCTACATATGTGGAGCCCCCTACCTCACGGCAAGATGAACCTCAAGGCAACATGGAGGCCTCCACAAGTGGAACTCACCAAGATGAGGAAGTGCAACAAGAAGATCCACCACAACCTCCTTCTCCACCGCCTCAAGACAACACCAACAACAATGAAGAAGAAGAAGAGGAAGATGAAGATGATGAGGAAGCTCAGCCACAACCTCAACAAAAGCTATCCCGAGTCCGAGCAAGAGTCAAGAAAAATCATCCCATGGAACAAATGATGAACGACATCAACTCCGGGAGAATTACTCGCTCTAAAACTCGCTTAGCTAACTTTTGTGAGAATTACTCATTTATCTCTAGTATTGAACCTATGAAGGTAGAAGAAGCACTTGAAGACCCGGATTGGGTGAACGCTATGCACGAAGAGCTACACAACTTCGAGAGGAACAAGGTATGGACTTTGGTAGAGAAGCCCAAGGATGATCAAAACGTCATTGGAACCAAATGGGTGTTTCGGAACAAGCAAGATGAAGATGGACAAGTCATCCGCAACAAGGCTCGTCTCGTAGCTCAAGGTTATACACAAGTCGAAGGTATGGACTATGGTGAGACCTATGCCCCCGTTGCTAGACTTGAGTCCATTCGCATTCTTCTTGCTTATGCCAATCACCATGATATTACTCTCTATCAAATGGATATCAAAAGTGCTTTCCTAAATGGTGAAATTGAGGAGGAAGTATTTGTGAAACAACCTCCCGGATTTGTGAATCCCCAAAAGCCTAATCATGTTTACAAGTTGCACAAAGCTCTTTATGGTCTTAAACAAGCTCCTAGAGCTTGGTACAAATGCTTGACTAGCTTTCTTCTTGAAAAAGGCTTTGAGATTGGAAAGATAGACTCAATGCTGTTCACAAAAAGGGTTGATGGTGAACTATTTGTGTGCCAAATATATGTTGATGATATTATCTTTGGTTCAACTAACCCTCATTTTAGCGAGAAGTTTGGAAAGCTCATGTCGGAGAAGTATGAGATGTCCATGATGAGTGAACTCAAATTCTTCCTTGGGTTGCAAATCAAGCAATCTAAGGAGGGTACCTTTGTCTCACAAACAAAGTACACCAAGGATCTCTTCAAGAAGTTCAACATGCAAGAAAGCAAGGTATGAGAACCCCATGCCTACAAGTGGACATAATGACTTGACAAAGATGGAGAACCCGTTGATCAAAAGGTTTACCGATCTATGATTGGTTCTCTACTATATCTTTGTGCTTCTCGTCCTGACATAATGTTGAGTGTATGCATGTGTGCTCGATATCAAGCAGCCCCTAAAGAATGTCATCTTAAAGCTGTTAAAAGGATTGTGAGATATTTGATACACACACCAAACTTTGGCATTTGGTATCCTAAGAGGGCCTCTTTCGACCTTGTTGGCTATTCCGACTCGGACTATGCTGGTGACAGGGTTGATAGAAAGTCAACTTCGGCTACGTGTCAATTCCTTGGTCGATCCCTTGTATCTTGGTCCTCCAAGAAACAAAATACGTATCATTATCCACTTGCCAAGCGGAATATATTGCTGCTGGTTCGTGTTGTGCTCAATTGCTATGGATGACACAAACGCTTAAGGATTATGGGATACATGTGAGACATGTTCCTTGCTTTGTGACAATGAGAGTGCGATTAAAATTGGACACAATCCGTGCAACACTCTCGAGCGAAACATATTGAAGTTCGTCACCATTTCTTTCGTGATCACATTGCCAAGGGTGACATCAATCTTAAGCATGTTCGTACTGACAAACAACTCGCTGATATCTTTACAAAACCTCTTGATGAGAAAGTGTTTTGTCGCTTAAGGAGTGAGTTGAACATCATTAATGCTTCAAACTTGGAGTGAGAACTCCATTGATGCATGCAAGGCATGAGCCCACTTGACTAATCCTTGATATTTCTCTTATGATGATGATCATATGTCTTGGACACATTTGCCTCCTTGTATTGCATCCAACTCCTTGCAGGTACTTGGATGATCTACATTCCACAAGATTACCACACACTCAAATCATGAGTAATCTTGTCATTGACCAAGTATCTAGCCCTTTGGGATGTTGAGTTCAAGGAACAAAATTCCACATATCCTTTTTGACATCTTATACATCTAGTATTTCACTCATGTCATCTTGGATATCCTTGAGTATTTCCTTGCTTGCCTAACCCATGTAGGAAGATGAACTACACAAGTGGAAATGGCGCTCCAACTTCACATTCAATGAGCACCTACATCAAGTTTACCTACATGAGCAAAGCAACAACAAGCCCAAGGTATGTTCTTCACATCTTTAAGGAGCTTTGCTCTAAAAATTGAGCTAAAGCATCTTCAAATGATGTGAACACATCAATGCTTTATGTAAAAGTGGTAACCCCACTTGTGCTTAAACGATCAGTATGACCTATGATCAAATGTTCTCATTTGACTCCTAAGTCAATATACTCAAACATAGGTGACCTTGTCGCCGACCTTTATCTAGATGAAGTACATATGTTTTGGAGTCTTTCTATTTTCTCTTATGTTCTCTCATTGAGTTTTCATTAAAAAAAACAAAAAAAACAACTACTTCATCTAGGAATCTTTTTCATTTCTATTCTTCTGTCTTTGTGAATATCCTTCTGGCTCTGATCAAATTCCTCGAAAATCATTCACAAATTCATTGCAAATCCTTTGAAACATTCCTCGCAAAGTGAGCTGAATTATTTCTGTATTTCCTTGGAATTAAACTCGGCGTCACCGATTTAAATATTTCGGTCTAACCGAAAAGGATCTACCCTAAGTCCACGACTTTCGGACCCACCGATCCATCTTAATTCGTGTCACCGATTTATTTCTTCGAGGATATCATCTTCTGCAGCTCCACTCAATGATTCTCTATGCATGTTCCTTTTTGCCTGTTGTGATTCTTAAGGATCCCACTTCTTTCTTTCCATCTTCCCTAACCTTCCTAGTTTGCTGTCCTTTTCGGCACTTGATGTCAAAGGGGGAGAAGACTTAGGGGGAGAAGAGAAGATTTAGGGGGAGAAGAAGAGCAATTTACCTTAAGGGGGAGAGAATCACATCAAAGCTTTGCCGTGTTTTTCCTTATAAGAGAATTTCTTACCGTGTTTCACATTGAATATTACATTTGGCATCATTCTTTTGATTTTGCTTTTTCCATCAAACCCCTTGATCTGAGAAAACTCAAAGGGAGAGGAATCTTCACAATTGATATCTTATGGAAAGCAAAATCTCTCAGAGTTCATTGAAAATCTTTTAGTTTCGGAGACATGTTTGCTGATTCAAGCTTGTGCTCAATATGAGACACTCTTTATACATGTCATCCCTGGCTTGGTACTCTTGATGTTCTTGCAGTTGGTTGAAGAAATACTCTTGTGTTATCTAACCTTGTTTTCCCAAGTTTATCTCTTCGGTACAATGCCAAGGAACCTCAAGGTAAGTATATGCACTTTGCAGAATGTGCATGATGGTGACTTGCTTGTGAATACTTGTTTGCAAGAAATCACCATGCACATATGCATTATCACTCACTTCTTTTCATCTGCTCTGATGCATATAGCCAAGCTGCATGTAGCACATCTTGCTTCTCTCTTGTGTGCTTGTGGTAGTCCAAAACCATAATTTATGAAAATCTTGCACACTTGTAGGGGGAGCCTGTGTACTACATGTTTGTCAAAGCTTTCATGATAATTCTGTCTTTCTTTCAATAAGCTTTGATGTCTTGTTTAGTGTGTTGCCATCAATTACCAAAAAGGGGGAGATTGAAAGCACATTTGCTCCTCGGGTGGTTTTGGTAATTAATGACAACATACTTTGTGGTTGGACTAATGCTTTTATCAAGTATGTTTCAGGACATTCAATCACATTGGCATGGCAAAAGGACTGAAGAGGTGGACCCCTCAAAATGCTAAGGCAAGCATTGGCAAAAGCTCAAGACTCCATTTTTTGTTTAGTGATCCAAGATCACATTGAGTCCATAGGAAAAGCCAATACTATTAAAAGGGGATGAGGTTATGATGATGATCTGGTTGCTCAAGTGCTTAGTGATACATCTCCTAAACTATCAGCAACTTTCACTGCCATATACACTCATAAGTAGTCTCGGTCCCACCGATATTCCAAACTCAGTCACACCGAGATGAACCACCTCAGCCATAAGCCAAACCCTAGCAAACTCGGATTTTCCGATTCTGAACTCGGTCTCACCGAAACATGAGTTGCCAATCTTACAGAACCTTCATCATCAAATCGGTGTCACCGAGATGATGAAGTCGGTCCCACCGAAACTGGCATGCTCTTGTCATTGCATGAATCGGACTAACCGAGATTGTATTTTCGGTCCCACCGAAAATCCCAACGTTCACATTATTTGAACTATCGGTCTCACCGAGTTGTCAACTTCGGTCCCACCGAGATTGCTCAAATGTGTGTAACGGTTGGATTTTGTGTGGAGGCTATTTATACCCCTCCACCCCCTCTTCATTCGTGGAGAGAGCCATCAGAAAGAACTACCACTCCTACCTTACATTTCTGAGAAGAGAACTACCTACCCTTGTGTTGAGATCAAGTTGCTCCACTCCTACCATATGAAGCTTGATCTCTAGCCTTCCCAAGTTGCTTTCCACTCAATCCTTTCTTCCACCACAGCCAAATCAGTGAGGAGAGTTGAGTGTTGGGGAGATTATCATTTGAAGCACAAGAGCAAGGAGTTCATCATCATCTACAACATCTATTACCTTTTGGAGGTGGTGCCTCCTAGATTGGTTAGGTGTCGCTTGGGAGCCTCCGTCATCGAGATGTGGAGTTGAACCAAGAAGTTTGTAAGGGCAAGGAGATCGCCTACTTCGTCAAGATCTACCCCGAGTAAGGCTAGCCCTCCGTGGGCGTAGGCCATGATGGAATAGACAAGGTTGCTTCTTCGTGGACCCTTCGTGGGTGGAGCCCTCCGTGGACTCTCGCAGCCGTTACCCTCCGTGGGTTGAAGTCTCCATCAACGTGGAAGTACGATAGCACCACCTATCGGAACCACGAGAAAAATCACCGCGTCTCCAAATTGCGTTTGATCTTCTCCACTTCTCTTTACTACTTGTGCAATTTACTTTCCGCTGCCCATACTCTAGAATTGCATGTGTAGTGTGCTACTTGACTGTGTGTTATGCAAAATCTGCCAAAATCTGTTCTTTGTCAAAAGGCAGAATTTTTATCTTGTCGAGTAGTCTAATCACCCCCCTCTAGACACTCTCACCTTCTTCGATCCCTCAATGTTGAGTTGGCGTATTTCGAGATTAGGTTTTGTCACTCCGATTGTCGGAGAGGTATCTCTGGGCCCTCTCGGTAATGCACATCATTATAAGCCTTGCAAGCAATGTAACCAATGAGTTGGTTACGGGATGATGCATTACAGAATGAGTAAAGAGACTTGCCGGTGAAGAGATTGAACTAGGTATTGGATACTGACGATCGAATCTCGGGCAAGTAACATACCGATGACAAAGGGAACAACGTATGTTGTTATGCGGTTTGACCGATAAAGATCTTCGTAGAATATGTAGGAGCCAATATGGGCATCCAGGTCCCGCTATTGGTTATTGACCGAGAATAGTTCTAGGTCATGTCTACATAGTTCTCGAACCCGTAGGGTCCGCACGCTTAAGGTTTCGATGATGCTTATATTATGAGTTTATGAGTTTTGATGTACCGAAGGAGTTCGGAGTCCCGGATGAGATCGGGGACATGACGAGGAGTCTCGAAATGGTCGAGACGTAAAGATCGATATATTGGATGACTATATTCGGAGTTCGGAAAGGTTCCGAGTGATTCGGGTATTTTTCGGAGTACCGGAGAGTTACGGGAATTCGTATTGGGCCTTAATGGGCCATACGGGAAAGGAGAAAAAGGGCAAAAAGGGTGGCCGCCGCCCTCCCCTTGGACTAGTCCGAATTGGACTAGGGAGGGGGGGCGCACCCTTCCTTCCTTCTCCTTCTCTCTTCCCTTTCCTTCTCTCCTACTCCTAATACATGGAAGGGCTCCTAGTTGGACTAGGAAAGGGGGAATCCTACTCCCGGTGGGAGTAGGACTCCCTATGGCGCGCCATAGTAGAGGGCCGGCCTCCCCCTCCCTCCCTCCTTTATATACGGGGGCAGGGGGCACCCCATAGACACACAAGTTGATCTACAGATCGTTCCTTAGCCGTGTGTGGTGCCCCCCTCCACCATATTCCACCTCGGTCATATCGTCGCGGAGCCTAGGCGAAGCCCTGCGCTGATAGAACATCATCATCGTCACCACGCCGTCGTGCTGACGGAACTCATCTCCGGAGCTCTGCTGGATCGGAGGCCGGAGATCGTCATCGAGCTGAACGTGTGCTGAACTCGGAGGTGCCGTGACGTTCGGTACTTGGATCGGTCGGATCGTGAAGACGTCGACTACATCAACAGCGTTGTCATAACGCTTCGCTTATGGTCTCACGAGTGCGTGGGCGAACACTCTCCCTCGTTGCTATGCCATCACCATGATCTTGCATGTGCGTAGGAATTTTTTGAAATTACTCGTTCCCCAACAATGGCATCCGAGCCTAGGTTTTATCGTTGATGTTATATGCACGAGTAGAACACAAATTAGTTGTGGGCGATATAAGTCATACTGCCTACCAAAGATGTCATACTTTGGTTCAGCGGTATTGTTGGATGAAGCGGCCCGACCGACATTACGCGTGACGCTTACGCGAGACTGGTTCTACCGACGTGCTTTGCACACAGGTGGCTGGCGGGTGTCAGTTTCTCCAACTTTAGTTGAACCGAGTGTGGCTACGCCCGGTCCTTACGAAGGTTAAAACGGAGTCTATTTGACAAACTATCGTTGTGGTTTGATGCGTAGGTGAGATTGGTTCTTGCTTAAGCCCGTAGCAGCCACGTAAAACTTACAACAACAAAGTAGAGGACGTCTAACTTGTTTTTGCAGGGGCATGTTGTGATGTGATATGGTCAAAACGTGATGAGGTATAAGTTGTTGTATGAGATGATCATGTTTTGTTGAAGTTATCGGCGACTGGCAGAAGCTCTATGATTGTCTCTTTGTTGCATAAGATGCAAGTGCCAAATAATTGCTTTACTTTATCGCTATGCGATAGCAATAGTTGCAAGAGCAATAGTTGGTGAGACGACCATGTGATGACACATTGATATAGATCAAGATGATGAAGATCATGGTGTCGTGCCGGTGACGATAGAGATCATGACAATACTTTGGAGATGGAGATCAAAGGCGCAAGATGATCATGGCCATATCATGTCACATATTTTGATTGCATATGATGTTTATCTGTTATACATCTTATTATGTTTTGTTTGACGGTAGCATTTTAAGATGATCTCTCACTAATTATCAAGAAGTGTTCTCCATGAGTATGCACCGTTGTGAAAGTTCTTCGTGCTGAGACACCACGTGATGATCGGGTGTGATAGGCTCTACGTTCAAATACAACGGGTGCAAAACAGTTGCACACGCGGAATACTCGGGTTAAACTTGACGAGCCTAGCATATACAGATATGGCCTCGGAACACGGAGACCGAAAGGTCGAGCGTGAATCATATAGTAGATATGATCAACATAGTGATGTTCACCATTGAAAACTACTCCATCTCACGTGATGATCGGACATGGTTTAGTTGATTTGGATCACGTGATCACTTAGATGACTAGAGAGATGTCTGTCTAAGTGGGAGTTCTTAAGTAATATGATTAATTGAACTTAAATTTATCATGAACTTAGTCCTGATAGTATTTTGCAAATTATGTTGTAGATCAATAGCTTGCGTTGTTGCTTTCATATGTTTATTTTGATATGTTCCTAGAAAAAATGTATTGAAAGATGTTAGTAGCAATGATGCGGATTGGATCCGTGATCGAGGTTTATCCTCATTGCTGCACGTAAGAATTATGTCCTTGATGCACCGCTAGGTGACAGACCTATTGCAGGAGCGGATCGCGGCGTTATGAGCGTTTGGCTAGCTCAATATGATGACTACTTGATAGTTTAGTGCACCATGCTTAACGGCTTAGAATCGGGACTTCAAAGGCGTTTTGAGCGTCATGGACCATATGAGATGTTCCAGAGTTGAAGTTAATATTTCAAGCAAATACCGAGTTGAGAGATATGAAGTCTCCAACAAGTTCTATAGCTAAAAGATGGAGGAGAATCGCTCAACTAGTGAGCATGTGTTCAGATTATGCAGGTACTTCAATCGCTTGAATCAAGTGGGAGTTAATCTTCCGGATAAGATAGTGATTGACAGAATTCTCTAGTCACCATCACTAAGTTACTAGAACTTCGTGATGAACTATAGTATGCAAGGGATGACGAAAACGATTCCCGAGCTCTTCGTGATGTTGAAATCGACGAAGGTACAAATCAAGAAAGAGCATCAAGTGTTGATGATTGACAAGACCACTAGTTTCAAGAGAAGGGCAAAGGGAAAGAAAGGGAACTTCAAGTGGAAAGACAAGCAAGTTGTCACTCCTGCAAAGAAGCCCAAAGCTGGACCATAGCCTGAAACTGAGTGTTTACACTGCAAAGGAAATGGTCACTGGAAGCGGTAATGCCGTGAATATTTGGTGGATAAGAAGGATGGCAAAGTGAACAAGGGTATATTTGATACACAGATTATTGATGTGTGCCTTACTAGTATTTATAGTAGCCCCTGAGTATTTGATACATGTTCGGTTGCTAAGATTAGTAACTCGAAACAGGAGTTACAGAATAAACAGAGACTAGTTGAAGGGAAAGTGACGATAAGTGTTGGAAGTAGTTCCAAGATTGATATGATCATCATCGCACACTCCCTATACTTTCGGGATTAGTGTTAAACCTAAATAAATGTTATTTGGCGTTTGCGTTGAGCATGAATATGATTTGATCATGTTTATTGCAATACGATTATTCATTTAAAGTCAGAGAATAATTGTTGTTCTGTTTACATGAATAAAACCTTCAATGGTCATACACCCAATGAAAATAGTTTATTGGATCTCGATTGTAGTGATACACATATTCATAATATTGATGCCAAAAGATGCAAAGTTAATAATGATAGTGCAACTTATTTGTGGCACTGCCGTTTGGGTCATATCGGTGTAAAGCGCATGAAGAAACTCCATAAAGATGGATTTTCGGAATCACTTGGTTATGAATCATTTGATGCTTGCGAACCGTGCCTTTTGGGCAAGATGACTAAAACTCCGTTCTTCGGAACAATGGAGCGAGCTCTTGACTTGTTGGAAATAATACATCTTGATGTATGCGACCAATGAGTATGAAGGCTTGTGGCAAGTATCATTATTTTCGACCTTCACAAGATGATTTGAGCAGATATGGGTATATCTACTTGATGAAATATAAGTCCGAAATAGTTGAAAGGTTCAAAGAATTTCAGAGTGAAGTGGAAAAATCATCATAACAAGAAAATAAAGTTTCTGCGATCGATCGCGGAGACGAATATTTGAGTTCTGAGTTTGGTCTTCAATTAAAACAATGTGGAATAGTTTCACAAACTCACGCCACCGAACACCACAATGTAATGGTGTGTCGAACGTCAGTCGTACTTTACTAGATATGGTGCGATCTATGATGTCTCTTATCGTTTACCACTATCGTTTTGGGGTTATGCATTAGAGACAGCTGCATTCACGTTTAAAATAGGGCACCATCTAAATCCGTTGAGACGACACCGTATGAACTATGGTTTAGCGAGAAACCTAAGCTGTTGTTTCTTAAAGTTTGGAGTTGCGATCCTTATATGAAAAAGGTTTTCAACTTGATAAGCTCAAACCCAAATCGAGAAGTCTTCATAGAATACCCAAAGGAAATTGTTGGGTACACCTTCTATCACAGATCCGAAGGCAAATTTGTTGTTGATAATAGATCCTTTCTAGAGAAGGAGTTTCTCTCGAAAGAAGTGAGTGGGAGGAAAGTAGAACTTGATGAGGTAATCTGTACTGTTGCCTTATTGGAAAGTAGTTCATCACGAAATCAGTTCGATGATTCCTACACCAATTAGTGAGGAAGCTAATGATGATGATCATGAAACTTGATTAAGTTACTACAAAACCTTGTAGGTCTTCCAAAGTACAGTCCGCACTAGAGTAGTGCGGTAATCTGTTCTAGAAGTCATGTTACTAGACCATGATGAACCTACGAACTATGAGGAAGCGATGATGAGCCCAGATTCATGAAATGGCTCAAGGCCATAAAATCTGAGATATAATCCATGTATGAGAACAAAGTATGGACTTTGAGTGACTTGCTCGATGATCGACAAGCCATGTTAAATAAATGGATCTTCAAGAGGAAGACGGACACTGATAGTAGTGTTACTATCCACTAAGCTCGACTTGTTGCAAAAGGTTTTCAACAAAGTTCAAAGGTGTTGAATACGATGAGATTTTCTCACTCGTATCGATGCTTAAGTCTGTCTGAATCATGTTAGCAATTGCCACATTTTATGAAATCTGGCAAATGGATGTCAAAACTGCATTCCTTAATGGATTTATTAAAGAAGAGTTGTATATGATGCAACTAGAAGGTTTTGTCAATCCTAAAGGTGCTAACAAAATGTGCAAGCTCCAAATGATCCATCTATGGACTGGTGCAAGCATCTCGGAGTTGGAATATACGCTTTGATAAGTTGATCAAAGCATATAGTTTTATATGGACTTACGATGAAGCTTGTATTTACAATAAAGTGAGTGGGAGCACTACAGCCTTTACGATTAGTATATGTGAGTGACATATTGTTGATCGAAATGATGTAGAATTTTTCGCAAAGCATAAAGGAGTGTTTTAAAGGAGTTCTTTAAAAGAAAAGACCTCGAGAAAGCTACTTACATATTGAGCATCAAGATCTATTGAGATAGATCAAGGCGCTTGATAAGATTTTCAATGAGTACATACCTTGGCAAGATTTTGAAATAGTTCAAAATGGAGCAGTCAAAGAAAGAGTTCTTGCTGTGTTGCAAAGGTATGAAATTGAGTAAGACTCAAATCCCGACCACAGCAGAAATTAGAAAGAGAATGAAAAGTCATTCCCTATGCCTCAGTCATAGGTTCTATAAAGTATGCTATGCTATGTACCAGACCTATTGTATACCTTGCTCTGAATTTGGCAAGGGAGTACAATAGTGATCTAGGAGTAGATCACTGAACATTGGTCAAGAATATCCTTAGTAAGGACTAACGAGATGTTTCTCGATTATGGAGGTGATAAAAGAGTTTGTTGTAGAAGTTACATCAGTGCAAACCTTTACACAGATACAGATGACTCTAAGTCTCAATCTGGATACATATTGAAAGTGGGAGCGATTAGCTAGAGTAGCTCCGTGCAGAGCATTGTAGACATAGAATATTTGCAAAATACATACGGCTCTGAATGTGACAGACCCGTTGACTAAGCTTCTCTCACGAGCAAAACATGATCACACTAGTACTCTTTGGGTGTTAATCACATAGCAATGTGAACTAGATTATTGACTCTAGTAAACCCTTTGGATGTTGGTCACATGATGATGTGAACTATGGGTGTTAATCATATACAGATATGAATATTGGTGTTAAATCACATGGCGATGTGAACTAGATTATTGACTCTAGTGCAAGTGGGAGACTGAAGGAAATATGCCCTACAGGCAATAATAAAGTTATTATTTATTTCCTTATTTCATGATAAATGTTTATTATTCATGCTAGAATTGTATTAACCGGAAACATAATACATGTGTGAATACATAGACAAACATAGTGTCACTAGTATGCCTCTACTTGACTAGCTCGTTTATCAGAGATGGTTATGTTTCCTAGCCATGGACAAAAGAGTTGTCATTTGATTAACGGGATCACATCATTAGGAGAATGATGTGATTGACTTGACCCATTCCGTTAGCTTAGCACTTGATCGTTTAGTATGTTGCTATTGCTTTCTTCATAACTTATACATGTTCCTGTAACTATGAGATTATGCAACTCCCATTTACCGGAGGAACACTTTGGGTACTACCAAACGTCACAACGTAACTGGGTGATTATAAAGGAGTACTAGAGGTGTCTCCGAAGGTACATGTTGAGTTGGTGTATTTCGAGATTAGGTTTTGTCACTCCGATTGTCGGAGAGGTATCTCTAGGCCCTCTCGGTAATGCACATCATTATAAGCCTTGCAAGCAATGTAACCAATGAGTTGGTTGCGGGATGATGCATTACAGAACGAGTAAAGAGACTTGCCGGTGAAGAGATTGAACTAGGTATTGGATACCGACGATCGAATCTCGGGCAAGTAACATACCGATGACAAAGGGAACAACGTATGTTGTTATGCAGTTTGACCGATAAAGATCTTCGTAGAATATGTAGGAGCCAATATGGGCATCCAGGTCCCGCTATTGGTTATTGACCGAGAATAGTGTTGGGGAACGTAGTAATTTCAAAAAAATTCCTACGCACACGCAAGATCATGGTGATGCATAGCAACGAGAGGGGAGAGTGTTGTCTACATACCCTTGTAGACCGAAGCGGAAGCGATCACAACATAGAGGAAGTAGTCGTACGTTCTCCTCGCGATCCAACCGATCCAAGCGCCGTTACTCCGGTGCCTCCGAGTTCTTGACACACGTACAGCTCGGTGGCGCTCCTCGGGCTCCGATCCAGCAAAGCTCCGGGAGAGAGTTCCGTCGACCGACGGCGTGGTGGCGATCTTGATGTTCTACCGGCGCAGGGCTTCGCCTAAGCACCGCTTCGATATTACGAGGTGGAATATGGTGGAGGGGGCACCGCACACGGCTAAGGAACGATCTCAAGGAACAACTTGTGCGTCTTAGGGTGCCCCCTGCCCCGTATATAAAGGAGCAAGGGGAGGCCGGCCGGCCCTAGAGGCGCGCGCCAAGGAGGGGTCCTCCTCCTAGTGGGAGTAGGACTCCCTTTCCTAGTCCAACTAGGAAGGAGGAAGGGGAAGGAAGGAGAGGAGAGGGAGAGGAAAGGGGCGCGCCCCTCCTTGTCCAATCGGACTCCTCATGGGAGGCGCGCCACCTCTGGCGCAGCCCTCTCTCTCCCTCGTGGCCCATTAAGGCCCATTACTTCCCGGGGTTCCGGTAACCCCTCCGGCACTCCGGTATTATCCGAAACCACTCAGAACCATTCCGATGTCCGAATATAGCCGTCCAATATATCAATCTTTATGTCTCGACCATTCCGAGACTCCTCGTCGTGTCCGTGATCACATCCGGGACTCCGTACTCCTTAGGTACATCAAAATACACAAACTCATAATATAACCATCATCGAAACCTTAAGCGTGCGGACCCTACAGTTCGAGAACAATGTAGACATGACCGAGACACGTCTCCGGTCAATAACCAATAGCGGGACCTGGATGCCCATATTGGTTCCTACATATTCTACGAAGATCTTTATCGGTCAGACCGCATAACAACATACGTTGTTCCCTTTGTCATCGGTATGTTACTTGCCCGAGATTCGATCGTCGGTATCCAATACCTAGTTCAATCTCATTACCGGCAAGTCTCTTTACTCGTTCTTTAATACATCATCTCACAACTAACTCATTAGTTGTAATGCTTGCAAGGCTTAAGTGATGTGCATTACCGAGAGGGCCCAGAGATACCTCTTCGACAATCGAAGTGACAAATCCTAATCTCGAAATACGCCAACCCAACATCTGCCTTTGGAGACACCTGTAGTACTCGTTTATAATCACCCAGTAATGTTGTGACGTTTGGTAGTACCCAAAGTGTTCCTCCGGTAAACGGGAGTTGCATAATCTCATAGTTATAGGAACATGTATAAGTCATGGATAAAAGCAATAGCAACATACTAAACGATCGGGTGCTAAGCTAATGGAATGGGTCATGTCAATCAGATCATTCAACTAATGATGTGACCTTGTTAATAAAATGACAACTCCTTTGTCTATGGTTAGGAAACTTAACCATCTTTGATTAACAAGCTAGTCTAGTAGAGGCATACTAGTGACACTCTGTTTGTCTATGTATTCACACATGTATTATGTTTCCGGTTAATACAATTCTAGCATGAATAATAAACATTTATCATGAAATAAGGAAATAAATAATAACTTTATTATTGCCTCTAGGGCATATTTCCTTGATCTCCCACTTGCACTAGAGTCAATAATCTAGATTACATAGTAATGATTCTAACAC
Source organism: Aegilops speltoides (assembly GCA_021437245.1). Lineage (NCBI taxonomy): Eukaryota > Viridiplantae > Streptophyta > Magnoliopsida > Poales > Poaceae > Aegilops > Aegilops speltoides. Next base: position 408,899,208 of record CM038145.1, on the reverse strand, counting down.
CCATGGAGTCTTGGTGCTGATCATGTTTTGCTTGTGGAAGAGGCTTAGTCAACGGTTCTGCTACATTCAGATCCGTATGTATCTTGCAAATCTCTATGTCTCCCACGGACCAAGTCCGGATGGAATTGAAGCGTCTCTTGATGTGTTTGGTTCTCTTGTGAAATCTGGATTCCTTCGCTAAAGCAATTGCTCGATATTGTCACAAAAGATTTTCATTGGACCCGATGCACTAGGTATGACACCTAGATCGGATATGAACTCCTTCATCCGCACTCCTTCATTAGCTGCTTCGAAGCTGCTATGTACTCCGCTTCACATGTAGATCCCACTACGACGCTTTGTTTAGAACTGCACCAACCGACAGCTCCTCCGTTTAGTGTAAATCACGATCCGGTTTGCGATTTAGAATCGTCCGGATCGGTGTCAAAGCTTGCATCAACGTAACTGCCATTTATGAGCTCTTTGTCACCTCCATATATGAGAAACATATCTTTAGTCCTTTTCAGGTACTTCAGGATGTTCTTGACCGCTGTCTAGTGATCCACTCCTGGATTACTTTGGTACCTCCCTGCTAAGCTAATAGCAAGGCACACATCAGGTCCGGTACACAGCATTGCATACATGATAGAGCCTATGGCTGACGCATAGGGAACATCTATCATTTTCTCTCTATCTTCTGCGGTGGTCGGGCATTGAGTCTTACTCAACTTCACACCTTGTAGCATAGGCAAGAACCCTTTCTTTGCTTGATCCATTTTGAAATTCTTCAAAATTTTGTCAAGGTATGTGCTTTGTGAAAGTCCAATTAAGCGTCTTGATCTATCTCTATAGATTTTGATGCCCAATATGTAAGCAGCTTCACCGAGGTCCTTCATTGAAAAACTCTTATTCAAGTACCCCTTTATGCTATCCAGAAATTCTATATCATTTCCGATTAGTAATATGTCATCTACATATAATATCGAAATGCTCTGAGCTCCCACTCACTTTCTTGTAAATACAGGCTTCTCCAAAAGTCTCAGATAAACCCAAATGCTTTGATCACACTATCAAAGCGTTTATTCCAACTCCGAGATGCTTGCACCAGTCCATAAATGGATCGCTCGAGCTTGCACACTTTGTTAGCTCCTTTGGATCGATAAAACCTTCGGTTGCATCATATACAACTCTTCTTCCGTAAATCCATTCAGAATGCAGTTTTTACATCCATTTGCCAAATTTCTTAATCATAAAATGCGGCAATTGCTAACATGATTCGGACAGACTTAAGCATCGCTACGGGTGAGAAGGTCTCATCGTAGTCAATCCCTTGAACTTGTCGAAAACCCTTTGCGACAAGTCGAGCTTTGTAGACAGTAACATTACCGTCAGCGTCAGTCTTCTTCTTGAAGATCCACTTGTTTTCTATTGCTTGCCGACCCTCGGGCAAGTCAACCAAAGTCCACACTTTGTTTTCATACATGGATCCCATCTCAGATTTCATGGCCTCAAGCCATTTTGTGGAATCTGGGCTCACCATCGCATCTTCATAGTTCGCAGGTTCATCATGATCTAGTAGCATGATTTCCAGAACAGGATTACCGTACCACTCTGGTGCGGATCTTACTCTGGTTGATCTACGAGGTTCTGTAGTAACTTGATCTGAAGTTTCATGATCAACATCATCAACTTCCTCACTATTTGGTGTAGATGTCGCAGAAACCGGTTTCGTGATAAACTACTCCAATAAGGGAGAAGGTACAGTTACCTCATCAAGTTCTACTTTCCTCCCACTCACTTCTTTCGAGAGAAACTCCTTCTCTAGAAAGGATCCATTCTTAGCAACAAATGTCTTGCCTTCGGATCTATGATAGAAGGTGTACCCAACTGTCTCCTTTGGGTATCCTATGAAGACACATTTCTCCGATTTGGGTTCGAGCTTATCAGGTTGAAGCTTTTTCACATAAGCATCGCATCCCCAAACTTTAAGAAACGACAACTTTGGTTTCTTGCTAAACGATAGTTCATAAGGTGTCGTCTCAACGGATTTTGACGGTGTTCTATTCAGCATGAATGCGGCCGTCTCAAGAGCATAACCCCAAAACGATAGCGGTAAATCTGTAAGAGACATCATAGATCGCACCATATCTAGTAAAGTGCGATTACGACGTTCGGACACACCATTACGCTGTGGTGTTCCGGGTGGCATGAGTTGCGAAACTATTCCGCATTGTTTCAAATGTAGACCAAACTCGTAACTCAAATATTCACCTCCACGATCAGATCGTAGAAATTTTATTTTCTTATTACGATGATTTTCAACTTCACTCTGAAATTCTTTGAACTTTTCAAATGTTTCAGACTTGTGTTTCATTAAGTAGATATACCCATATATGCTTAAATCATCTGTGAAGGTGAGAAAATAACGATATCCGCCACGAGCCTCAACATTCATCGGGCCACATACATCTGTATGTATGATTTCCAACAAATCTGTTGCTCTCTCCATAGTACCGAGAACGGGTTTTAGTCATCTTGCCCATGAGGCACGGTTCATAAGTGCCAAGTGATTCATAATCAAGTGACTCCAAAAGTCCATCAAGATGGAGTTTCTTCATGCGCTTTATACCGATATGACCTAAACGGCAGTGCCACAAATAAGTTGCACTATCATTATCAACTCTGCATCTTTTGGCTTCAACATTATGAATATGTGTATCACTACTATCGAGATTCATTAAAAATAGACCATAAAAGATATTACTCATATAAATAGAACAACCATTATTCTCTGATTTAAATGAATAACCGTCTCGCATTAAACAAGATCCAGATATAATGTTCATGCTCAACGCTGGCACCAAATAACAATTATTTAGGTCTAAAACTAATCCCGAAGGTAGATGTAGAGGTAGCGTGCCGACCGCGATCACATCGACTTTGGAACCATTTCCCACGCGCATCGTCACCTCGTCCTTTGCGGTGTTAAGCAATCCGTAGTCCTGTTTTGAGTTGCAAATATTAGCAACAGAACCAGATCAAATACCAAAGTGCTCTGCGAGCTCTAGTAAGGTACACATCAATAACATGTATATCACATATACCTTTGTTCACCTTACCATCCTTCTTATCCGCCAAATACTTGGGGCAGTTCCGCTTCGAAAGACCGATCGCTTGCGAGAGAAGCACTTTCGAGTTTCAGGTTTAGGTCCAGACTTGGGTTTCTTCTCTGAGCAGCAACTTGCTTGCTATTCTTCTTGAAGTTCCCTTCTTCTTCCCTTTGCCTTTCTTCTTGAAACTAGTGGTCTTATTGACCATCAACACTTGATGCTCCTTCTTGATTTCTACCTCCGCAGCCTTTAGCATTGCGAAGAGCTCGGGCATAGTCTTTACTAACCCTTGCATATTATAGTTCATCACGAAGCCTTTGTAGCTTGGTGGCGGTGATTGAAGAATTACATCAATGACACAATCATCCGGAAGATTAACTCCCGGTTGAGTCAAGTGATTGTAATACCGGACATTACGAGTATGTGCTCACCGATGCACCCATTCTCTTCCATCTTGCAGCTATAGAACTTATTGGAGACTTCATATCTCTTAATCCGGGCATTACATTTGGAATATCAACTTCAACTCTGGAACATCTCATATGCTCCATGACGTTCAAAACGTCGTTGAAGACCCGGTTCTAAGCCGTAAAGCATGGCACACGAACTATAGAGTAGTCATCGGCTTTGCTCGCGGACGTTCTTAACGTCGTCGATTCGCGTCGGCAGCAAGCAGTTGGCACCCAGCGGTGCTTCGGGGCGTAACTCTTACATGCAGCAATGAGGATAATCCTCGGGTTATGGACCCGATCCGTGTAATTGCTACCATCATCTTTCAACTTTGCTTTCTCAAGGAACGCATTAAAATTCAACGGAACAACAGCACGAACCATCTATCTACAAACAAACATAGATAAGCAAGATACTATCAGGTACTAAGTTCATGATAAATTTAAGTTCAATTAATCATATTACTTAAGAACTCCCACTTAGATGACATCTCTCTAGTCATCTAAGTGATCACGTGATCCAAATCAACTAAACCATAACCGATCATCACGTGAGATGGAGTAGTTTTCAATGGTGAACATCTCATGTTGATCATATCTACTATATGATTCACGCTCGACCTTTCGGTCTCCATGCTCCGAGGCCATATCTGCATATGCTAGGCTCGTCAAGTATAACCTGAGTATTCTGCATGTGCAAAACTGGCTTGCACCCGTTGTAGATGGACGTAGAGCTTATCACACCCGATCATCACGTGGTGTCTGGGCACGACGAACTTTGGCAACGGTGCATACTCAGGGAGAACACTACTTGATAATTTTTAGTGAGAGATCATCTTAAAATGCTACCGTTAATCAAAGCAAGATAAGATGCATAAAGGATAAACATCACATGCAATCAATATAAGTGATATGATATGGCCATCATCTTCTTGTGCTTGTGATCTCCATCTCCAAGCACCATCATGATCACCATCGTCACCGTAGCGACACCTTGATCTCCATCGTAGCATCGTTGTCGTTTCGCCATCTATTGCTTCTCGACGATCGCTACCGCTTAGTGATAAAGTAAAGCAATTACAGTATGCTTGCATTTCATACAATAAGCGACAACCATATGGCTCCTGCCATTGCCGATAACCGGTTACAAAACGTGATCATCTCATACAATAAAATATAGCATCATGTCTTGGCCATATCACATCACAACATGCCCTGCAAAAACAAGTTAGACGTCCTCTACTTTGTTGTTGCAAGTTTTACGTGGCTGCTACGGGCTGAAGTAAGAACCAATCTCACCTATGCATCAAAACTACAACGATACTTCGTCAAATAGACTCCGTTTTAACCTTCTCAAGGACCGGGCGTAGCCACACTCGATTCAACTAAAGTTGGAGAAACTGACACCCGCTAGCCACCTTTGTGCAAAGCACGGCGGTAGAACCAGTCTCGCGTAAGCGTCTGGCGTAATGTCGGTCCGGGCGCTTCATCCAACAATACCGCTGAACCAAAGTATGACATGCTTGGTAGGCGGTATGACTTGTATCGTCCACAACTCACTTGTGTTCTACTCGTTCAAAACATCAAACCATAAAACCTAGGCTCGGATGCCACTGTTGGGGAACGTAGTAATTTCAAAAATTTCCTCGCTTACGCAAGATCATGGTGATGCATAGCAACGAGAGGGAGAGTGTTGTCTACATACCCTTGTAGACCGGCGAAGCGATCACAACGTAGAGGAAGTAGTCGACGTTCTCCTCGCGATCCAACCGATCCAAGCGCCGTTACTCCGGCGCCTCGAAGTTCTTGACACACGTACAGCTCGGTGACGCTCCTCGGGCTCCGATCCAGCAAAGCTCCGGGAGAGAGTTCCTCAGCCTGACGACGGCGTGGTGGATCTTGTGGTTTTCCCGCGGCGGGGCTCCGCCTAAGAACCCCTCCGATATTACCGAGGTGGAATATGGTGGAGGGGGGGTACCGCACGCGGCTAAGGAACGATCTCAAGGATCAACTTGTGTGTCTTAGGGTGCCCCCTGCCCCCGTATATAAAGGAGCAAGGGGGAGGGCCGGCCGGCCCTAGAGGGGGGCGCCAAGGGAGGGGGATTCCTCCTCCTAGTGGGAGTAGGACTCCCCTTTCCTAGTCCAACTAGGAAGGAGGAAGGGGAAGGAAGGAGAGGAGAGGGAGAGGAAAGGGGCGCGCCCCCTCCTTGTCCAGTCGGACTCCTCATGGGGCGCCACCTCTGGCGCAGCCCTCTCTCTCCCCTCGTGGCCCATTAAGGCCCATTACTTCCCGGGGTTCGGTAACCCCTCGGCACTCGGTATTATCCAAACCACTCGAACCATTCCGATGTCCGAATATAGCCGTCCAATATATCAATCTTTATGTCTCGACCATTCGAGACTCGTCGTCGTGTCCGTGATCACATCCGGGACTCGAACTCCTTCGGTACATCAAAATACACAAACTCATAATATAACCGTCATCGAAACCTTAAGCGTGCGGACCCTACGGTTCGAGAACAATGTAGACATGACCGAGACCGTCTCCGGTCAATAACCAATAGCGGGACCTGGATGCCCATATTGGTTCCTACATATTCTCTGAAGATCTTTATCGGTCGACCGCATAACAACATCGTTGTTCCTTTGTCATCGGTATGTTACTTGCCCGAGATTCGATCGTCGGTATCCAATACCTAGTTCCATCTCGTTACCGCAAGTCTCTTTACTCGCTCAGAATACATCATCTCACAACTAACTCATTAGTTGTAATGCTTGCAAGGCTTAAGTGATGTGCATTACCGAGAGGGCTGAGAGATACCTCTCCGACAATCGGAGTGACAAATCCTAATCTCGAATCGCCAACCCAACATCTGCCTTTGGAGACACTGTAGTACTCCTTTATAATCACCCGATTCGTTGTGACGTTTGGTAGTACCAAAGTGTTCCTCCGTAAACGGAGTTGCATAATCTCATAGTTATAGGAACATGTATAAGTCATGAATAAAAGCAATAGCAACATACTAAACGATCGGGTGCTAAGCTAATGGAATGGGTCATGTCAATCAGATCATTCAACTAATGATGTGACCTTGTTAATAAAATGACAACTCCTTTGTCTATGGTTAGGAAACTTAACCATCTTTGATTAACAAGCTAGTCTAGTAGAGGCATACTAGTGACACTCTGTTTGTCTATGTATTCACACATGTATTATGTTTCCGGTTAATACAATTCTAGCATGAATAATAAACATTTATCATGAAATAAGGAAATAAATAATAACTTTATTATTTCCTCTAGGGCATATTTCCTTCAAATAGTTCTAGGTCATGTCTACATAGTTCTCGAACCCGTAGGGTCCGCACGCTTAAGGTTTCGATGACAGTTATATTATGAGTTTATGAGTTTTGATGTACCGAAGGAGTTTGGAGTCCCGGATGAGATCGGGGATATGACAAGGAGTCTCGAAATGGTCGAGACGTAAAGATCGATATATTGGACGACTATATTCGGAGTTCGGAAAGGTTCCGAGTGATTCGGTATTTTTGAGTCTGGGAGAGTTACGGAATTCGTATTGGGCCTTAATGGGCCATACGGGAAAGGAGAAAAAGGGCAAAAAGGGTGGCGCCGCCCTCCTTGGACTAGTCCGAATTGGACTAGGGAGGCGCACCCTTCCTTCCTTCTCCTTCTCTCTTCCCTTTCCTTCTCTCCTACTCCTAATACATGGAAGGGCTCCTAGTTGGACTAGGAAAGGGGGAATCCTACTCCCGTGGGAGTAGGACTCCCCATGGCGCGCCATAGTAGAGGGCCGGCCTCCTCCTCCCTCCCTCCTTTATATACGGGGGCAGGGGGCACCCCATAGACACACAAGTTGATCTACAGATCGTTCCTTAGCCGTGTGCGGTGCCCCCCTCCACCATATTCCACCTCGGTCATATCGTCGCGGAGCTTAGGCGAAGCCCTGCGTCGATAGAACATCATCATCGTCACCACGCCGTCGTGCTGACGGAACTCGTCTCCGGAGCTCTGCTGGATCGGAGGCCGGAGATCGTCATCGAGCTGAACGTGTGCTAAATTCGGAGGTGCCGTACGTTCGGTACTTGGATCGGTCGGATCGTGAAGACGTACGACTACATCAACCGCGTTGTCATAACGCTTCCGCTTACGGTCTACGAGGATATGTGGACGAACACTCTCCCCTCTCGTTGCTATGCCATCACCATGATCTTGCATGTGCGTAGGAATTTTTTTTTTGAAATTACTACGTTCCCCAACAAGGAGGACTATGAGTCCTTCAAGGAGGAAGAGCTGTAGGCGAGGAAGACACCACCATTATTTCACCTCGGGGGGTCTGAATAGGGGCGGAGCGGTGCTACGTCTTGAGGTTGCGTTGGTTTTCCTTGAAGAGGAAAGGGTGATGCAACAATAGTAGTGTAAGTATTTCCCTCAGTTTTTGAGAACCAAGGTATCAATCCAGTAGGAGGATCCTCAAAAGTTCCACACACCTACACAAACAAACAAAGACCTCGCAACCAACGCAATAAAGGGGTTGTCAATCCCTTCACGGCCACTTGCGAAAGTGAGATCTGATAGAGATAGTATGATAAGATAAATATATTTTGGTATTGTATATATAGATGCGAAAAGTAAAGATGCAAATAAAAGTAGATTGAAAGCTTATATGATAAAAGATAGACCCGGGGGCCATAGGTTTCACTAGTGGCTTCTCTCAAGATACCATAAGTATTACGGTGGGTGAACAAATTACTGTCGAGCAATTGATAGAAAAGCGAATAATTATGAGATTATCTAGGCATGATCATGTATATAGGCATCACGTCCGTGACAAGTAGACGGACTCCTGCCTGCATCTACTACTATTACTCCACACATCGACCGTTATCCAGCATGCATCTAGAGTATTAAGTTCATAAGAATAGAGTAACGCATTAAGAAAGATGACATGATGTAGAGGGATAAACTCAAGCAATATGATATAAACCCCATCTTTTTATCCTCGATGGCAACAATACAATACGTGCCTTGCAACCCTTTCTGTCACTGGGTAAGAACACCACAAGATTGAACCCAAAGCTAAGCACTTCTCCCATGGCAAGAAAGATCAATCTACTAGGCCAAACCAAACTGATAGTTCGAAGAGACTTGCAAAGATAACTCAATCATACATAAAAGAATTCAGAGGAGATTCAAATATTTCTCATAGATAAACTTGATCATAAACCCACAATTCATCGGATCTCGAGAAACACACCGCAAAAAGAGTTACATCAAATAGATCTCCACAAGAGAGGGGAGAACATGGTATTGAGATCCAAAAAGAGAGAAGAAGCCATCTAGCTAATAACTATGGACCCGAAGGTCTGTGGTAAACTACTCACAACTCATCAGAAGGGCTATGGTGTTGATGTTGAAGCCCTCCGTGGTCGATTCCCCCTTCGGCGGAGCGCCGACGAGGGCTCCAAGATGGGATCTCGCGGATATAGAAGGTTACAATGGTGGAAATTGTTTTTCGTTGGCTCCCTGGATGTTTTCAGGGTACATGGGTATATATAGGAGGAAGAAGTACGTCGGTGGCCGCCCGAGGGGCCCAGGAGACAGGGGGCGCAACTAGAGGGGGTGGGCGCGCCCTCCTATCTCCTTTCCGCCTCGATTGCTTCTTGACTTGCACTCCAAGTCCTGTGAATCACGTTCGTTCCAAAAATCACGATCCCGAAGGTTTCATTCCGTTTGGACTCCGTTTGATATTCCCTTTCTTCGAAATACTGAAATAGGCAAAAAAACAACAATATGGGCTAGGCCTCCGTTTAGTAGGTTAGTCCCAAAAATGATATAAATGTGTAAAATAAAGCCCACAAACATCCGAAAGGGGTAATATAATAGCATGGAACAATCAAAAATTATAGATACGTTGGAGACGTATCAAGCATCCCCAAGCTTAATTCCTGCTCGTCCTCGAGTAGGTAAATGATAAAAACAGAATTTTTGATGTGGAATGCTACCTAGCATAATTCTCAATGTAATTTTCTTTATTGTGGCATGAATGTTCAGATCCAAATGATTCAAAATAAAAGTTCATATTGAAAAAAGAAATAGTAATACTTCAAGCATACTAATCAAAGCAATCATGTCTTCTCAAAATAACATGGCTAAAGAAAGTTCATCCCTACGAAATCATATAGTTAGGCTATGCTTCATTTTCGTCACAAAAAAATGTTCCCACATTCTACAGCCGTGATGACAAGCAAAGCAATTGTTTCGTACTTAAATAATCTCAAACTTTTTCAACCTTCACGCAATACATAAGCGTGAGCCATGGATACAGCACTATGGGTGGAATAGAATATGATGATGGGGATTGTGTGGAGAAGACAAAAAGGAGAAAGTCTCACATTGACGAGGATAATCAACGGGCTATGGAGATGCCCATCAATTGATGTCAACATGAGGAGTTGGGATTGCCATGCAACGGATGCACTAGAGCTATAAATGAATGAATGCTCAACAAAAGAAAACTAGTGGGTGTGCATCGAACTTGCTTGCTCACGAAGACCTAGGGCATTTGAGTAAGCCCATCGTAGGAATATACAAGCCAAGTTCTATACTGAAAAAATTCCCACGTATATGAAAGTGACAACATATGAGACTCACTATATGAAAAACATGGTGCTACTTTGAAGCACAATATATGAGACTCACTATATGAAGGACATGGTGCTACTTTGAAGCACAAGTGTGGAAAAAGAGATAGTAACATTGCCCCTTTTTATTTATTTTCTTTATTTTCTTTTTTTCCTTTTTCTCTTTTTTTTCTTTTTTTGGGCCTTTCCATTTTTTTGGTCATCACACTTTTATTAATTACAACACATGAATTACAACTCGAAACTAGAACAAGATATGACTCTATATGAATGCCTCCGGCAGTGTACCGGGATGGTGCAATGAATCAAGAGTGACATGTATGAAAAATTATGCATGGTTGCTTTGCCACAAATACGATGTCAACTACATGATCATGCAATGGCAATATGACAAAAGTAATGTATGTCATGATGATGAACGGAACGGTGGAAAGTTGCATGGCAATATATCTCGGAATGCACCGGCGAAGTTTGCACCAACTCTCAAGGTGAGAAAGGGCAATGCCCGGTACCGAAGAGGCTAGCAATGGTGGAAAGGGTAAAGTGCGTATAATCCATGGACTCAACATTAGTCAAAAGAACTCATATACTTATTGCAAAAATTTAGAAGTCATAAAAAACCAAGTACTACGTGCATGCTCCTAGAGGGATAGATTGGTAGGAAAAGACCATCGCTCGTCCCCGACCGCCACTCATAAGGATGCACAATCCAAGTACACTTCATGTTTCAAATTTATTACACAACTTTAACCATACGTGCATGCTACGGGACTTGCTAACTTCAACACAAGCATTGTTTAAATTCATAATCACCCAACTAGCATGACTTTAATATCACTACCTCCATATCTCAAAACAATTATCAAGTATCAAATTCATCATAGCATCCAATTCACTTCCTATGATAGTTTTTATTATACCCAACTTGGATGCCTACAATTCTAGGACAATTTATAACCATAGCAAATACCATGCTGTTCTAAAAGACTCTCAAAATAATATAAGTGAAGCATGAGAGACTAGCAAAATCTACAAAATTAAGCCACCGCCGTGCTCTAAAAGATATAAGTGAAGCACTAGAGCAAAAACTATCTAGCTCAAAAGATATAAGTGAAGCACATAGAGTATTCTAACAAATTTCAATCAAGTAGGCTTCTCCCAAAAGGTTTGTACAGCAAGGATGATTGTGGTAAACTAAAAAGCAAATACTAATATAATACACGACGCTCCAAGCAAAACACATATCATGTTGCGAATAAAAATGTAGCTCCAAGTAAAGTTACCAATGAACGAACACGAAAGAGGGGATGCCTTCCCGAGGCATCCCCAAGCTTAGGCTTCTGGCTATTCTTGAATATCTTGGGGTGCCATGGGCATCCCCAAGCTTAGGCTTTTGCCACTCCTTATTCCATAGTCCATCAAATCTTTACCCCAAATTTGAAAACTTCACAACACAAAACTCAAGAGGAAATCTCATAAGCTCCGTTAGTGAAAGAAAACAAAACCACCACATAAGGTACTGTAATGAACTCATTCTTTATTTATTTTGGTGTTAAACCTACTGTATTCCAAGTTCTCTATGGTTCATAACACTTAATACTAGCCATAGATGCATCAAAATAAGCAAACAACACACGAAAAACAGAATCTGTCAAAAACAGATCAGTCTGTAGCAATCTGTAACTAACACAAACTTCTGGAACTTTAACAATCCTACCAAAATAGGAAGTCCTGGGAAATTTGTATATTGATCAGCAGCAAAACAAATCAACACAAAATCACGTTTCTGTGATTTAACAAAACTAATTTCGTGTGTGCAAAGTTTCTGTTTTTCAGCAGAATCAAATTAACTATCACCATAGGTTATCCTATAGGTTCTACTTGGCACAAACACTAATTAAAACATAAAAACACATCTAAACAGAAGGTAGATGCAAAAATTATTACTAAACAGAAACAAAAACAAAAAACACAACTAAAATTGGGTTGCCTCCCAACTAGCGCTATCGTTTAACGGCCCTAGCTAGGCATAAAAGCGAAGATAGATCTAAGTAGTGCCATATTTGGCACTCAATTCATAAGTAGCCCGCATGATAGATTCATAAGGTAATTTGACTTTCTTTCTTGGAAAGGGCTGCATGCCTTTCCTTAATGGAAATTGGAATCTAATATTCCCTTCCTTCATATCAATAATCGCGCCAATCATTCTAAGGAAAGGTCTACCAAGAATAATAGGGCAAGAAAGATTGCAATCAATATCAAGAACGATAAAATCTACGGGCACCAAATTTCTATTTGCAACAATGAGAACATCATTGATCCTTCCCATTGGCTTTTTAATGGTGGAATCCGCAAGGTGCAAATTTAAAGAGCAATATCAAGATCATGGAAACCTAGAATATCACATAAAGTTTTCGGAATCATGGAAACACTAGCACCCAAATCACACAAAGCAAAACACTCATGATCTTTAATTTTAATCTTTATAGTAGGTTCCCACTCATCATTAAGTTTTCTAGGTATAGAAACTTCCAAATTAAGTTTTTCATCATAAGATTGCATCAAGGCATCAACGATATGTTTGGTAAAAGCTTCATTTTGACTATAAGCATGAGGAGAATTAACAATGGATTGCAACAAGGAAATACAACCTTCTAAAGAACAATTATCATAATCAAATTTCTTGAAATCCGAGATAGTGGGTTCAATGCTATTTAAAGTCATGACCTCTCCAATCCCACTTTTACCAAATTTAGCATAAAGATCTAAAAACTCGGAATTGTTGGGACGCCTTCTAACTAAAGTTGACTCATCTCCAGTCCCATTATTATCAAGATTCATATTGCAAAACAAAGATCTAATAGGAGACACATCAATAACTTTAAGATCTTCATCATTATTTTCATGGAAACTAGAAGAACACGCCTTTACAAAGCAATCTTTCTTAGCACGCAATCTAGCGGTTCTTTCCTTGCACTCATCAATGGAAATTCTCATGGCTTTGAGAGACTCATTGATATAATGCTTAGGAGGATGAGATCTAAGTTTAAGAGAATCAACATCAAGCAAAAGTCTATCAACGTTCCCAGCCAAATCATCAACTTTGAGCAATTTTTCTTCAAGCAAAGCATTAAATTTCTTTTGAGAAATCATAAATTCTTTCACACTATTCTCAAAATCAGAAGGTATCTTATTGAAATTACCATAAGAATTATTGTAAGAATTTCCATAATTATTAGAGGAATTAGTAGGAAACGGTCTAGAATTAAAGTTTCCTCTATAAGCATTGTTTCCAAAACTATTCCTACCAACGAAATTCACATCCATAGATTCATTATTATTCTCAATCAAAGTAGACAAAGGCATATCATTGGGATCAAGAGGAGTATTTTTAGTAGCAAACAACTTCATAAGTTCATCCATCTTTCCACTCAAAACATTGATTTCTTTTATAGCATGCACTTTTTTACTAGAAGATCTTTCTGTGTGCCATTGAGAATAATTAGCCATAATATTATCAAGAAGTTTTGTAGCATCTCCTAACGTGATTTCCATAAACGTGCCTCCCGCGGCCTAATCTAAAAGATTTCTAGAAGCAAAGTTCAAACCGGCATAAAATTTTTGTATGATCATCCATAAATTCAAACCATGAGTAGGGCAATTGCGAATCATCAATTTCATTCTGTCCCAAGATTGGGTAACATGCTCTTGATCAAGTTGTTTAAAATTCATAATATCGTTCCTAAGAGTGATAGTCTTAGAGGGAGGAAAATACTTAGAGATAAAAGCATCTTTGCACTTGTTCCAAGAATCAGTACTATTTCTAGGCAAAGACGAAAACCAAACTTTAGCACATTCTCTATGTGAAAACGAAAATAACTTCAATTTAACAATATCATTATCCGTATCTTTCTTCTTTTGCATATCACACAAATCAACAAAGTTGTTTAGATGAGTAGCGGCATCTTCACTAGGAAGGCCGGCGAATTGATCTTTCATAACAAGATTCAGCAAAGCAGTATTGATTTCACAAGACTCAACATCATTAAGAGGAGCAATCGTAGTACTAAGGAAATCATTATTATTGGTATTGGAGAAATCACACATTTTAGTATTATCTTGCGCCATGGCAACAAGTAATCCAACACACAAGCAAACAGAAAAAGGCAAGCGAAAAAGAGAGGAGGAGATTGGGAAAGAGAGGGCAAATAAAATGGCAAGGGTGAAGTGGGGAAGAGGAAAATGAGAGGCAAATGGCAAATAATGTAAATGCGAGGGAGATGAGTTTGTGATGGGTACTTGCTATGTCTTGACTTGAGCGAAGACCTCCCCGGCAACGGCGCCAGAAATTCTTCTTGCTACGTCTTGAGCTTCCGTTGGTTTTCCTTGAAGAGGAAAGGGTGATGCAGCAATAGTAGCATAAGTATTTCCCTCAGTTTTTGAGAACAAGAGTATCAATCCAGTAGGAGGCTCCTCAAAAGTCCCACGCACCTACACAAACAAACAAAGAACTCGCAGCCAACACAATAAAGTGGTTGTCAATCCCTTCACGGCCACTTGCAAAACTGAGATCTGATAGAGATAGTATGATAAGATAAATATATTTTTTGTATTTTATAATATAGATGCGAAAAGTAAAGATGCAAATAAAAGTATATTTAAAGCTTATATGATTAACGATAGACCCGGGGGCCATAGGTTTCACTAGTGGCTTCTCTCAAGATAGCATAAGTATTACGGTGGGTGAACAAATTACTGTCGAGCAATTGATAGAAAAGCGAATAATTATGAGATTATCTAGGCATGATCATGTATATAGGCATCACGTCTGTGACAAGTAGACCGACTCCTGCCTGCATCTACTACTATTACTCCACACATCGACCGCTATCCAGCATGCATCTAGAGTATTAAGTTCATAAGAACAGAGTAACGCATTAAGAAAGATAACATGATGTAGAGGGATAAACTCAAGCAATATGATATAAACCCCACCTTTTTATCATCGATGGCAACAATACAATACATGCCTTGCTACCCTTTCTGTCACTGGGTAAGGACACCGCCAGATTGAACCCAAGCTAAGCACTTCTCCCATGGCAAGAAAGATCAATATGGTAGGCCAAACCAACCTGCTAATTTGAAGAGACTTGCAAAGATAACTCAATCATACATAAAAGAATTCAAAGGAGATTCAAATATTTCTCATAGATAAACTTGGTGATAAACCCACAATTCATCGGATCTCGACAAACACATTGCAAAAAGAGTTACATCAAATAGATCTCCACAAGAGAGGGGGAGAACATGGTATTGAGATCCAAAAAGAGAGAAGAAGCCATCTAGCTAATAACTATGGACCCGAAGGTCTGTGGTAAACTACTCAGAACTCAGCGGAAGGGCTATGGTGTTGATGTAGAAGCCCTCCGTGGTCGATTCCCCCTCCGGCGGAGCGCCGACGAAGGCTCCAAGATGGGATCTCGCGGATACAGAAGGTTACGGTGGTGGAAATTGTTTTTCGTTGGCTCCCTGGATGTTTTCGGGGTACATGGGTATATATAGGAGGACGAAGTATGTCGGTGGCCGCCTGAGGGGCCCAGGAGACAGGGGCGCACCGAGAGGGGGTGGGCACGCCCTCCTATCTCCTAGCTGCCTGGATTGCTTCTTGACTTGCACTCAAAGTCCTCTGGATCACGTTTGTTCCAAAAATCACGCTCCCGAAGGTTTCATTCCGTTTGGACTCCATTTGATATTCCTTTTCTTCGAAATACTGAAATAGGCAAAAAAAACAGCAATACGGGCTGGGCCTCCGGTTAGTAGGTTAGTCCCAAAAATGATATAAATGTGTAAAATAGAGCCCATAAACATCCAAAAGGGGTAATATAATAGCATGGAACAATAAAAAATTATAGATACGTTGGAGACGTATCAAACGGCTTCCTCAAGCGCGGCAGGATCAAAAGAGCAACAACAAGGCTCGCCGAGTATCGATGAGCCTATTGGGGATCTGGGTGCCTCTAGTTCAGGCGGTCCGTCACAGTGGTGAAGCCGTTGCAGAAGCATAACGTCCGTGTGAAAGGTGATAACCCGCAAGTATACGGGATAGTTGTAGCCTCTTTCGATAAGTAAGAGTGTCAAACCCAACGAGGAGCTAAAGGTAGAACATATACTCTCTCAAGTCCTATCTGCCACTGATACGACTCTACGCACGCTTGACGTTCGCTTTACCTAGAACAAGTATGAAACTAGAGGTACTTTGTAGGTGTGATAGGATAGGTTTGAAAGATAATAAAGAACACGTAAATATAAACTAGGGGCTGTTTAGATAAAGAAGCAATAAAGTAAATATAGCGAGTGTGGAAAAGTGGTGGTAGGAGTTGTGAAATTGTCCCTAAGCAATTGAATATGTTACTACCGATAATCACTATTGCAATTCTATTTGAGGGAGAGGCATAAGCTAACATACTTTCTCTACTTGGATCATATGTTCTTATGATTGGAACTCTAGCAAGCATCCGCAAATACTAAAGATTCATTAAGGTAAAACCCAACCATAGCATTAAAGTATCAAGTCCCCTTTTATCCCATACGCAAACAACCTACTTACTCGGGTCTGTGCTTCTGTCATTCACGCCACCCACCATAAGCAAATCATAAACATATTGCAAACCCTACAGCGGGAATCCCTCACGCTAGCGCGACACGGAGGGCACAATAGGACAACACCAATAATAAAACATGCAACTCAAACCAATGATAGCAATTCATAAATCACCGATAGGACAACGAAAATCTACTCAGACATCATAGGATGGCAACACATCATTGGAAAATAATATGAAGCAGAAAGCACCATGTTCAAGTAGAGGGTACAGCGGGTTGCGGAAGAGTGGACCGCTGAATATAGATAGGGGAAGGTGATGGAGATGTTGGATAAGATGACAGAGGTGTTGGTGAAGATCACAGTGATGATGATGGCCCCCGGCAGCGCTCCGGCGCCACCGGAAGCAAGGGGGAGAGAGCCCCCCTTCTTCTTCTTCTTCCTTGACCTCCTCCCTAGATGGGAGAAGGGTTTCTCCTCTGGTCCTTGCCTCCCATGGCGTGGGAGGGGCGAGAGCCCCTCCGAGATTGGATCTATCTCTCTGTTTCTGCATTCTCAGATTCTGCCCCTTCACCGTTTCTTTTATATGCGGAGATCCGTAACTCTGATTGGGGTGAATCTTTCACCCAGATCTTTCTCATAAAATTAGCTTTATTGCGACAAAAGAAGAGTGTCAACTGCCTTACGGGGGGCCTAGGAGAGTCCAAGGCGCACCTGCCTCTCTGGGGCGCGCCCCCCTATCTCCTGGCCCCCTCGGGCTCCGTCTCGCGTTGATTTTACTTCCCAAAAATCACAAATATTCCAAAATAATTCTCCATCCTTTTTTATCCCGTTTGGACTCCATTTGATATTGGGTTTCTACGAAACAAAAACATGCAATGATGAGAACTGCATTTGGGCCTTTGGATCAATATGTTAGTCCCAAAAAATAGTATAAAAAGTTGCCAAAAGTATATAAAAGTTGAATAATATTGGCATGGAACAATCAAAAATTATAGATACGACGGAGACGTATCAAAAGGCTGGTAAGTCCTCTTCCTACGTCTTTGACATTGCTTCTTGATGATACTATCTATGTTCCCACCAAAGTCTCACCCCTTCAGGCCTACCCGGTCAATTAAGGAGCTTGGCGTGGCTTGAAGTTCTGTCGGTGGTGCCTGAAGGTCCCACGTCTAGCGATCGTGATACCGCACGGAATGATTGGGAGCAGTTGTTGGAGACCGCGGCGACCAAAGGGGGTAAGGGCATTGTCATTTTCTTTTCCATTTTGAGGAGGACGAGAGATAATCTTAGTTCTATCTCCTCGCAATCTACAATTGCTTCCTCTTCTCTTACTATTTAGGATCCCATGGTTGTAATCGGGCCCAAGCAATAGGTCACAAACTTTCTTGCTGCCACCGAGGTGGGGCGGGGAAGTCCCAGGCTGATGTTTCTAAGGCGAGGCAGCCACCGTCTCTATCAAGGAACTCATGTCTAGCGCTCTATGTACGGTGGTGTCTCCTGAGGTGTCTCCGGTGGAGCCTGCACCCATGGTCACGCTCCCGCTTGTGCCTCCTCCGAGGCCTGCCGCCCATGCCTTGAAGTCCGAGGACACATACCTGGACATGAGGCAGATGAAGGAGAGACGGGTGGTGATGGGCTGGGTTGTGGTGTTGTTGGCCTCTCTCTCCCAAAGGGAGCAATTAGGGATCGGACGTGCCTGAGGAGATCACGGTCGTCATGGATGAATCCATCGAGGAGATGAAGCTCTTCTCATCCACCATCCGGACACTAGGCTTGTTAGTGACCCTGGTTCACAGTAAGTATTTCTGATTTTTGCTAGATGTTTATGGTAGTCGTAGCCCCTAAGATTGAGTGTGGTATTGGCCTGGTATCGGGCTTAGTCTTTGTAGAACTATGCATGCTTCTTTGTAGGCCCGGGTTTATTGAATATATATGTCTTCATATTGCGGGAACTGGAAGACCAGAACGGCGAGCTGGCCTCCGAGAATTCGGAGCTACCATGACAGCAGGAATGCCTAGCAGTAGCGGTTGGGAAAAGGCCAGCACTGGCGGGCCAGGATCCCAGGGCGTCCCGCCACCGATCTCCTGCCGGTGCTATAACGGCATCAGTAGCGGGCGACAGTTCCTAACCGCCACAAAAACCATTGTGGCAGTGGTGGCTCTCCCATAGCGTCCTTCACTTTAGAGATAGCCTACAATATACCAATTGCTAGCATTGCGGGTTGACACACATTACTCCAAAAGGCGTAGTCATATGATTTTGGAAACAAACAACCAAATAATTAAGTAACACTTGAAATTTATTTGACTCAAGAAACAAACATCAATGTATCGACCACATCCATCTTAACATACTAATTAACTAACAGTTCAACTACTAATATATTCATAACTTAGACCCTATTTCTAAACATGATCGATGACAACCATCATTTGAAAGTCCTTGCGGTTGCTCTTCCTTATGGTGATTATCACAGGGATGTCCAACCTTAGTTCTCTCTTTCCTGTCAAGAACTCCCGCCAGCCGGACTCAAACAAGGATATGCGTCTGTTCGATTATGTCTTGTACTGAGTGCTAGTGACACGCCCTGTTGGTCCATGGCATACTCTAGCGATGCCGACAATGGGGATGTCGACTCTGGAAAACATCTACATAGGTAAATTCTGAACTCCCCATCATTCAGAGCGAATAGAAATCACGCAATGTTAGACATCTCACCATACTTGGTTATGAACGAAAAAAGATGAAAGAATACAAAACATCTCACTATGACTTTTTTTATGACGTTGGTTTTTGTTAAACGGTGCACAAAGGGCTTCCCTACGAAGGCCACACTTGATGGTAACATCGCTGTAATATTCAGGTTATCATCCCGTGTAAGCTTCCTCATTATTTGAGAGAAAATTGCTGAACTGAATGGACAATCGTGAACATCTTCCTCATCGTCATCATCTTGCTCATCCTCGTCATTCTGGCTATCACCTTCATCCGATATGTCCTCATCTTCATGACTACCCTCGTCATCTTGGTTGTCTCCATCATCATGGTGATCCTGGTCATCATCATTGTCATCACTGCAGAAATACATTGTCCCTAACTTGTTGACCTCTCTATTTAGGGAAAAGGATATGTAATCTCCTCTGATGAAATTATTTTGTGCAATGTACTGCTCCCATCTATCGCCATATATGATGGTTCTATCCTTTCATTTATGCACATCTAGTTCGAATGTGCGTCCCATATCATCGTCAAAGTACATAACGTTACCACATAAATTATTGACGTCAACCCTTAAGTTGCATGGGATACACTATGCAGCAGTTCATCATTGACAATGAAGTCAATACAATAATTATTCAAATGGTTTGAATAGAATATTAGTTGAGGTTAGAGACTATTACCACTGATTTTTTAAATCCATTCGTCAAGAAGAGCCCGAATCTACTACTATATCCACACTGTCCATACATGGACATTTGCAGATATGGCAGATCTTATGCGTCATGATCCCTAATAATCATTATGAAGTACTTATTCATTGTAATTTTGAGTGGAGGAAGTGACTAAGAAGGGTTCGAGAAAATTTGGCATGACCTTTGCTGAATATTCAACATATTTTGAGTACCAGAAAATTGATGAAAATTTGGCACTCATTTTCAAAACTCACTTGTCATATGTACGCGAATTAAACAATGTTGACAAAGTAAATGAAATTTGGCATGAACTTTGCTTACAAAATTGACGTATGGAGTGACCAAAATTTCGCCAAACGGAAATGAATCAACGTTTCGCAAAAACTTTGTCACTCTTTTTCAAATCCCTGTGAATAACATGAAGCCCATGCACTTTTCATGTGTAAGAAATTCAAACATCATTGCCACTTGTTATATTTAGCAATGTTGATGCTAAACCCATGCACTTGTTATATGTAAGCAAATTAAACAATATTTTCATAACAAATGAAATTTGGCATGAACTTTGCTTACAAAATTGGCGTATGGAATGACAGAAATTTGGCGAAATGGAAAAGAGTCAACATTTCGCAAAAACTTTGTCACTCTTTGTCAAATCACTGTGAATAACATGAAGCCCATGCACTTCCCATATGTAAGAAAATTCAAACACCATTGCCACTTATCATATTTAGCAATGTTCCAAATATTACGACACCTACCGATATGAAAAGAGTTAGTTCAATTATCTAGTACTATTCCTGCCGTTGTGTTGCTCACTCTCTTATTGATGTACAAATAGTTAATATAGAAATTAATAAGATCCAATTTCTAAACCCTAGAGTGTAATTTATTCATGGAGATATAGTATACCGTTGGCCGCTCTTCCGGTTGCGGATGTGACAACGGTTGAGGCGAAGGACGGCGGCAACGGTCGAGGGCGGCGGTCAAGGCGGCGGTAGAGGCGGAGGATGGCATCGGCGGTCGAGGCGTAGGACGGGGGTTGTGCGTGGTCGAGGCAGAGAACGATGTGGAGCGCGAAGGACAAAACGGCGAGCAGATCCGGCGGTGCTCACAGCGTCGGATGCGTGGAAGGCGCCACCGGCTAGTCGGAGGGGCGGCAGCGACGGTCAAGGCGCGGGACGGCATGGAAGGGGGTGAGGGAGAGGAAATGGCAAAGAGAAAGACGAAACAATGGAAATGAAAAGTTTGTGGAGGGTTGGTGGGCGGGCGCGGAAGTGGAACTGTCCATCGATAGCAGCTGCGGGCCAGCACAGACACCCGCCCAACAAACATTTTCAACATTTTCATTTATTTGGCGTGCTTGCCAAAATATAGTTGTGGCGGCCGCCTAGCAACGCCCGCCACTGCTTACCCATAAGCCAGTTGCGGCCACTAAGTCGACGCCCGCCACTATAGTTTCCATCGAGCGGGCATATTTGGAAGAGCCTAGATGTGGTGGGTGCTGGCCAGCGCCCGCCAGAGGCATGCCCGTAACTGTGACGGGCACAACCAGGTACCCACCACTGCTCTTTGAGAAAAGTACCAGTGGCGGGTGACATGCCCTTTCTGCCACTATTTATAGTTCACATATAGGGTTTCTTCTAGTAGTGTATGCAAACAAGTTGAGGGCCGGTGGCGCGCCAATGAGAACTTGGAGCATTCATGTGCCAATGCTATTCATAAGTTCTTGTCTTCCTAGTTCATATTGTACCTTGGTTAGTATTGTTCTGTCTTGGGCTTCGAATTCGGATTGCCCCACAGCACCCGAGGAGGTGGCCCAGCTCCGGCAAGCTTGCACTACTAGGGAAAACGCTATACACAGAGGTATAGCAGTAGCGTTGGTCAAAACACGGCGCTAGCGCTACTTAGTAGTAGTGCTTGTTGCAAAACCACGCTACAACCATTGTTTTAGCAGTAGCGCGTCTTCACAGAAAAGCACTACTACTAAAATTCCCTCACTAGGGCCGGTAGGCTAGGAATAGTAGTAGCGGTTCTCCCAGAAGCACGCTACTGCTAAAAACATTGTAGCAGCGCGTTTTTCTGTAGAGCGCTACTGCTGTGTAAAAGAAAATAAATAGAAAAATAAGTAAAAAAGTAAATGAAAATGAAAGAAATAGAAAAAGGAGGAATGAAAAAAAGAATGTAAAGAAAACAAAAGAAAAAGAAAAAAGAAAACAGAAAGGGATAGTTGTACCGCGTTTCCCTGGAACACGCTATAGCTATCTTAGCTATAGCGCATTTCGGCAAAACGCGCTACTGCTAGTTTGACTCAAATCCCGGCAGCCAGGGCTCAAAATTTCGCTAAGTCCTCCCCCCCTCTCTACCCCCCTGTCCTACAACTACTCCATCGCCGTCGTTGCCCTGCCGCCTTCGACCACACCGCCACCGCTCGAGGCCGCCTTCGACCACACCGCCGCTGCCCGCCGCCTTCGACCACACCGCCGCCGCCCGAGGCCGCCCCCTCGACCTCACAGCCGCCACTCGAGGCTGTCGTCGACCTCACTATCGCCTCCCTCAAACTCACCGCCGCCGCCCTCGACCTCACCGCCGCTGCCCGAGCCAGAGCCTGCCCTCGCCGCCGACCGTAAGGCTCTGCCTCTCCTGTCCTCTACCCTCCTCTATCTCTCTGCTAGGGCAATTATATATTTGTTGATACTGTGTTGATGTTGATATGAACCCTAGGTGTTCATATGAACCCTAGATTTTTTTAGGGCAGTAGGCATTTTATAGCATTTAGGAAAAATGATTAGCAATTTTTTTAGGAAATTAGCTAGGGCAATTTTTATGAAAATTCCTAAACAGTAATTCCATTTAGCTTTAAACTAATAGAGGGTATATAAATAATAGTAGCATTTAGATTTAAATTAACAGAGGGTATAAACAAAAAACACTTAGCTATAAAAAAATATTTTGACTATGAACCTGAATTTGTTCCAAATTTCATTCAAATGAAATTTGAATTATTTGGACTATGGACCTGAATATTTTTGAAGAAATTGGGTGTAGGTACTAAGGTCTTGCTGTGGAAATTTTGGTGAGGTCAAAAGGGTTAGAGAAAATGTAGTTCCTAGACTTTTAGCTTTAGACAAAAAACAATAGTATTTAGCTATAAATAAAAAACAGTAGCTATGGCATATAGCTATAAACAAAAAATAGAATTGTTTTTCTTTTCAAAAACTTGGTCAAACTAATTGTTGCTATGTAAACAAAAAACAAGATTGTTTTTATATGATATATGTCACTGATGTTCATTTGCATATTCCATTATTGTTGATTATATCTTTTCATTGAAGTGGCCATGTTATATGCAAATTCCTCAATAGTGTTTGCTCATGTTATATCTTTTCATTGAAGTTGTTCGATTGTGCCCAAGTTGCTTTGTTGTTTCCTCGGAATGATGCTGAGTGGCCTATGTTTTGCCGGAATGTTGATTCATTTCTGTTCCGGCAAATTTTAGGTTCTCGATTTGTCCACTTTTTAGCAAAGGTCATGCCGAAATTTTCCGTGAATTTCGGCATGACTTGTGCTACAAACTAAGACATATCGAGTGCCCGGGATTTCCTGCACCAGGAAGGAGTCAACGTTCCTGCAAAACAATAGGCCTTTTTATGTCATTATTCATTTTATTAGGTCTAGAATTAATTGACTAGATTTAATCATAGGAAACATGGCTAGCAACGATGAAGGAAAGGGTTCTGGTGATTGCGACGACGTCTACCGGGCGGCAGACGAATTTTTTAGCCTTACCAACGATCAACCGATGTTGTTGCTGGGCCCACCGGTGGCATCGGGGACTGAGACCGACACGCAGACCGGTGCTGAGACTAAGACCGACGCTAAGATTCAGACCGGCATTAAGAACGGTGCTGAGACCGGTGCTGCCTCGGGGAGCAGAGCCGATGTAGAACCAAAAGCAAAGAGGCAACGGGTTCCTAACAAACTCAGGACTACTAGACTGGTGGTCACGGAGGTGGACGACGGCAATTTTAAGCCAAAGGCACCTGAGGAAGCGCGCGCGTGCTACGACAATCAAATAGGCTGCATCGTACGGACAACCGCCACCATCAACGATGAGAAACTACAGAAGATAGAAAATATGAGGAGCTCCCTCCTAAAGAAGTTTCACCAGATATTCTTGTTCCCGGGCCGGAATGAGAAGGATTATGAAGATCCAGACGAGGACCCGGCAATGAAGAAGATAAACAAACACTAGTAGAAAACCACCAATCAGTCCCGGTTCGTAAGGGCCTTTAGTCCCGGTTCGGGAACCGGGACTAATGGGTCGTTACTAATACCTCAACCCATTAGTCCCGGTTCAGAAACGAACCGGGACCAATGAGCTCTCCACGTGGCCCCATGCGCCGAGCCCGGTCGAGGGCCTTTGGTCCCGGTTGGTGGCTCCAACCGGGACCAAAAGGCGTCCACGTGTCTGCATTCCATGGCCTGGTTTTTGTTTTTTTTGAAAGGAGGGGGTTGGGGGTTTTGGGGGTTAATTTAGGTGTTTCATTAGCTAGCTAATTAATAGAGAAAGTGTCCTCTCTTAATTATGTCCGTGCTTGCTCGGCGCCACGTAGTAAATATACATAAGTGATCGAGAGAACCATTCAAGATCTGAAGTTAAGTCATGCATACCGAGAGAAGTGATCGATCGACCTCTCCTTCTCGAGAGATTGGTCGAACAACAAGTTTTACTGGCTACATACATGTACAATCTATATAAGATCTCTTAATTACAAACCACTAGGATTTGAATTCAAGTTCCACATGGTATTCTCCGGCTTTCTTGATGGCGTGATCAAGAAAGAATCCGCCAATTCCTCTTGAATTGCTTTCATGCGATCTGGTGGTAGGAGTTCATCCGCATCTGCCAAGTCTAATTAATTTAAAGAAGGGGTTAATTAATACATATATATGAATGAAACTCAACAGAAATGATGGTGTAATAAAATGAAATTGCGAATATTATTGCTTACGCACTTCATATTGTCTTCTAGAGTAGCCCGCTTGTTTTTCAATGTCGCGTTGTGGATGAACTCGCACACGTAGTATCCACGTAAATCATTCCTTCCTCCTGCCACAAGCACTTTACGAGAAATAGAGGTCAATCAAACTGATAATGAAGCATTATATAAATGGCATTGATGAAAGTATAGCTATAGAATCAACGGAGATGCGCGCCAATGAGTACTTACTTTCGGTATGTATATCGCAGCTCCTTCGGCAGTCCCGGAGCTTGTGCGGTGAACTGTTTCCAAACCCTGCAAGACAAAGAAAATATTTGTTATTACTTGAGATATCAAGAAATGAATATAGTGCGATATGGTGCGATAATGATCGATTGAACTTACTTGCTGAGCATGTCAGTCATGTCCGCATAGGTGCTGGGATCTTTCCGTCTGGAGTCTAAGACGGTTACTAGTCCACGCTCAAGCTTAATCTCCAGAAGAATATAGTGGTACCTACACGCAAGCATAACTCATCAATTACATTAACCTCGCTCGAGTAATAAGGAAAACCGAATATGCACACGACAGTAACACTCACGGGCCGTGGTAAGGAAAGAGTATGGTATCTTTGTTTTGATTTTTGATCAATGATTGTAGCAAGTTGTCCTCGGCCTCTTGGTAGCGCTTTTTAACGAGAAAAACATCTATGATATTTGTGTTAATGAACCCAATATCATAGATTTCATTTTTTTGCACTCGACGATCTTCAATCTGCATAATATATTGAGGATAATTAATTATAAATACATGCACCGGTAGGGTCGATGAGCTCCTTCCGCCATAGGCATGGAGTCTTCAGAGCAGAACCCAGCCTAGTCTCCCCTTCACCGGTAGGGTGCTCAAGCCGAGGTCCTCAAATCCTCCGTTATTTCATCAACCATCACCTTAGCAAATCATTCGGAATCGGTGGCGGTGATAAGTTGTGCGGGTCCACTAGGATAAACTTGGCCAACAACCGCCTTGACCTTCAAATTCATGCATCGCGCCATAATGTGGCAATTTTGAGACTCCGTGATACCATCCACGGGATAGCTGGCGAGCCGTCAAGACATGCTCCGGCTGAAGCAGCTCGGTGGAAGCAACGCTGCTTCTGCTGCTACCGAGATGGCGGGGTAACCGGCATGTCGTTTGTTGCGATCTGCTGCTTCTCGGTCCTCTTCTCGATCCTCTAGCCCCATTACCCTTCCAAGCAGCGCCTGCATTTGGTCATGCTCCACTTTCTTCCTCCTCTCGTGGGTTTTGTAACCCCTGCGTCCGGAAAACCAACCTTCCACGGGCGAGCTGGCGTGCCTCGTGTCCGTCCGGGGTGCTCGGGATTCCCAAGGGCCATTGTGAGCTCGTCCTTCTCCTGTTTGGAACGAACGTCCCTCGCTGCTTGCAGCAGCAATATATTGTCGAAGTTTCTTGACTGGTGTTTGCGTTGCTCGTTCGTCCATCGACACGCCTATTACGGGGTCCAAGGTTCCGCCAGCCCGAAGAACCAAGTCCGCAACGGTCTGGCCAGCGATCGCCTCTCGGTTCGATCCCTTTTCAAGCAGATCATGCTCAGCCTTGGACCACTTAGGCGGGCTTTGAGGTAGCCACCGACCCGTGCGATGGTGAAGCGTCTTCTTCGCAGCATTTTTCTTGTTTGTCTCCGACATCTTCTTACTCTTTTCCGATGTCATGTGGGCCACAAATGCGGGCGATGATCTTTGATCTTCTCATATTTGCCGATGAATTCTGGTGTCTCTTTTTTCGGACAAACTGGTTCAGCTCTTTCCTCCACCTCCTCATTAGGCCAGCCATCTTCTTAAGAGCACAAGACTTGATTAATTGCTCTTTAACTGGCTTCTCCGGATCCTCCTCTGGCGGTAGGGTGAAATTTGCCTTCAGCTCATTCCAAAGATCTTCTTTCGCATATCATTGACATAAGACACCTCAGCGTCTTCATCCTTAGCGAGCTTATACCATTCTGGATCTTGATCGGGATCTGTCCCTAACAAGAACCCCGTGACCGAGCGAAAATGCCTTCTTTGTCCGGTTGGGTTCAATCGGTTCGCCGTCGGGCGCGATTTCTATGATCTCAAACTTTTCATCCGAGCTCAACTTTTCTTGGGCCTCGTCTCCGTCGAAGTTGTGCTCGATCCGGAGGGCTAGAAATTATAAGGAAGAAAGACGACAGATACTTAATATGTGTACATATACCAAAACAATGGATGCATCAATTAACTTGTCAAGACGGGCTTAACTAATATATATATACCTGGCGGACTCGGTTCGGTGACTCGGCTCGCACGGTCTCCTTCGTCTTGTACCTCCATTGTGTCACCGAGCCATCATGAACATAGTCCTCCTCTTGTACCGGCATTAATGCAGGGTCGAAGCCATCATAATCATAGCCCTCTTCTTCATCCATCGACCAGCGGTGTCGATGAGAAATGACGCAACATCATCACTTCCATTTGCGATTATTTCCCCAACATCGCTTCTGTTTCTTCGTCTCGGAGTGCTCCATAGTTTACGCAAATATTGACAACATGTCAATTATTATTCAACATCGTTTTCTCTCTAGGGTTTGGGTGTCCTCGAGAGTTTTGGTCGAGCGAGAGGGCCGAGGGGGCTGCTGCAGTTGTATCTAGAGGGGGTTAATTATATCGACAACGACGCGACATACATATACATATCGAGGAGGGGGTATCGGTACCACCCCCTCGTGTTTAAGTTTCTTCTTTCTCCTTTCATTTCTTTCTTCTTCTCCTCTTCTTTTTCTTCTTCTCCCTCGAGAAAGGAAAATAATTAAGGAAAAGGAAGAAAAGAGGAAGAAGGAAGAAGAAGAAGAAGAAGAAGAAAAGAAGAAAAAAAAGAGGAGAAGAAGAAAGGAATAGAGGAGAAGAAGAAAAAATAGAATTTTTTCTTCTATTTTTTCTTCTTCTCCTCTATTCCTTTCTTCTTCTCCTCTTCTTTTTCTTCTTTTTTCCTCTTCTTATTTATTTCTCCTCTTCTTCCTCTCCTCTTTTTCTCCTTTCTTCCTCTTCTTATTTTCCTTCCTCTCATTCTTTTTCTTCTTCTTCTTCCTTCTTCCTTCTTCCTCTTTTCTTCCTTTTCCTTATTTTACTTTCTCCTCTACACTAACCTAAAATGCACTAACCTAAAATCGATCGATATCTACTAACAACCTAAATATAAAATTAATACATATATGAAAAACATATATAAACAAAAAAAATGCTATATGAACATTATATTCATACATACATATATAGCCACATCCATTCATCACATATATATATAGCTACCACATACATATATACATTATACATATGAAAAAAATGCAATGAACAAAAAAAATACACTTATGAAAAAATACTATGAATATGTACACATATATATACATACAAACACATATACACACTTCTTCTCCTCTTTTTTCTTCTTTTCTTCTTCTTCTTCTTCCTTTCTTCCTTCTTCCTCTTTTCTTCCTTTTCCTTATTTTACTTTCTCCTCTACACTAACCTAAAATGCACTAACCTAAAATCGATCGATATCTACTAACAACCTAAATATAAAATTAATACATATATGAAAAAACATATATAAAAAAAATGCTATGAACATTATATTCATACATACATATATAGCCACATCGACCATTCATCACATATATATATATAGCTACCACATACATATATACATTATACATATATGAAAAAAATGCAATGAACAAAAAATGCAGGGCAGGCGGGCAGGGGGCACAGGCATGCAAGGAGCAAGGCAGGGCGGCCGCACCGCCAGGAGCAGATGGGTGGCAGTGCGCGCTGCACTGAGGCAGCGGCGGCGCGCTGGCGGCCGTGCAGGGCGGCGCGCGCGGTGGACGCGCAGGGCGCTGGACGGAGGGGCGCGGAGCAGGCTATGCTCACAGGGGGGCGGCGGCGAAGGCGAAGTAACTGACGGCGGCGGGCGGGCGGCGGCAACGGCAACAAGGTGGAGTAGGGCGCGTCGGGCGGCAACGACGGAGGAGCGAGGCGTCGGGGAGAAGTGGGCGATTGGCGGAAACGCCAAGTGCTGCTTATATAGCACATCCTTTAGTCGGTTGGTGGCACCAACGGGACTAATCTGCTTAGTCCCGGTTGGTGCCACCAACCGGGACCAAAGGCTCTTTTGGCAGCCCAAAGGCGGGAAGCTGCGACCTTTGGTCCCGTTGGTGGCTACAACCGACTAAAGTCTCTTTAGTCGGTTGGTGCCACCAACCGGGACCAAAGGCCTCGCTGCCAGCGTCGGGGCCAAAGTTTAGTCCCACCTCGCTAGTTGAGAGGAAGCGCGTGGTTTATAAGCCCCACCGCCGCCCCTCTTGAACTCCTTTGAACTGCAGGCTTACGGGCCTATTTGCTCCTTCGTTGCTGTTGGACCTTCTGGGCCTTTTATGGGCTGAATCTGGCCCAAATAGGGATACTGATCGTATTCAGGCCGTGGCGGCCCGATGAGGTGGCATTTTTTTCTTGCTTTATTTAATTTATTTTGTTTCTACTTACAACAAAATACTTATTGTTGTTTTTTTGTTTTGTTTTCTGCATTATTTATTTTCTTTTGTTTTTGCTCTATTTTTTAAATCTTTTTGCTTCTAGTTTTAGGAAAATTATAAACTTTCTGTTAGTGCCATTACTAATTTTCAAATTTGAAAACACTTTTTTTTTTTTCTTTCTTGCTTTATTTAATTTATTTTGTTTCTACTTACAACAAAATACTTATTGTTGTTTTTTGTTTTGTTTTCTGCATTATTTATTTTCTTTTGTTTTTTGCTCTATTTTTTAAATCTTTTTGCTTCTAGTTTTAGGAAAATTATAAACTTTCTGTTAGTGCCATTACTAATTTTCAAATTTGAAAACACTTTTTTTTGTTTTCTTTCTTGCTTTATTTAATTTATTTTGTTTCTACTTACAACAAAATACTTATTGTTGCTATTTTTAATTATTACGAGGGTCGAACCATAAGACATTTCAAATGAACTCTGAAAAAGTTGAAAGTTGGCATGGTATATCATAAATTGACCAACACATAGCATGTGCATGTACAAAACGAAAAATGGTATCATACTCATCGATTACAATATAATGGTATCATAAGCGAACAATAGTTGCGGAGAAAGTCTTCACTTTTTCTTCGCTTGTGTCATTTGCTTATTGCGCCGTAACCATGGATAATCTTCATCGTTTATCGGGATGTCAGGTCAGCCTTGACTTTAAAGGAGGAATTTCATGAAACTTTTCATAATCTTGAGACATGTCATCTTGTCCTCCACTCCCACGATGTCCCTTTTTCCCGAAAGAACTATGTGGCGCTTTGGCTCATCGTATGATGTATTTGCTTCCTTATCTTTTCTCTTTCTCGGTCTCTCGGACATGTCCTTCACATAGATAACCTGTGCCACATCATTGGCTAGGACGAGCGGTTCGTCGGTGTACCCAAGATTTTTCAGATCCTTGTTGTCATTCCGTCTTGTGGGTCTACACTGCACCCGCCTCTGACAGATTGACCCATTTGCACTTAAACAAAGGGACCTTAAAATCATGTCCGTAGTCAAGTTCCCATATGTCCACTATGTAACCATAATATGTGTCCTTTCCCTCTCGGTTGTTGCATCAAAGCGGACACCGCTGTTTTGGTTGGTGCTCTTTTGATCTTGGTCAATCGTGTAAAATGTATTCCCATTTATCTCGTATCCTTTCCAAATCAATACGGTCAAAGATGGTCCCTGGATAACAAGTACAGCTCCTCACAAACAGTGCTGTCACCTCGATCGTGCTTCCAACCAACTGCTGAAAGTCTGATGTGTTCACATGTAATCCGATCGTCGCCTTTGCTCCGGGTGTTTGAAGCGCAGATGTTCTTGTGTTCATCGACATACGGGTCACCAAGGTAGAGTTCTCAGAAGCTGTGTAGTGGGCTTGAGACCAAGAATATCCGTCCTGCATATTATTGAGTCCTTTCCAAGCGTGCCTTTTCGGTCGATCTCCCCTCATACCGCGATTTAGGGAGACCTATCTTCTTAAGGCCAGGAATGAAGTCAACACAAAACCCGATGACATCCTCTCGTTTGATGGCCCATGGAGATGCTTCCTTCGGCCTAAGCGCGATTACGGACATATTTCTTTAGGACTCCATGAACCTCTCAAAGGGGTACATATTGTGTAGAAATCGGGTCCCGAATGACAATCTCGTCAACTAGATGAACAAGAACGTGCGTCATGATATTGAAGAAGGATGGTGGGAACACCAGCTCGAAACCGACAAGACATTGCACCACATCACTCCTTAGCCTTGGTATGGTTTCGGATCGATCACCTTCGAGATATTGCATTGAGGAATGCACATAGCTTCACAATGGCTAATCGGACGTTTTCGGTAGAAGCCCCTCAATGCAACCGAAGCGATTGCGTCATAATCACGTGGCGTCATGAGACTTTAGGTTCGAAACTTTTTCTCTGCCATATTTATTATTCCTTTTATATTCGACGAGAAGCCGTCGGGACCTTCATACTAAGCGTGGCATTCAAAGAAGATTTCCTTCTCTTCTTTGGTAAGAGCATAGCTGGCGGGACCTTCATACTTGCTTTGGAGGCATGCCGTCTTTTTCGTGCAAACGTTGCGGGTCCTCTCGTGCCTCACCTGTATCTTTTGTCTTCCCATACACGCCCAAGAAGCCTAGCAGGTTCACGCAAAGGTTCTTCGTCACGTGCATCACGTCGATCGAAGAGCGGACCTCTAGGTCTTTCCAGAGGGTAGGTCCCAAAATATAGATTTCTTCTTCCACATGGGTGCGTGTCCCTCAATACACTCGGAACAGCTAGTCCGCGGGACCCTTTCCAAAGATTACGTGTAAATCATTGACCATAGCAAGTGCGTGATCACCGATGCGCATGGCGGGCTTCTTCCGGTGATCTGCCTCGCCTTTGAAATGCTTGCCTTTCTTTCGACATTGATGGTTGGTCGGAAGAAATCGACGATGGCCCATGTACACATTCTTCCTGCAGCTTGCCGTATATACTATCGATGTCAAGTAAACAGTGCGTGCATGCGTGGTATCCCTTGTTTGTCCGTCACGAAGGTTCTTGAGAGCGGGCCAATCGTTGATGGTCACGAACAGCAACGCCTTTAGGTTAAATTCCTCCTGTTTGTGCTCATCCCACGTCGTACACCGTTTCCATTCCACAGCTGTAAAAGTTCTTCAACTAATGGCCTTAGGTACACATCAATGTCATTGCCGGGTTGCTTAGGGCCTTGGATGAGAACGGCATCATAATGAACTTCCGCTTCATGCACATCCAAGGAGGAAGGTTATACATACATAGAGTCACGGGCCAGTGCTGTGATTGCTGCTCTGCTCCCGAAAGGATTAATGCCATCCGCGCTTAAAGCAAACCATACGTTCCTTGGCTCACTTGCAAACTCATCCCATACTTTCTCTCGATTTTTCTCCATGCGACCCGTCGTGGGTGCTCTCAACTTCCGTCTTTCTTACGGTCCTCACTGTGCCATCGCATCAACTTGGCATGCTCTCCGTTTCGAGCAGACGTTTCAACCGTGGTATTATAGGAGCATACCACATCACCTTCGCAGAACCCTCTTCCGGGGGCTCGCCGTCAACATCACCGTGGTCATCTCGTCGATCTTATACCGTAATGCACCGCATACCGGGCATGCGTTCAGATCCTTATACGCGCACCATGCGTAGAGGATGCAGATCATTAGGGCATGCATGTATCTTCTGCACCTCCAATCCTAGAGGGCATACGACCTTCTTTGCTGCGTATGTCTTGTCGGGCAATTCGTTATCCTTTGGAAGCTTCTTCTTCAATATTTTAAGTAGCTTCTCAAATCCTTTATCGAGCACAAGATTCTCTGCCTTCCATCGCAGCAATTCCATGACGGTACCTAGCTTTGTGTTGCCATCTTCGCAATTGGGGTACAACCCTTTTTGTGGTCCTCTAGCATGCGATCGAACTTCATCTTCTCTTTTGACTTTCGCATTGCGTCCTTGCATCGACAATGACCGGCGGAGATCATCATCATCGGGCACATCATCTGGTTCCTCTTGATCTTCAGCAGCTTCTCTCGTTGCAAAGATCATCGTGCACATCGTCTGGTTCCTCTTGATCTTCGGAGCATCACCGTATTCAGGGGCACATAGTTGTCATCGTACTCTTCTTCTTCGCCGTCTTCCATCATAACCCCTATTTCTCCGTGCCTCGTCCAAACATTATAGTGTGGCATGAAACCCTTGTAAAGCGGTGGGTGTGCAGGATTTTCCGTCGAGTAAGACTTCAGATTCCCACATATAGGGCATGGACAACACATAAAACCATTCTGCTTGTTTGCCTCAGCCACTTCGAGAAAATTATGCACGCCTTAATGTACTCGGAGGTGTGTCTTGAACCGTACATCCATTGCCGGTTCATCTGTGTGCATTATATATAATTAAGTGTGTCAAAAATCATTAGAGAGATCATGAATAGATAATTAATTAAGTGACCAAATTAATAGAAGTTCATCATCACATTAAAACCAAAGTACATACATAGTTCTCATCTAACAACATAAAGCTCTGCAGAGCATCTAAATTAATTAAACCATACACTGAAACTATGTAAAACATTTCAATGCGAAAACAAATGCGATCATAATCGCAACCAATGTAACAACCGATCCAACGACATAATGATACCAAGCCTCGGTATGAATGGCATATTTTCTAATCTTTCTAATCTTCAAGCGCATTGCATCCATCTTGATCTTGTGATCATCGATTTACATCCGCAACATGCAACTCCAATATCATCTTCTCCTCCTCAATTTTTCTAATTTTTCCTTCAACAAATTGTTTTCTTCTTCAACTAAATTTAACCTCTCGACAATAGGGTCGGTTGGAATTTCCGGTTCAACAACCTCCTAGATGAATAAAATCTATGTCACGTTGGTCGGCATAATTGTCATAAACAATAAATGAACCAATAGTTATGAAAAGATAATATATACCACATCCGAATCATAGACGGGACGAGGGCCGACGGGCGGATACCAAAACCATCGCACTATATAAGATGCAATAATAAAAGTAAGAAAATTATACAAGTATATATCTATCTAAACATACAAATAAGAATATTTTTCCTTTCGGAAAGAAGATAAGAACAAGAGGCTCACCACGGTGGTGCCGCCGATGAGATCGGTGCGGGTGATCGACGACGTTGAAGACGGGATGGGGCGTGACGGACCGCTAAACCTAGACAAATATGGAGGAAAATGGAGCTTGGCGGTCGAGCTTGGAGAGGAGAAACCTTAAGTAGTGTGGCTCGGGCATTCCATCGAACACCTTGTGTGCATATGAGGTGAGCTAGAGCACCACCAAGCCCTCTCCCTCGGCCAGAAAAAGCAGAGCAAAGTGTGCTCGCTCTTGCGCTGGGGTATATATAGGCACCACCATTGGTCCCGGTTGGTCGTCTTTAACCGGGACTAAGGGTTTCCTTTGGTCCCGGTTCGTGCCACGAACCGACGAATGGTTGTTGGCCAGAGCGGGGATCATTGGTCCCGTTCATCCTACCAACCGGGACCAAAGGTCCAGACGAACCGGGACCAATGGCCCACGTGGCCCGGCCGCCCCGGGGCTCACGAACTGGTCCGATGCCCCATTGGTCCCGGTTCTGGACTGAACCGGGACTAATGGGCTGGACCGGCCTGGACCATTGCCCCCTTTTCTACTAGTGAAACACGCCATGACCAAGTTTAGCGACGCGTTGGCCGCCTGGAAAAATAGAGTGAAAGCAAAGATCAACGACAAGGAACCCTACTCCGAGATTGTAAAGGATAATCCGAAAATCACGGAAGAGCAGTTTCAAATATTCAAGGAGGCTTGTGAGGCCGAAGCTGCAAAAAAAAAGTCTAAGTACATGAAGGGGCTTCAAAAGAGGAACATTGGGAGCCACCACCTCGGAAGCCGTGGTTACGGTGGAAAGAGGTCCAAATGGGCCAAGGAGGACGCGAAGCCATGAGTCAGGCATCCTGACCCTTTGGCGGATTTCACCGTCCCGCAGGAGCGTGACGTCCTGCGGGCCCGGCACCGTTGGGACCCAGTGAAGAAGGTTTACGAGACAACACCAGTCATTACAGAGTTCATGAGACTGCTGGTAATTTTAGTTTCTGATCAATTCGACTGCACACGTTAGTCATATTTGTAAACGATCCTTGTGCCTTTTGCAGAGAGAGCAGCACCGGATTGCGGCGAAAGCGACTTCGCCGTCGAGGCATTGGCGAGGCCTGTGGGACACTCCATTCAACCGGCGTTGAACATATTGAAACGACAACTGGTGGATACTCGACCATCGTATGGACGCGTGCACGGTGTCGGAGACGGCGCCACGTGGAAGAAGTACTACCGTCAGACCACGGAGGAGAGAAAGGAAAGACGGAGGTTAACTGAAGAAAACATCGACAAGAAGGTTGAGATTGCGGTTGAGAAGAAATCACCTCAGACATTCGCAATAGCAGTAGCTGCCGCAAAAAAAGTGGTTGCAGATTTGTCTACTTCCTTGGTGACGGGCGTTTTCACTTGGACAAGGCAAAATCGAGAAAAAAATGCAGAGGACTTTCCCTTTGCTGACTTCTTGGGAGCACCTGCTCCCGCACCTCCCCACAGACCGCTCCACACTGTCCCCGCACTGCTCCCGCACCGCTCTGACTTTTGCTCCGCACCGACTCCCGCACCGGACGTGCTCGGTGGTGCCTCGTCTTTGGCTGAGCTCGACGCCCTCACGGTATCTGTCACACCGGCCCCCATTTTCGTTGCCTTTCGGATGTCTCATGTCGCAGACTTTTCTTTGCAGGCTGACGAAACCCGTGCACCATATTGTACACCATCGGCAAATGAAGGTGGGCGTGGGGAAGCGGCGATAATGGAGCGGAAGGAACCATTGTTCCACAGCCGCCGATCCCCGAATGTCTTCAAGCTTTACGTGGCGGTGTCAAACCAGGCCACGAGAATTTGCCTCCTCTAATACTAGTGGGGATGACGGCGAGACCTGCGGCGGCTTGGTGATTGTTGCAATGGGTGGGTCCTGTTGTGGCCAAAGAGTCTGCTTCGTCTGGAGGCGGCTGGGAGCACCCACGAGCACGCAGCCTCAGCAAGGTATGAACATCAACACCCCACCTACCCAATTAGATTCGGGTGTCGGGTTGGGTGATAGCAGACGGGGTAAGGAGGAGGCTCTATTAGTCGCTGATGACGTCACCATGGATGAGGATGAGGATGACGATGGCACTGAACAGTATGTCTATACTGGCGCCTCCTCGGGGTTTGAGCGTCATGAGTCGGTGCCTGAAATGCCGTCTCAACGTAATCTGGACGACCTTCCGGTAGTAAAGAAGTCTAGGAAGAGAGCGAGGAAAGGCAAAAGAGCTGATTCTATGATCCAGCCGCCTCAGCAGCCTCGGCTTCAGGACCATATAGATATCCCCGATGTGGATAAATGGCATATCCCCGGTCAACCAATCCTACCTGCAACAGCGCTACGGGCCAGATTCGGCGATCTAAGGAGACTTCATGACGATGTGCTGCGGGTAGAGAAAGGCCTCATCGCCTTGAAAGATCCAGGATACCCACTCTACGTGGTTAACGTTCCACGGCAAATGTCGTACGTCGACAGCTTCCCCGCGGATAAGTTCTTCCTCCGATTCGATTACATATTCGACATGTTTCACGTGAAGAAGCTGGATTTTACGTTTGTCCGCCTTTATACCTTGCACATGAACTACATTATTGGGGTTGAGCAGATACGTCATATCTGTGTTGCTGACCCATACTACATGCACAAGGGCTTCTTGGGAGTCTGCGCAGAGCAGCGTGAATACGCAAGGGATTACATCGTCAGTTTCATGCTCGCCAATAAGGACAAGGAGGTGATTCTCGTGCCTTATCACCCCGTGTAAGTCATCCGCGCTGCTATCCTTCCTTCGATTTCAATAATTCATTTGCACGGTGGAGGCTAATTAATTTGAGGTGTACTTATTTTGCGCAGCGGTGGGCGCGCCGTCCTCATCATCCTCTACCCCCGATTCTCCCATGCTCTTTACTTGGACTCGTTGAAGAACATTCACAAAGAGGATTACACCCACATCAAAGATGTTCACGACAGTGCTATGTTTTACTACCAAGCAAGGGGTGGAGAGGTTAGGGACAAGAAGAGAAGGGGTGGCAGGGCCGCCTTCAGCCATAAGACCCACTTCTGCTTCATCCAGCAACCGAACGATTCTCTTAATGATGGATTCTATGTCCTACACCACATGCTGGAGTACAAACGAGGTCACCAGAACCTTCACATGTCACCTAGATCTGGTGATGCCCATATTCTTCAATGGGCAAAGGACATAGGAGATATCGAGGATCATCGACTTTGAGCTGAGTTCTATAACATCCGGCGCGAACTTGCCCAAATCATCATGAAGGATCTCGTCCGAAAAACAGGGATGTTCTACGGAGAAGGACATATGTCGCGGGAAGACGTCCGAACATGGATAGCCTCTCAGCGTCTCGACATGAAGCCTTTCACTAAGCTCGAGGACTATCTCCCTGTCATGGATGGATGGCACGACATGGTGGAGTGATTGTCGATATATGACAATGTGTCCATTTAGTCCATACTTTCTGTATGACAAAACTTTGAGTTATGCACGGTGAAACTTTATTTGTGATGTAATTAAACCGTCCTCCTCCTCGACTAGCGAAAATCACTCTAGTTAGGGCATTTTGGGTACGATGAACTTTGTTATTTATGCTTATGATATGTTGTTTCTATTTTTGCCAAGTCTGTCTCTTTCTGTTGCTCAACTATATATGTTGCATATCATCGACTCATGTGACGATGAAGGTGCATAGATCATAGATGGCGAAGAAGTGCTACGCCAGGATTATATATACGACAAGTGGCCGGAGTGTCAGGCCCAGGTGTACCGGTTTCCGATTTCCGAGCGACAGGCAGTAGTTAGTTTAGGTTCACGCTAATGCGAGAGAGGCATACGAACTCATGTACTCAAAGTGATAGCTCTTCTCGCGTATATCATTGTTTAGATGGATGACGATGTATTTGCAAGTAATTGAGACTTGTATCGCTATTTTCGAGATTGATGACGAGAGACCACTTTGTGTTGGATGATGATTATGATGATGACATGATTTGCTGAGACTAATTGTATGTATATGCTATGATTACATTTGTATGTGTATGATATTCTAAAGATTATTGTATAAAGCCTATTCAAATACAAAACAAATATGCAGGAAAAAACCTAATAAAACTAGTAGTAGCGAGGGGGGGAATTTGGTAGTAGCGCCGCCTTACCAGTAGCGCTTCCCTATAAACAGCGCTGCAGATAATATCAGTAGCGCCCTTTTCTAAAGAGCGCTACAGCTATTCATGTATAGCAGTAGCATGGGACAACAGGCGCTACTGCTATACGTTAGCTGTAGCGCCTTATTAGTAGCGCCGGTCCCCACGCTACTGAGAGGCCCAAAACCCGCACTGCTGCTAGGCTTTTCCCTAGTAGTTTTGAAGGATGCCAACCGCGTGCGCGATGAGGCCAAGGATGTCGTGCGTGCTGACGAGGAGGTCAGTGGTCTGAATAAAGCCATCTATGGCTTATTTTGACAAAGATTACCCCGTTTAAGAGAAATTCTTTCGTCTTAATCAAATTTAACCACAAATGTGTTGTGTTTTATTCCTTTTTTATTTCATTTTTGAACTTCCTAACAAGATGGTCCCATATGCCACTCGACTTTTTCCCTTTCCGGACAGACATGTTTACGTGTAGGTGCATATGAATGTGACATATGTGGCTATAATTGTGTTCAATACACATATTTCAATATGTGGTATGTACACATTTTTTCTTGAGGGTAATATGTGGTACATACACAAAAGGGATAAATATGTGGACCTAAAAATAGCCTACTATTTGATATTTCAAATACACAAATGTGTACTTCTTGTATTGCTCATATGTTGTAGCACTTTTGTTTGCAGGGATACGAGGACTGTTTGTTAATGAAACATTACACATTACATAGAATACACAACCGCACATGTAGAGTAGTTTCATGAAATTTTGAGAACCTCTAAATGCGAAGTTTTGGAATGACTCGAATTATGCAGTCGAGCACTATGCCTTTTACCACACGAGATGTGTGGTAAGTACCTTTCGTGTTGAAACTAAGATATGATAATATAAGTCGAGATTAAAAAAATTCTTGAAAAAGAGTACTAGGTCCTATTCAACGCTCACTACGATAAGTAGTGCGAGTGATACACTGGAGCCTCCACGATGCTCTGCTGGGAGATCGGCGGGGCGCCAGTGAACAGGTTGACCAACATCATGGAGGCAGCCCGCAGACTCGTCCACCTATGTCAGCCAACCCCGGTGACAAGCCATGCATCGCCTTGCCCATCGTCTATCACCTGTTAAAAGTTGGCAGCACGACGCTTCAGCAACAACACGTGTCACTAAAAGTAGGATTCAGCATAAAAAATAGAATTTCGTAGGTATATGTAACCTTAAATTTTTGGATCATATTCAAACCAAATTTAAGTTAGATAAAATTATTGAAATGCCGTAAATTATGATAGATCAAAATCCAAAAGAAATTTTTAATCTTATGAAATTGGATATTTTAGTGAGATCTAGATTTTTCTTGTGTTAGCACAATGTCAAACCTCGGTGCAACTTGCACTTTGTTATTAAGTTGTAATTTTGTAAAAGAAAGTGTAATTTACATTTTCCAATAAAGCTAAACTATCACGGATCTGCCGCACGAGCTCCTATGGTGTATCGCCCATAGGCTCCCGTCAAGCCGAGACGTCACCAGCTTCCGACTGACGGGCAGGCCCGTGTTCCGGCACATCTGCGGATGTTTAGGGGGATGGATTTGCTATATCCGACTGTAGATGCTTCGAGAGATGCAACATGGAATAGAGATGCAGCGCGCGACACTGCTAGACTACATGACGTTTGTCTTGCAAGTGCTAATCCAACGTGAGAGAGGGAACGTGGAGAAGGCCAAAAATTGCCAGTAATTACAAACGCATTCAATGCATTCCAACTATATACTCCTATATCCCACACAAAACAAATTTGCTTTGGCTGCAGCAATTAAAAAGCAAATATTTTCCTCCACCACCACCACAGCTTCGCATCCCTTCAACAGGTTCTCTGCCACCAGATCCGCTCCATCACCTCCTCACAATGGTCGCTGCCGTGCTCAGGGCCCAACTAAACACCCATGTCACATCCATGTTCGCCTCGGTGAGTCCATCCCCTCGGTGTCCCTCCCATCTAGACCCCGGCCGTGTGGTTGTTCCGGCGGGCTGGCTGCCTAGTTTAACTTTGCCTTCTTGTGATGTGATCCATCTAGGGCATGCTGGACTAGAATTTCCAGCAACTGCAGTCCATGAAGGAGGATGGCAGCGCAGCCCCGAGCAACATCGCTGACATCATCAACCTCTTCATCAACAACACCAACAGGATCCTCAACGACATCACCGCCCTGTTGTCCGCCCTACTCTCTTCCTCTGCTTTGGTTATCTCGTCTCGATTGGGTACTCATCGATCTTGTCTGCTCTGCTTTCCGGCCCCGGGAACCAGCCCTGGTGAACTTCGACATGGTGGACGTCCTCGTGCGTCAGCTCAAGGGCTGTAGCTACAGGTATAATGATGATAAACCCTTTCTTTCCCTCCCCATTTTTAACTGCATATATGATTGTTTCTGTGTTGCATCCATATCGTGTGATTCTTGTGTGTTTCTCATGGGCATGCCGTTCATGATGTATGCGTTGTCATGTAGCCATAAGTAGAATTGCAGAATCTAGTTGTGTTTCGTGTAACGGAAGTACCGGTATTTCCCTGGATATGCTTTGGCTGCAGCAATTAAAAACCAAATATTTTCTACTCCCTTCATTACTAAACATAAGCCTTTTTAGCACCGGCGAGGTCGCAAAACATTTCAAAGTAATCTGAAACTTTGTGGAAATGATTATGAACAAAAGTTATAGGTCCTTGCAAAGTTTGGTGGTAAATGTTAT
Source organism: Aegilops speltoides (assembly GCA_021437245.1). NCBI lineage: Eukaryota > Viridiplantae > Streptophyta > Magnoliopsida > Poales > Poaceae > Aegilops > Aegilops speltoides. The sequence continues at coordinate 408,857,842 of CM038145.1, read as the reverse complement.
TCAAGGAGCTATGTACAAAAAGAAACAAAAATACTCAAAATGTATGTGCACTGTTTGAGCGGAATTGTAAAAAAAATTGTCTTTTTATAGAGCTCCTCGAACGTCATTTGACGACAGAACTTTGCAAGCATCTATAACATTTGTTCATAATCATTCCCACAAAGTTGTAGATTTTTCCGACTATGTTTTCTCGCGTGGTGTAGCATGGTCAAATGATATTCGAGGTCAGTAGTGCACTATTACGGCAGCACGTTCCTGGCGATCGGTGAAGCCGCCGGGGTCTTCGTCTGCGACCTCGCCGGTGCTAGTCCGAGTGTGAGGGCACTGTGGAGATGCTTCAGTCTGCCGGAATGGATCTACCCCTGCAGCTACCTACAAGTGGAAGGCAAGCTTGACCTCGTTGGCACTGTGCTTGAGAATAACACCCGCCACACCTGAGTCTACATGTGCAATGTCTTCGCCGGGAAACGGATGTGGTCTAGAGTGATGGATGTTGGTCATTGGACATTGTTCGTGTCAAATATCTTCATGTCAGGCCTGGTAGAGCAAGCATTGCGGGGCTCATGATGAATTATGTATACTTCTCCGAGCATCTGGATGCCGTCAAGAGGATCCAGATCATAAGTTGGAGATAGTCAATATAGGCAGGCCGGAGTTGTTATCTTATAAGAAAAAGGTCCAGGGGTTTTTGGAGGCTCTTTGCTGGATTCAGCCGAAACCAAATCTATGGACACAAGGCACGTACATCTCTGTCTTGTTAATTATTTGATATTTTTTTGTCATATTTCCATCGGTGGGGCTATTATATTCTAGATATCAGACCGACTGTCTCACTATTCCATGTCAGTTTTCTTTGAAACTAGTTAGGATATTCTGCTAATCATGATGCATGTGTTTGGTTCATTATTGTTAAGGGGCACGAAAACATATTAGATGCCATACTTAGTGGATAGATCGTAGTCCATCAATGGTCAAAGTGACTAAAGAATTAATATGCCATATATATGGTTGTTATGATTTTGCAACCTGTAGATAGGGTTTATAGATTATGAAAACCTCAGCATGTCATGTTCATGATAACGGGTAGCGACAAGCGGAAAATATGTCATATTCAGAGCATATGATAGCCGTCACGAGGATCCAGACCATAAGTTGGAGATATTCAACATAGCCAATGGCATGTCGGAATTGTTCTCATATAAGAAAAAGGTCCAGGGTTCTTCGGGAACTTTACTGGATTCAGCAGAAACCAAATCTATGATGACAAGATACGTACATATCTATCTTGTTATTATTTGATGTTGTTTTTTGTTCTATCTTTATCTGTGGCGCTATTAGATTCTAGAAATCAGACTGTCTATCTCACTATTCCATGTCAGGTTTCATTGTAACTAGGATTTACATATTCTGCAAAATATTGATGTGCGTGTTCGTCACAAATATTATATGTCATATTTTGTGGATCGACCACTAGTCGATCAATGGTCAATGTGAGGACAAAACTAAGACCCTGCAACCTCTAGAAAGGGTTTATAGCTTATGAAAGAAAACCAACATATATCATTTTCATGATGACGGGTAGCGACAAAAAGGGTAGAAATTTCATACTAAGTGGTTATGTCGTTTCCTAACTTTCAATAGTAGTGGTAGTTAGTCCACTGGATTTTAGAAATAACGGTATTTGTCTAGTTACCAAATCAATGGTTTTCCTAGTTCTAGCTATGGTTTTCATGCTCTGCTAGAAATTTTCAACCCTCTTGGTTGGCAAGAACGACAGTCATGTATGGGAAGTTGGGAAGCACATTTGGAAAACCCATCATTATTCCGTTTCGAAATTTAGATTACGAATCATGTGTGAACACTTGCTCCATTCGTGTTGTCTATGTGTCATCTTGATTTTAAATGGCATAGGAATCAAAAATATCAAGTTTATGATCATATATGGGTAACGACAATAGATTAGATATGTGTCATCTGTTGCATAGACCGTTATATGCTATGCAACGATACATACTTACATATTTTTATTTCTCTGGTTCTAGCTATATCTAGGGCTTGCCTGGTCCGCTAGGTATCTCAATAATTTTAGGTTCATCATCACAAGTGACATCTGAAAAGTTAGGTATGTGATGTCTGTGGGAAAGCCATTATTTTATTTCAAACAAGGATGGTAGGATCTTGCCCAGTAGCGTACCTACAATATAGATAAGAAAATGATGAAAGAAAAGACTGAAGCATGAAACTGAGCACATTTAAGTCAGCAGTTTAGAAAGTGGCAGCATTGCGCCTCAGCTCACAAGATTTCAAATATTTGGATTCACTCTGCGTGCATAACTAATTACTTTAGAAGTGCAAGCTATAGATCTTACCCAATTTACAATATAATTAAGTTCCATGTGCCCTTGTTAAGAATCTAATCTTGCTAAGACATGACCTAAGATTAATTTCTTGGAAGATTGTAGTGTTCCCATCAAAATCACAATGACATCACTGTTGTTTTGCTAATATAAAGTTCTAGCATTTTGGACATGACACTACAGTTTTCCCGATTTAGTTATTTTACTATAACATATTGGACATGAAACTATAGTTTTCCCGATTTAGTTATTTTAAATCTAAATTTGAATGGTTTCATACCCTATATCTTAATACTTTTTCTCAACTATAATTTCTCTCTGAGCTGTTAACAACAAATTTTGTGTGAAAATTCTGTTCATGTACTAGTTATTCAAATTACATATTTTATTTTACAACCTTCCACATATTGTCAAGATGTTCACCAATGTTGTTGCGGAGTTCCATTTAAAGGTGCATACATACAGATCATCCGTCGCGCGTGTCTGCCAAACGCGCTACTGACTTGTAAGTAGCAGTAGCGCGTTTGTAGCCTACAGCGCTACTGCTATAATTGCCATGACCTTGGCCCCCCCCGCTAGCTATAGCAGTAGCGCCCTTCTCAGAGCGCTCTGCTACTTAGGTTAGCTGTAGCGCGTTTAAATCAAATTACAACTATCCCTACCTTATCCCCACGGAGGACCGGCCCTTCTCACTCACACTCTCACTCTCCCGCATCAACCGTCGTCGTCGTCCGTCGCCGCCGCCGCCGCCTTAATTCGTCCCCGCCGAGGTACTCCCCTCCTTCCGTCCCTCCTCCATCCTCCTCGCACATCCTCCCTCCGCCTGCATGCCGCCCTCCCTCCTCCGCCGCCTCCTCCCTCGCCTGCGCCGCCCTCCTCCTCCTCCGCCAGCAGCCTCCTCCCACCGCCCTCGACCTCGCCGCCTAGCTAGCTACTCTCCGTGCCCCCACCCCTGCCACTAGTTAGTACTAGATTTAGTAGTAGTAGATGTTAATTTAGGGTTAGCTAGTACTAGATGTTAATTTAGTAGTAGTAGATGTTAATTTAGCTTAGTTAGTACTATATTTTTAGTAGTAGTAGTGGTAGTTGAACTACTTTAGTTGTAGTTGAACTAGTTTAGTAAGTAAATTAATAAACTAGTTGAACTAGTTGAATTAACAGAACTAATCAATTTTTAGTAAGATAATTAATATAACTAGTTGAACTACTTTATTTTTAGAAAGAACTAGTTTTTTCTATTTATAGTAAGTTTATATTTAGTAAGAACTAGTTGAATTAATAAAACTAGTTGAATATGTGTTGTTGCTAGTGATAACTTATATGGTTTCAGTGACCTCCGTCGTCCCGTCACCGACCCCTCCGACATCCCGCCGTCATCCCAGCCACCGACGTACCCCTCCGACATCGAGGTGAGACCAGCCAAATATCCTTGTATATCTTGTGTTGTTGCTCAAATAGGATATGTGCTTGCCCAAGTGGCCGTTCATGTTCAGTTTACATCTTGAGTGGCCTATGTTTTGCGGAGTGTTGATTAATTTCCGTTCCGCAAATTTCAGGCGCCGATATGTCCTTTTTTAGCAAACGTCATGCCGGATTTTGTCGTGAATTCTGACATGACTTGTGCTAGAATATGTACAAGTTTAATCTTTGAATTATGATTGTAGGAAATGTCGTACTCGGACGACAACGGTCTCCCGGGGGAGTGTAGCTGGTGCCATGACGATCGAGGTATGTGCGACAGGTTCGTTCGGCTGGACGACGATCGGCGCTTCAGCATTAAGCTCGAGGAGACCTGCGATGTTCATACGGTACGCAACGACGACAATAGTTTTTTTCTCCATTAAGCATGACTTCAACTATTTCAACGTCTAATTTTCATATTTTACAATTCGACTAGCTTATCCCATGCCATGCAAGACGCTATGTCTTGGAGAGGATGGGTTTTGAAGACCATGAAAATTTCGAAACAAAGAAAATACACCTAAGGACCCATCATGATATGGATTTTGAAGTAAATTTGTACAATGCTCAGAGCGTAACCCATTTTGGTTGCCAAAATTGGGAAGCACTTCGCAAAATGTATGGTTTTGATGAGGGTATGATTATCACCATGGATCTTGGTGATCCTGACAGCGAGGAAGACAATATGGACATTTGGGTCCTTGTTGATACGCTTCCGATTGTACCGCTATGTGAGTTTCTCAAACATAGTTATTAACTAATTTATATTTTTTTTCAAAATACTTGATAGCTTATTTCCATTGACAGCTTATTTTGATTCTTCAAAGACTGTGCGGAAGATGGTAGATAAAACCCACTACACCGAAGGCACCCAATTAACGTATAAGGAGAAAAATCATCTGATCGCATTTTGTACTCTTCTTGAGAATTACAATGCCTATTATCAAACTCCTCCAAATTATGGTGAATACGTGCCACTAGTGCATGTGTTGAAGAACGATAACTTCTCTGGAGATACCTGGTAAGATTTTTTACTATTACGACATTCGTGCATTTTTTGCATACTTCTAAAACTAGTACATCATTGCTAACTACGAAGTTATTATTATGTTTTTCAACAGAAACTCCCGATGGATTGTGTGCCTCATCGATGTCTCTGCATGGTCGCCTCTCGTTCTGAACATACTGCCGGTAAATCTACGGAGCTCACCTATGCATATCGGATTTCTAAAACCCGTGAACACATGATCATCAGAGAATGGAAGAAATGTATGGACATTCGCAAGGAGGTTCTTGGAAGTAACATTCAACGAAAGGCAAGAATGGGAGACAGGCTAATCTCCATTCTCCATAATGGAGAGTCACGGGCTATCTTGTTTTTTGTTATTTTACCTTAGAAAATGTAGTAGGTCTTAATCGAATGTAATAGGTCCTATGAGGTACAATATGTTTATTATGTGGTAATGTGTTAGAGTTGATAATGATGATCTTGAGGAGGTGTTATGTGATGTCAATGATGAAAACGATGATATTGAGGAGGTGTTATATGACAATGATGTATTATGATGCTAAGTTGTTAATGATATGATGATGATGATGATATTATTATATCATTGGGTGAAAGAACCGCGGATTAGTTTCAAGTGGATGGACATCCACTTGAAACTAGTCCACGGTTCTTTCACCCCATGATGTAATAACTCATTATGATGTAAAAACATCTCTAAATTCCTGTTGTATGAAAACTTGTGTAAAGGTGTATGAATACAACATGAAAAAGAAAAGAAATAAAATACTAAGTAATAGTAGTAGCGCGGGTTAGGAGAAGCGCTACTACTAATTAACAGTAGCGATGTTCTAAAGAACCGTTGCTACTAAGTCAATTTAGCAGTAGCGTGGGTCAAGACGCGCTATTGCTAAGCATTAGCTGTAGCGCCTTATCAGTAGCGCTCCTGCCCGCGCTACTGATAGGCCCAAAACCCGCGCTACTGCTAGGCTTTTCCCTAGTAGTGAGAGGACAGGTTCATGGAACCGATTGTGAGAAAATATCAAAAATTTATACTGTATCCTTTTTTACATGCATGGGTGCCGCAATCTGTGCACAATACTTCCAATTTTTTTGGCTACTAGAGGACAGGTTCATGGAGCCGATTGTAAGAAAATATCAAAATTTATACTACATCCTTTTTTACGTGCAAATGCATATGAACATGGCATATGTGCACATAAATTTATTTAATACACATATTTTAATATGTGGTACATACACTTTTTTCTTGTGGTATAGTATGTCGTACATACACAAAATGGGTAAATATGTGGATCTAAAAACAGTGTGGTATTTCATACTACAAATACACAAATTGTCTTTTTTAGCTCAGATGCTACAATACTATTTCTAAATAAACATTGCACATAAGTATAATACAACGCACACGTGTAGAATTGTTCCAGAAAAAAGTTTTAAACTTCTACAAAGAGTTATTCCGTGTTTTACCCAATGTTTTGTTATTTTTGAAAAAGATTCCCCCATTTAAGGGAAATTCTTTCATCTTATCCAATTTAACTACAAGTTTGCCAGGTTTTACATATTTTATGTATTTTATTTGCATGTTAGCAAGATGGTTCCAGATGCCACTCGGTTTTTTTCCCAGTCAGTCAGACATATTTGCATATAGATGCATACGAGTGTGATATATGTTCCTATATAATTGTATTAAATACACGTATTTCAATATGTGGTATATGTTCTTTTGTTACTTTTTTTTGCATCGAATACAGTTTTGTTTCTTGCGGGTAATGTGTGGTGCATACACAAAAAGGATAAATATGTTTATCTAAAAATAGCGTGCTATTTGATATCTCAAAGACACAAATATGTGTTTTTTGTATTGCTTGATCAAGTACTATTTGTTGATAAAACATTACACATTACATGGAATACAGCTGCGCACATGTAGAATTGTTTGTGGAAATTTTGAGAACTTCTAAAGACGGGATTTTTGAACGACTCGAACCGTGGAGTCGAGTACTAGTCCTATTACCACACAGTATGTGTGGTAAGCACTTTGTGAATTTAAATTAAGTTATGATCATTTAAGTCGAGATAAAAAAAATCAGAAACAGGGTACTAGGGGTATCGGTGTGCCAACTTTTGACTTTGTCCCCTTTTAAAGAAGCATATATATATTTTCCTGAGAAGCAAAGTTGTACTTCTCCTAAAGAGACAAAATATGTGATTCCACAATAATCGTAGACTTGATTCCTGTGCTTCTCGGGAAAAAAATATATGCCTCTTAAAAAGGGGAAAAGGTGAAAAACCAGAAGTGTGCTTCCGGACTCCGGATTTTTTGTTGGTATGTGTTCTTTTCTGATTTTTTTTTCTGTTTTTTGGTTTTTCCGTGAAAAAAATCATTGAACCTTGTTAAAATGGGATCTAGTTTCAAAGTTTTGACGTGACAAACCCAACAGTAAAACGGGTCGGAATTTAGACGCATGATTCAAGAGATAAACCATTTTGAATAAATGAATCGATGTAAAAAGGGGGGAAGATGTTGCGACATGTCTCATGCCTACAATGCATCATTCGTAAGCGCCCAAGAAAGTGGGAAATGATTTATGCAAGGAATAACCCTTGCTAATTAATTCGTCCTTTCATTGCAGGCCTGAATACCTGTGTTTTTTCATTTATTATTTTTATTTGATTTTCTCAAAAACTTTTGTTTTTTATTTTGAAAACTGTTCATGTTTGAATGTGAACAAATTCGGGCTTTTTAAAAAATGAAAAACAAAGTGGCATTAAATTAAAATCACTGTTAAAAATTTCGAAAAAAAAATGATAATTAGAAACTTTTGTCCATGAGTTCAAAAAATGATCATAAATTTAAAGAAATACCAAGTTCAAAATATGTTCTCAAATTTAAAATGTACACAGCTTTTAAAAAACTTCACTGCTTTCAAAAAATATTTACAAATTCAAAAATGTTCACAGCTTTCAAAAAATGTTTACAAATTTTGAGAATGTTCATGACGTTCAAAAAATGTTTGTGATTTCAAATTCACTAACTCATAAATAATCATGATTTATAAAATTGTTCACTAATTTCAAAGAAATTCATGAATTTAAAAAAGGTTCATGAAGTTATAGAACTGGTCATGATTTCTAAATAAATGTAAATTTGAAAAATATCTATAAATTCCAATAAATGTTAACGAATATCTAAGTTTTCCTGAGTTTAATAAATATTTACGACTTTCCAAATAGATCATGAAGTTCATAAAATGTTCTTCCATTTTAAAAATGTTCACGAATTTGAAGAACATATTCATGGGTACGAAAAACTTCCACTGTTCTAAATAAAATTGATGACTTTAAAAAGGTGCACGAATTTCAGTAGAATTCGAAAATTATCACGAGTTTAAAAAAATCAAGAATTTCAAAACTTATTTTCAAATTCGAAAAAAAGTCAACAAGTTTCCAAAGATGTTTGTGAATTTAAAATCTATATTTTGAAAAAAAAATCAACAAGTTTCCAAAGATGTTTGTGAATTCCAAAAAGTTCATGATTATAGAAAAGTGTATGCATTTTAAAAAAATGTGAATATGAAAAATTATTCTAGATTTTAAAAAGATCTCATGTATTCCAAAAAAATCATGATTTCAAAAAAGTGTATACATTTTTTAAAAAGGTTTGTGAATTAGAAAAATTAAAAATGGAAAATTAAAAATATAAAATAAGAATAGGAAAAGGAAAAGTAAAAAAGGGTAAATAAAAAAATACAAGTCAAAACGCAAAGACAAATTCCTGCGGGCGAGGATTGTGTTTGGTCGCTATTCCCCGATCCCGGTGGGGAATAGGACCTGCCTGCTTTGACGCTGAATGCATGACATAGGAAGTCCCATTTTGTTGTCAATTTGTGCACTATGTGGCCTATCATGAGCAGGCTGGTCTATGCGGCGAGCTTGCAGCCATTAGCTCAATAAACAACACAACCGTTGATATGTCTTCAACATATTCATAATTTTTTATTGTTTCATGCTATTATAGTATCAATTTTGGATGTTTTATATGCAATTATATATCATTTTTTTTGACTAACCTATTAATTTCGTGCCAAGTGTCAGTTGCTATTTTTTGTCTGTTTTTGGTTTTCCAGCAAATCAGTGCCAAACAAAGTCCAAATGCTATGGAATTTTTTGACGATTTTTTTGCAGTGGCCAAGGGACACTAGAAGCTTCACGAGGAAGTGAAAAGACGAAGGGGGTGGCCACGAGCCACCAGGGCACATCCAGGGGATAGGCGCGCCCCTGGTGCCTCGTGGGTCCCTCATTGCTCCGTTTGACCTAATTCTTTAAAATCAGTAAACCAATAGAGAGACACTCAAAACACTTTTTCCGCTGGCACATGTGCTGCTGAAGAGGAGGCCAGTGGTCTAGAGAAGGCCATCCACGGCTTATTTTCACAAAGATTACCCCATTTAAGGGAAACTCTTTCATCTTAATCATACTTAACCACAAATGCCTCGGGTTTATTCCTTTTTAATTTCATTTGCACTTCCTACCAAGATGGTCTCATATGCCACTCGACTTTTTTCCGGTCCAGCCAGACATGTTTACGTGTAGATTCATATAAGTGTGACATATGTGGCTATAAAACTGTGTTCAACACATGTATTTCAATATGTGATATGTACACCTTTTTTCTTGCGGGTAATATGTGATACATATACAAAAGGGATAAATACGTGGATCTAAAAATAGCCTACTATTTGATATTTCAAATAAACAAATGCGAGCTTCTTGTATTGCCCATATATTGTAGTACTATTTTTTTGCAGGGATCCAAGGACTATTTGTTAATAAAACATTACACGTTACATAGAATACACAAGCACACATGTAGAATAGTTGCAGGAAATTTAGAAAACTTATAAATGCAAAATTTTGGAATGACTCGAACCGTGGATTCGAGCACTGTGCCTAGCTATTACCACACGGGATGTGTGGTAAGCGCCTTTCTTAATTGAAAGAAAATTATTATGATTAAAGTTGAGATTAGAAAAGGCCCTATTCGATGCTCACAATGACAAGTAGCGTGAGTGATGCACTGGAGCCTCCGCGATGCACTGGTGGGAGATCAGTGATAGCGCCAGTGAACAGGTTGAGCAACGTCATGGAGGCAGCCTGCAGCCTGGTCCACCTATGTCAGCCAAACCGAGTGACAAGCCATGCATCGCCTTGCCACACACTGTCATGAGTTCATTCTATAAGATCTCCCCGTCGTCTATCACCTGTTAAAAGTTGGCAGCAAGACACTTCAGCAACGACACGTGTCACTAAACGTGGGATTTAGCATAAAAATTAGAATCAATAATTCACATCGTCATATTTTTGGACCAGATTCATGCCAAATTTCTGTTACATAGAATTATTAAAATGCCATGAATTATGATAAATCCAAATCATGAAGATTTTTTTTTCATATTATGACATTTGGATATTTTAGTGAGATCTAGATTTTTTGTGTTAGCAAAATTTCATACCTCTGCGCAACTTGCACCTTTTCTTTAAGTTGCAGATTTGTAAAAGAAAGTGCAATTTGCATTTTTCATTAAGCTAAACTAGCACTCCCGGCCCCTCTCCATGTCCTGGGTCATGATCCATCACCGGATCGCCTCCCCTTTGGCCAGCTACCGGCCACCTAATTCGTAGCCAGCAATCCATTCACTCTCTTTTCCACAAGACCATGGCGTAGCCCTCGTCTCTTCATAAAGTCCTACATTGGAGGCCAAGCAGCTGGGCCGCATCACGGATCTGTCATGCGAGCCCCTATGGTGCATCGCCCAAAGGCTGTCATCAAGCCGAGACGTTGTTAGCTTCCGGCTGACAAGCAGGCTAACGTTGAACACATCTCCAGACGTTTAGGGGGCTGGATTTGATATATCTGGCTGTAGATGTTGAAGTGATGCAATGTGGAAGGGAGATGCAGAGAGGCCAGACTGTTAGACTACATGATGTCTTTTGTGTAAGTTCTCATTCAATGTGAGAGAGGGAACAGGGAGAAGGCCAGCTGATGTGCTTAGCAACCCCAGAAAATCGCCAGTAATTACGAGTGCATTCAATGCATTCCATGGAAGTCTAAAACTACAATACCCTGAATGTGCTTTTGGCTGCAACAGAACTAAATATACCAATTAAAGCACATTAAAAACAAACTATTTTTCAGTTGAAGCAAATATATTCCATTTCATGCATACACAGACCCATCCCGCTTATGCTAGTCAAATCTCCGTCTCGCACCTCCCGCCCATGCTCCAACGCCGCCATTCACCACACCAATTAATTGCTTCCCCGTAGCCAATCCATCCTTGCCTCACACGAGATCGCCATTGAATTAGCCGCCGGGAGTGCCAATTTCGATGGGCAGGAGGAGCAGGAGCGGAGCGATGGAGTGAACGAAGATAACACCACCGCGGGATTTGCCGCATCCGCAGCCGACCGTCATGGATTCACTACGCAGCTTCGGTCGCCTCCCCCCTTGCCTTTCCTGCTCCCGGTTGACCAGCAAATAATTCATCCTTGCTTTCGTCCGCCAAAAGACCGATTGGGGACTAGCAACCCCTCTTGGGTACCACCTTGAAAATTTGGATACCGGGCGGCATCCGCGTTAGTGGACTCGAAACAACTACCTATCGATGCGTGGAATAGATGGTAACCACCACATCGTAACATGGCATATTGTCTTATATGAGAGGCTAAGTTATTTGAGTATACATTGAGCATACACACACCCATCCCACTTCAGCTCGTCAAATCTCCGTCTCTCTCCTCCCGCCCACGCTCCAGCGCCGCCATTCACCACATCAATTAACTGCTCCACCGTCGCCAATCATTCCCTGCCCCGCATGAGATCACCGTTGAAGCAGCCACTGGGCGTGCCAATTCCGATGGGGAGCGGGAGCGGAGCAGTGGAGTGGACGGAGATAACAACGCCACCGGGATTCGCCGCGGTTGGCAGGTGGCTGTCATGGATTCACTGCGCAGGTTCGCTCACCTCCCCCTTCCCTTTCTTGCTCCCGGCTGACCAAAAAATAATTCATCATTGCTTCCATTCGCCAAACGACTGATTGGGGGACTACCAACCCCTCCGGGAAACAGGGGGCCGGAGACCATACCGCCGTCACAACCGGGCATGCCCAGAAGAGGTGTTTAGGATTACACACTCCTCTCGCGCCATATCAAATGCGTATTCAATTGGTTCCAGAAAACTGTCCGGCCTACCTTGCTGCCAGTATCCTATATCTAACCTTGGGTGGCACCTCGGATGGATCTCCTCCAATCTAGTACGCAGGCTCTCGCTCCATCTCCCCATCCTCCAACACCTTGGGCGGCGTGATCCATCACTTAATCATCTCCACCTTCGGGCCACAAGCCAGTAGTACATTTCACTCTCTCTCTCTCTCTCTCCCTCCCTCTCGAGACCATATCCACGTCCTCCGCTCTTCGGAGAAGTCCAAGACTGCAGGCGAGCCTGCAGCAGCGCTACATCAACGATCTGATGTGTGATCTTCTGCGGTGCATCGCCCAGAGGCTCTCGTCCGGCCAAGACGTCGTCAGTTTTCGGCCCACGAGCAAGCCCTGGAGCAACATGGTGCCGCTCGGGCGCTTTGCTCCCCTTCTGATGCTGCCAGAGACCTGGGACGGCAACGCCTCCTTCTATAGGGCTTCCGACGGCAAGATCCTCACGGCAAGCCTACTGGACCTGCAAGGCAAGGGAGTTGTAGAATTTGGTAACGTATTCTTTTTTTGAGCGTGAACTACAATTTTCTTTTTTCACCAATCAACCCAAGCTACCAAAATTTGGTAGTACAGCCTGAAACCTTGCTTCATGCATGTATTTGATCTTTACTTCCAATAGGTTAATTAAACATGTGAATCCTTGAGATGGCGAGGAAGCAATAGGTACTTGATAGTTTTTCGGTCCAAAAGGTCATTACTTGTAGAAAAAAACATGTTTTTCAATTAAATCCATAGAATCTAAAGAGCAATACAGATGGAGATGTCATTTTATTGAGATCGGAGAAGTTTATTTTTTGCCCATGGAAATTGTACCAGGTTTACTTTTCAACCTTCTACTTATTGTCAAGATTTCCAGCGACTAGTCATGCATTGCACATGGCGTTGCTGTGTTTCGTTTAAAGGTGCATACATGCAGATTTTTCATAGTACTTCCAATTTTTTGGCTAATCGAGGACAGGTTCATGGAACCCGATTGTAAAAAAAAATCATAAATTTATACTATATAGCTTTTTACGTGTAGATACATATGAACATAGTGTATGTGCCTATAAATTTTATTTCATGCATATATTTTAATATGTGGCACATACACTTTTTTCTTTTGGTGTAATATATGGTACATACACAAAATGGGTAAATATGTGGATGTAAAAATAGTGTGGTATTCGGTACTACAATTACACAAATTGCTTCTTTTATAGCTCAGATGTTAAAGTACTATTTCTAAATAAAACATTACGCATAAGTATAAGACATACGCACACATGTAAAATTGTTCCAGGAATTGGTTTTAAACCTCTACAAAATTTCAAAGACTTCATTCTTGTTTTACCCAATGTTTTGTTATATGTGACTGTGATTACCCCATATAAGGGAAATGCTTTCATCTAATACAATTTAAATACAAATGTGTTGGTTTTTTTATATATTTTCATTTTATTTGCATGTGCTACCAAGATGGTACTAGGTGCCACTGAACATTTTCCCGGCCATTCATACATTTTTACGTATAGATGCATGCAAATGTGATATATGTGCCTATAACTGTATTCAGTACACGTATTTCAATATGTGGTAGATACACTCTTTCTTTTCCGAGTAATGTGTGGTATATACACAAAAAGATAAATACGTGGATCTAAAGAGAGCATACTATTTATTATTTCAAATACCCATATGTGTGCTTCTTGTATTGCCCATATGTTGGAGTACTATTTGTTGATAAAACATTCACATTACATAGAATACACCCTTGCACATGTCGAACCGTGCGGTGGAGTACTACTACTATTACCACTGCATGAAGGAGAAGATCAGCAGACGTCGTTTCATTGTAAACCCTATTGGACTGCTCGTTTCCTTGGCTATTTGCGGAGAAGAAGAGCAATAGACGTCCTTTCGTTGGTAAACCTTATTGAATGCTCACTGCATGATGTAGTATTTGTTCAACACAGGTCCGGAGCAAATGAAGGAAAGATGGGCAGTCCATATAACATGTTGTTCATTCATCACATCTTAGTTCTAAGAACTTCCTACAAGGTTCATGGCCATTTTTTTCTTTTTTCTTTTTCCTTTGCAGGTTTATTTCGGTTGTTCTTTCCTGTCTATCTTTCTGTTTGTTCTTTCCAAAGAATAAAAATGTTTGAAGATTGCAAATATTTGTTCCATTTTTTTATAAAGTTTAAAATTTGAAAAAATGTTCTCACTTTCAAAAAGTCAATAAAAAAAATTCTAAACAATATTCAAAACTTTAATTTTTTTTAATAATTTTGAAAAAATCTCGTATTCTTTTAAAAATGAGCATTTAAAAGATCGCAAATTTGGCCTTTTCCAAAAAAATTAATATTTTGAAATTTTGTTCTCGCTTTTCAAAAAATGATCTCAAGGATTTGAAAAAATATTCTTGACATAAAACATATGATAGAATTTTCAAGAAAATTAAAATATGTACTCATTTTCAATAAATTTCCTCAAATTTTAGAAAAACTAAAAAAAATCCTTTTTAAAAGAATGAATGAAGACAAAAACAAATGGCCACTACAGTGATTGTGCTGCTACAATGCGCCAATGTGACGGTGTCATGGTGTTCACCCCGAACCAAACACCGACACCGCACCCCAACCGAACTGCAGAAACCAGGGGGAAAATCCAGCACCCAACCCACTTCCCACTACTCTTCTCCGTGATTCCCCCCACCTCAACCCCAACCCCCCATTATCCCCGCCCATGGTCTTCCTCCCCTGGGTAACCTTCCCCATGATACACCAGCTGTGTCGCCCTTCTCTACCTCCCACCACGTAGGCGTCCTCCCCGCCATTGGATACGCGAGCCACGGTCCCGAAGCCTTCCTATGACGCCGACTTCACACGACACCATGCAAGACACACCGCCTCGGTGCTACATGAGCACCTGAGCCACGCACGCCACCCTACTACCACCAGTGCCTTCTGTCGTCGTGGATCTTGCCACTCCTCTGTGACTAGTTTCCTTCCACGTGCCACCATGTCCCGGTTGCGTACTAGTGCACCTAACTTACATCGATCCCATCCCATGCAACTCTCATGACAGCCGCTGCCAGACCAAAGCTATCTACTCGATTCCGACACCTCCTGCACTCCGATTTGCTACAAGATCTACCGGCACCACAACCACCCCGTTGCATTGCCTTGACCCCCATAGCAACCAGTCGCCCCACCCCTCAGGTTCCCTCACCGGACAGCAGCGCCGCTACCACTCCGCCTTCCTCTTCCTCCGCTTTCCTCTCAAGGAAACGACGTAGTTCGCCAGAGCAACCCCCGCCGCTCTCTCATCCCCGATACGCAGATCACAGGCATCGCAACTATCCGCTTTGCTTTTCCCCTGTTTTGTTTGTCCCCTATTTTATTAATGGTTGTTGATTGAGGAGAACAGAGAGCCGTGGTAAAGAAGGAAAGACCATGCTTCCATTGTGAAGTCACAAGTGAGCTCCTCTTCTTGAAAAAAAATCTAAAATTTCCCCTTTTTCCCTGTTTGCTTCTCCGTGAGTTGTGCATCTGGGAAGCGGATGAAATCTCTCGGAACTAGGGTTCCAGATCTTGCTTCCTTGTCGAGTGTTATGCAGGTTTGTTGCTGGTGGATAATATCTCGTAGAGCAACAAACAAATAAGGGGGGGGGGATTTAGATTTGTTCAAGAAGAGGAGCTCACTTGTGACTCCGCAGTGGCAGCAAGGCCCTTCCTTCTTTACCATAGGAGGCACCCAATCTTTGAAGCTGCTCAAGCAATTCACATGCGGCACCATCACGCTCCCGTCAGCCAACAAGAAACTTTGGGAGGCCTACATTAGATCATTGTACATGGACGTCGACAGAGAGTGATCCTCCATTCCTTGGTCAAGGACCTTTCTATTATGGTAGGCGAGACGCGGGGCCTGCTATTTGGCTACATCGTGCTGTCCTCACATTCCGACTCTGGGAACTACATGGACATGATGCAGCTCGCTTTATCTTACAGTATGGCCTTCTGGGCATCGGGGTGGACATAGTGTAGACGTTGTTCCACGAAGACCTAAATAGCCGCATCAGGTCGGTCATTCCTGGCGATCGGACAAGTCATCGTGGTCTCCATCTATTACCTTTTCGGTGCTACTTGGAGTCTTGTTGGCCGTTGCGGAAATGCCTCCGTCCACTAGGACAGATCTACCCCGGTAGCTACCTGCAAGTGGAGGCAAGCTTCACCTCGTTCGGGATGTGCTACAGATTTAGAACCGCCACACCAAGGTCTACATGTGTGATGTTTTCACTGGGAAAATGATGTGCTCTGGACTGAAGGATGTTGGCCATCAGACATTGTTCGTGTCAAATTTGAAATATGTTCATGTTAGGCCATTGTGGAGCAAGCATTGCGGGGCTCATTACGAATTCTGACCACAACCAAAACAAGTGATGTGGGCAAAGCGGCCATTCTGGTTTTGCTGGGAGTTTAGTTGGGGTGCAGGTGTTGCGGTTCTAGGAAGTTGTGGGGCAGCATACTCTTGCAGTGGTGGTTGCTGAACACGGGGCTTGTTGTTTCCTGAGCTTCCTAGTGCCGGCTTTTTGCGCTTGCGAATGTCTTTTATTGCGTGATTCTTGTCTTCAAGCAGGAGAGCCTTGTTCACCATTTCTAGGAAGTTTGTGAAGTCATAAAACAATAGCCGGTATTGCATTTCTTCACGCAATCCTTCCATAAATCGTTCCATCTTGGCGGCTTCGGTAACTCCTTGAATGGATTGGAGGAGGCATCACGAAATGTTCAATCTGAATGAACATGTCCAGATGGTAGGTCCACGAGCGATCTTGTTTGTCAGTGTATGTGACTAAGCTCACTTTGAGGAAGCCATTGGTGTTCATTGTAGATTTAAAATTAAGAAGACTGGCATTTTCTCATCTCAAAGTCGGTTTTGGTTTTGAAAGCGTACTTCAATTTAGTGAAAGTGCAACTCATCTATAAATATCTCAACTATATTTTGGTGGGTACTGAAATTTTTGTAGCCTCGCTAATTTCAAACCAAATTTAAGTTGGGTAAAATTACTTAAATTTCAGAAATTTGTGATACATTGAAATCTGATTTATTTATTTTTGTAATTTTGGATATTTTAGTGAGGTCTGGAATTTTTATGGTGCAAAAAAAAATTGATCCTGGGTGCAGCTTACACTTTTTCACACAGTTGCATTTTTCTTAAATGTGCCCATCACATTTTTCAGTAAACTAATCTAATGCTCTTCTGAAAGCAACTTAATTAGATATAAGAAAATATCACTTTAATTTTCCGTTGTTCATATTTTCTTTTGTCTAATACAATGTTCGAGAAGTGGAACATGCACTTTTTTACGAAGAGTGGAGATTTGCCGCCCCTGGGTGAGGTGCAAGACATACCTGAATCTAAGAGATGAAAACAATGGAATATCTCCATATCATTTATGATAGACCATATTGCCGTTATAAATCCGGGACTTATTAGATGTATCTTCACAATGGATGTACATTTGGAATAAAGCACTTTCGGGAAGGGTGATGTTAAGGAGCAACACTCAACTAAATTCTAGGAAACATGCTCTGTATAAAGAGATTGGACCACAAGTATTTACTTCATGTTGTACAACTCCCTTGGATGAAAACAAAATAATTTGACCCAGTTCCATACCATGAGTTTTTCCAACTCATATCAGTGTTCATTTTAAACAGATAGACCAACCTTCCAAATAACAATACACGCGTTATAAGAAAACCATCCAGATATAATAATTTCGTTGAATTACACTTTGATAGCTGGGTACATCAATCGATCACATGTTTGATTCGCAGGCAAATACGATTGAGCATAGCTAAAGTAAAGCGAAGCAAATACAGGATTCAGATAACTTAACAGAACAATTTAAACATTTAGGTGACCCCAAAACAATCCAAGCCTTAATCCTAGAGCTTCAAAGTGAGATCAATCCCGTCAGCAGTAGTCTCTTCCAGATTCACTTGACGCACCCCTTGCTGGCGTGCCAGGTGACCTCCATCTCCGGTGCCGGGATAGCCGCTGACGGCCTGCACCAACACCGCAGAAGATGGTTGAGCCGGAGGAAGGCTTGTGCCGGTTTGCCATGGCAACGAAGGCGACATGAAGCGGGGCCTGGGGTAGTAGTGGGCGGAAAACAGGCTGGCATGCAGGCGAGCGTTGTGCAAGTACGTGGCGTACAGCGGCGCCCAGGTCATGCGCGGCAGGGACCAAGCGGGATGACGCTCCATGCGCGGCTTGTGGTTGTGCACCTTCTGGTGGCTGGCCCGCCCCCGCACGGTCTTGAAAGTGCATGGGCAAAACCTGCACTTAAACGTGCCCACCTGAGCCTCCTTGTTGGAAGACGATGACGAGTCGGCTGGCAGGGTGAACACAGTGGAACCAGACGAGGACACCATCTTTCTGGATTCGTTGGAGATGTGTATGTAAGAACTGATCGTTTTGTGTGCTTGCTTGTAGCCTATGGTTGGGATTTTATAGCAATGGAACGGGGTGAGGGATGGGTCATGTGACTGCTACCTAGGATGGAAGTAAACACTTTTTGGATAAACATGCATGGTAGCGTTATTTGTAGGAGTGAAATCATTTTCATAATTCTCCATATAATTACTCACTAATACCTCCTAACTATATGTATTTCCTGTCAATGATGTCATAAATTATGTTTGCATCCATTAAATTACTCTTTCTCATTCTTAGAAAATGTTGTTCTTTCTCATTAAAAAACTATATTAGACTAATGTGTAAACTTGTGATGCTACAGTTGTAGAGTCTACTTCCACTACACGAAAAATGGTAATAGGCTGATTATTAAAAACACTCGATGAAGCAACATTAAACTCGGTGAACAATTGAAATAATCTTTTCACAATATGCCATTAGCATCTCAGTGAAGAACGAGGGTGCTTTTTTTTAAAAGGAGGATGTACCCCCGGCCTCTGCATCTGACGATGCATGCGGCCATATTATTAATTATTCCCAAAGATCTAAGCCCGAAGCCACCATCTTGGCAATGCCTATTGCTCCTATCCCCTGATGAAGTGGTGCCAAATGTCCGAGGCTAATACCAAACAGACATCGCAACAAAGCCTAACATCTAAAGCCGGATGCCCCATCCAAGCCACTACCTAGATTGGGTCACACACCAGTCTGGCACACTCCCAGTGAGCACCGCACGCTACAAGGGCCATCACCTCCATCTTCCATCGATCCATCCTCAGAGCAGAACTAATGCATCAACCTTACAAGGCCTCTCTGCCATCAACGCCACCACGACGGCAGACATCGTCGCCCTCTTGCGCGAGTCCGTCAACCCGCATTGAAAGCCGAGCCTCCGCTGCGCCACGCTGTCGAGACCCACCATCATCGATGCGGAAGATGAAACCCCTCTCCGCCTCTAGGCCCTTCCAATCAGCGCCTGCTCCAAAACGATGCCCTCCAAAGGGAGAACGGCGCCATAGTTTCGGTCATCATCCGACCTGGGAGGCCCAGATCCAGGGTTTCCCCCGAAGCAGATGCCTCCTGGAGGAAGAGGGGCATGCCAACTGCAGCTGCCCAAGAATACGAGCCGTGCCCACGACCACTTAGCTCTCTCAACGGTGCCTTCAAGAAGGATACGATGCCATGAACGCCGTCGCCCTAGGGTTTTCACCCGAGAAATTGTGCAGTGGAAGAACGAGGGTGCTGCGAATCAGAAAACCATTGAAATTCATGTCTGTCCAAGTTAACTGTGCTAGCCCCGCGAGCCGCGTAAGCCACCTATTACATGCTCTCTTGCGCATGTATGTTGAGTATCAAGATTATTTAAAAAAGTAGATAGTGTAGGATTTATTTTATCTTGCCTTTTACTCCTATGTATATGCGCATGAGACTCAGCAATACAATCAACAATTCCACCAATTCCCTCTCTATTCCTTCTAACATGGTATTATTAGCCTAACCCCGATCAAAACCCTAGCCGCCGACGCTTCCGCACTGCGCCTTTCCTGGACTTTCGATCTCCGTGATCGCCACTAGAGGCCACGCCGCCCGTACCTAGGGTTTGTCTACCGTTCGTGTTGACCGTCCTCCCTAGAGAATGTTTTCCCGATCCTTTGATCTCTCTCTCTCTCTCTCTCTCTCTCTCTCTCTCTCTCTCTCTCTCTCTCTCTCTTTGATTGGCGTTTCTTTTTGGTTTTTCGATCTAAAATCGGCTTACACCGCCCCCCGCTGCCGTCGACCCTGCGCGCCTCTACTACAACACCGGCATGACCACCCAGCCTTTTCTAAGACCCAGCAGCCTCGCGTGATGCGGCGGCCCATGATGGCCGTCATCCACGCGTCTGTCGGCCCGTCGATCTGCGCCGGCCGTCGCCGCCCTATCCCCGAGTACATCACATCCTGCACCGATCGAGCAACGGGCTGCCACCGCGTCGCCCCTCAGGCCGCAGTGCCGCCGGCCTGTGGTTCTCCCCGCCACTGCACCGACCCGCGTCGTCGCTGCGTCGCCCTTTTGGGCCTTAGCGCAGCGTCACGCGGTCCACGCCGCCGTCCCGAGGTTGTTCCTGTGGTTGCAACGATTCACCCGCTGCCGCAGCGTCGCTCCTTCGGGTCATAGTACCGCGGCCCGCGGTCCACCGCCGCCCCGAGGCTGTTTGCTCTAGGCTATCCCCGTTGCTGCTGGTACTTGTGAGCTGCGTTCGGATTTCCTCGAAGAGGAGAGGAGATGTAGTACAGTAAAGATAAATATTTTCCTCAGTTAAGAACTAAGGTTATCAATCTAGTAGGAGAATCACACAAAGCCTCGTGAACAACACCTGCAGGCACAAAAGTAAATACTTGACCCAGTGCAAACAAGAGGGTTGTCAATCCCCTTGGCGGTTACTTGCAAGGATTAAATCTTGTAGTGGTAGATAGATAAATTGTAAAGATAAAATAAAATAAAATTGAAAATTGGAGGAAGGCATTTTTGTGTTTTTATATATATCATAAAAGTAGACCCAGGGACCATAGTTTTCACTAGAGGATTCTCTCTCAAACACATGGCTTATGGTGGGTACACAAATTACTTTTGGGCAATTGATAGAGAAACGCATAGTTATGACGATATTCGGTGCAATGATCACGTATATAGGCATCACGTCCGAGTCAAGTCGATCGGCTCCTTCCTGCATCTACTACTATTATTCCACCCACCGACCGCTATCCAGCATGCATTTAGGGTATTAAACTAATAAAAACTTAGTAACACCTTAAGCAAGATGACATGATGTAGACAAAGTAAACTCAACTAATATGAATAAACCCCATCGTTTTATCCTTAATGGCAACAATACAAATACGTGTCTTGTCCCTTTCTATCACTGGGATAGAGCACCACAAGATTGAACCCATCACAAAGCACCTCTCCCCATGAATATAAATTAATCTAGTTGGCCAAACCAAACAGATAGATCGGAGAGAAATACAAAACTATAACAATCATGCATAAATAAGTTCAGAAAAGACTCAAATGTTTCTCATGAATATTCACATCATAAAACCACAATTCATCAGATCCCAACAAATTAACCGCAAAAGAAGATTAAATTGGATAAAACTTCAAGGACATCGAGGAGAACATTGCGTTGAAGATCAAAGAGAGAGAAGAAGCCATCTAGCTACTAGCTATGGACCCGTAAGTCTGTTGTAAACTACTCATGCATCATCGGTAGGGCAGCAAGGTTGATGTAGAAGCCCTTCGTGATCGATGTCCCCTACGGAAGAGTACTAAAGAAGGCCTCCAGATGGGACCACGGAAGAACAGAGGCTTGCGGCGGTGAAAAAAGTGTTTCAGGTGGCCCTCTGTTAGTTTGGGAATATTTATCAATTTATAGAGGGGGAATTAGGTCAAGAGGTGCCACGAGGGGGCCCACAAGCTCAGGGGGCGCGCCTGGCCCCCCTGGTCGCACCCCTCGAGCTTGTCTCTCCCTCGTTACTCTTTTGGTCTTCTCCCGAACCATCTAGGATCACTTCTAGTCCAGAAAAAAATTATCCAAAGATTTTTTTCCCATTTGAATTTCGTTTGATATTGATTAATACTCCATCCATCCGGAAAAGCTTGTCCCTCAAAGTATGTAGCTAGCACCAAGTTAGTGCTAGATACATCCATTTCAGAGACAAGATTGGGACAAGTTTTTTCATGCGAAGGGAGTAGGTTAGTCAAAAAAAATGATGTAAAATTGCATATAATTGCATATAAAACATTCAAGATTGATACTATAATAGAATGGAACAATAAAAAATATAGATAGGTTGGAGACGTATCAAGCATCCCCAAGCTTAATTCCTGCTCGTCCTCCCACTAGTAGAAAACGACCCATTTGGCCCGCTTCCAGAGGCCCTTTAGGCCCGGTTCAGGAACCGAGACTAAAGGGTCGGGACTAAAGCCCAAACCATTTAGTCCCGGTTCACTTACGAACTAGGACAGAAGGGGCTTCATGTGGCCGCTGTGGGGCGCCCAGGCAGGAGGTCATTTAATCCCGGTTGGTAATTTCAACCGGGACCAATAGGCCTCCACGCGTCAGCAGCTGGCAGGAGCTGGGTTTTTTTTAAATGGGAGGGGGGGTTGGGATTTTGGAGGGTTAATTTAGGGGTTTCATATTGTGTTTAGCTAGTTAATAGAGAGAAGTGCCTTCTCTTATCTCGGTGCTTGGTCGACGCTAGCTACCATACATATAGAGAGAAGTGTCCTCTCTTGTGCTACTATAATTTTGTGGAGTGCAACAGAGAGGAAAACATTTCTACTTAATTAAACATCTCATTGCATAACAACTTCACTTCCAGTACATAACACCTTGACAATGCTTAAACAACTGCAGTACATAACAGGTTCAGCGTACTGAACATAAACATTAACACTTGTCTAACTGACACTCACCACATTTCTTCATTTCTGCATCTCCTTCATCTTCTTGATGCGGTCAGAGTGGCGGATGCCGACGCGGATGTAGGTCTCCTCCTCGATTGGCATGCTCATGTCACCGAGATGCGGGATCCCCGGCGCCACCATGTACAGGTCATCGCGGGCAGGCGGCTGCAGCTACTGCGCCACCTCCACCATGAGCTGCTCCTGCTTGCTGTCGTCCTCCACCTCCACCACCATGTCCGCACCTGGCTCCTCCTCCTCATCATCCTCCTCATCCTCCTCATCCTCCTCCTCATCCTCATATTCACTGCTCTCTCCCTCGCTGTCAGAGTGGACAATCACCTGCTTCACTACAGCTGGTCTGGCGACCACGATGCCAAAGAGACCTTTCACTGGAGCTGGAGGGGCGCGATGGCGGGAGCGGTACTCGTACCACCTAGCACGCTGACACGGATCTAGTGAGTTTTCCGCTTCATTCATAGCCCAAAGGAAAACAGCGACAAGAGGAATTCCACGGCCATCGGGAACATCGTCTTCTTCTCATCATCCGTAGCCACGACGATGAGGCCCCTAGCGTGGTCGACGCACATCTGCAAGCTGGGAAACCTATTGCAGGTCTCTTCTACATCCGCCCTTTTCTTTGCATCTCCCTTGCAGAATTTGCTGACAGTCTCCTCCCATCGATCTTGAGCATGGCGAAAAGCTCTTGCACACGACCTCTTCTTAGGCTCCATGGCCGGCTTCGAGAAGCGACGGGAGTGGCCGGATGAGTTGCTTATCCCTTGAATCAAGCCCAAGTGACCAAAATGTTATTTAATCTTATCTAGAACAATACAGGCACAAAGAATTATTGAAAGACCAACATGATATTTTGTAAGTGCATTTGTAAGTGCATTTTCCTGTCAGCCAAGTGACAGAAGTACATGACCAACAAATTAGCAAACTAGTACTTTTTTAAGTGTATTTTTTTAAACGTCATATTTGTATTGTCATGTACCAATTTGTTTAAGCATCCTATATATTAATTGTGAAAAGAACATAATGCACTTGCTTACAATAGCAATGCTAGATGTTAGTTCTTGGAATCTTCTTATACTGAATTATCTAGAATATAACATCGGTCATTCTACATTCATCGATGTTGTCCATTGAAACATATCATCGAGAGGGGAAGTCAACCGCCGGTTATCACTATACACCGACGTCGGGTATTTTCTCAAATAACCGAGAGGCACACATCTACCATCGGCATTTCCTCTCATAGGTGAGAGTTTTGTTTTCACCTTCTGCTATTAAAAATCAAACCCTTTTTTATATTATCTACCCTTTTTATCAATGCAATCATCATATATATGCACAAAAATATATATGAAAAATTAGGACATATCATCATACATACACATACATATCATCATATACACTACATATCATCTGTGAAAAAATTCATCATATATATATATATATATATATATATATATATATATATATATATATATATATATATATATACATCCTACCACCTAGTGGTAGTTACCACTGCCCCCGCTGCCATCAGATTGCATCAAGATCCGATCTCATCTTAACGGGTTATGGGTGGAGGCAAGGTGGATTTATTTGGACCCGCTTAATTAGTTTGCTGAGCCCCCGATTTTCTAGGCCTAGCCGATCGTTTTGGTCGTCTGTATATATTTAAGATTGGATCTGGAGACATGCAATCAAAATAACCTCATCTCTCTCTCCAACTAGATCTCTACGTCAAGCGGATATTCAACAAAACGGCTAAAGGAAAAAGGTACACAATCATTGTTCTGCTGAAGTACATGCATATACGTGAGAAGCTGATTCATTTCCTATTATGATTTTGTTTAATCATCAGGCGGGACATGGCTCCAATGTTCTCCAGCGCCGGCCTCCGGCCATGTCCTTCCCCATCCCTGCCAACTGTAATGACGTGTTTCAAGTATGAAATTGGATCGAAAAACAATCGTATGTATACATGATACTGATTTTTATTCCTTTTTTCCGCTGAGTCCTGTCTGGGGCGTGCATGGATTGATGCTGCTCCTGCATTCGAGTGTTTGCCGACGGTGTCAATACCTAGGAGGCGCAGAAACTAACAGGCGACTATCGGCATGTAAGCTGCAACGAGAACAACGTACGGCTGCTGCAGACGCGCAGATGCAGCCCTACTTACTTGCGATGGCAACGACGACGAATGGCCGCATGTCCACAAGTTCAGCGGTGCAAGGGCAACATACGACGCACGACGATGGCGCCGCTAATGATGTACGGTGGCGGAGATCATGGGAACCTCCCATTGAGATCTTCCGATGATCCATGCATGGCATCACGTCTGCTTCATGTACATGCATGCCGTTAGGTGCCGTGTACTACTTCATACTGATATGATCGGATGCATTAGCTAGATGTCTATGTAGATACACTGTTGTAAATCACGTTCACGGTACTCCTATATGTATACTCCATACATACTTCTTTTTCTTCTTCTTCTTTTGCCAGGACATACACCCTTTTTATATGCACATATACTCTATACTACTACCTACAACATACTACATACTACATACTACATACTAAAAAACTATATCTACATGAAAAAGATATACTACATACTCTTTTTTTGAAAAGAATATATATATATATATACACACACTAAAACCCATACTCTTTGTGAAGAAAAACTTCTATGTGAAAATTTGTAAATATACTCCATACTATAGTATAGTATGTTGTACGCACCATAATTCTAAAACGAACATACACAGGAGATACTACTTTTTTTGGGACACATACACGTAAAAGGGTTTTAATACTCCATACTCCAGCTTGGTGTTAATACTCCATACTCCAATAATCAAATGGTTATACTTCGTACTCCAATTTTAGGTCAGTAGTGCATATTCCATACTACAATCATTACATGTTCATACTCCATACTACAGATCCCCAGAAGAAAAAACTCCATACTACAGCCTACTGGTATACATGAGTATACTCTATGCAGTTTTAAAATGGGCAATATATTTTGTACTATATTAGAAGAATCCAAAAAGAGTTATACATTCCCATACTACCTATTTTCAATAAAAAATACTTAAAAAAACTAAGTATGTAATCTGGATAAAAAATTACCATCTACAGTGCAATAATATCACGTTCGTATGCTTATCCGATGGAAAAATTGTTGTACACACGCAGGCATTAAGGAGGTGGTTGCAACAGCCTGTCACCAACTTGCCGGATTATTTTATTATAAAAACCGAATTAGTTTGTGCCTACTAATTGCATGGGCACCCGTTAACAGTATCCATTTACCCGGCTGACTTGATTCCACGTTTGAGGGAGGGGGAAGAGGAACACGTGGAGGCCAAAGAAGGTGGTGGTAACTACCACTGCTTGTAGATAAAATTTGTCATATATATATATATATATATATATATATATATATATATATATATATATATATATATATATATAAAGGACAGAGAAGAGGCCGGAGGCCGGTCGAACCGAACGGGAGTTTTCTATGAACCAAAAGAATGCCACATGACATGTCCGATGACCGGACCGCCTCTCTCATGAATGTCCGACATCCCTGCCTCTCTCTCATGAAAAAAATATTCTATGAATAAAAAAACATCATATTATGTGAATAAAAAAACATCATATTCCATCCACATCCATGCATACATATGAATAAAAAACATTATATATATATGATCATCTATGAACAAAACAAACATCATATTCTATGAAAAAAATCATCACATATATGAACAAAAAAATTATGAAAAATGAGGACATATTATCATATATACACATACATGTCATCATATACACTACATATCATCTTTCAAAAAATCATCATATATATAAAAAAAGGATAGAGAGGAGGAGGTCGGCCGGACCGAACGGGGAGGAGAGGTGTGGCGTGGTTGGGGCAGGCTGGGGGCGCGGGGCGGCGTCGGGGCAGGGCCGAGCACAGGGCGAGCGGCGTCGAGGTAGGGGGCACGTGCCGGCGCGTCGGGGCAGTGCAGGGATGCGGGGCAATGGCGACGAGGAGGGGACGGCGACGGCGACAGTGACCTCAGGACGGCTCGGGGAGGCAACATCGACATCGGCGCAGGGGCGCGGCCGGCGTCGAGGAGTAGCCTGGCGGCGTTCGAGAGAAGAATGGGCGAGTGGGGGGAAATCTCCTAAGTGGTGGGTTATATAGCAACCACCTTTGGTCCCGGTTCGTGGCTAAAACCGGGACCAATGTGGACCTTTAGACCCAGTTGGTGCCACAAACCGGGACCAAGGGTCAATTTCCAGCAGCCCAAAGGGCGGGAAGCAGAGACCTTTGGTCCCGGTTCATGGCACCAACCGGGAATAAATGTCAATTTCCAGCAGCCCAAAGGGCGGGAAGCAGAGCCATTTGGTCCCGGTTGGTGGCACCAATCGAGACTAAATGTGGGCATTGGTCTCGGTTGGTGGCAAAAACTAGGACCAATGGCATGTGTCTACACAGCCGCGGTGCGGCGGAAGTTTAGTCCTACCTCGCTAGCTAAGAGAGGCCAGGACCTGTTTATAAGCCCTGCTGCTCCTTCGATGTCAAGCTCCTCTATAATGCAGGCTTACGAGCCTAAACACACTCTATCTGCCTATGGGCCTACTAGGCCATCTGCGAGCCTGAATCCTAGCCCATGGTTGGGTTTCTAGTCATATTCAGGCCATGGTGGCCCAGTAGGGGCATTTTTTAAAAAAATGTAGTTTTTTTGTTTTGTTTTTTGCTTTATTTATTTTATTATGTTTCTACTTATAGTTTTTCAGTGATTCTTTTTTGCTTTTAGGTCACAAAAATTATAAACTTTTTGTTAGTGCCATTAGTTTTCAAATTTGAATAGTATAAAATCAAATGAAATTTGTGTGAATCACTAGTTCGTGAATAACTTTACTATAAAAATAGACTTTTGACTGATTCCTTTTCCTTCTATTTAATATTACTGTGTTTTATCGTTATATTCAATTTGGTAATTTTTAGGTTATTTTGAATGTTTGTTTTAATCAAAAACAAATTTTCTTATTTTAGTTTGCTATTAAAGTTTCTAACAAAAAATATTTATGAAAATTCTTTTTGCTATTAATGCTTTGAACAAAAAATACTTTGATAATTTTAGTGTGTTCAAAATGCCCCATTTAAAGCCACATCATCAATTTTTAATCCTTTCCGACTTCATTTGCTAATTTTCATGCATCTACTGATTTTTTGAGCTAAATGACCGTGAAATTGAGAAGCACTGCAAATGAACTCTGAAAAGGTTGATAGTTGGCATGTTATCATAATTTCACCCACATCGCATGTCATAAAAAATTGAGAGGGGTACAGGAAAAACTGGATGCACTTTGTGTACAAAACGGACAATCTCTTTCGAAGTATCAGGGTTTCAGACGAAAACTCATCTGTTACAAGGGATTTCATTTTTTGAACTTATTTGAACTCTAGACTTTTTGTGTGTTCAAAATGCACCATTCAAACCCACATCATCAATTTTCAACCCTTTCTGACTTCATTTGCTATTTTTCATGCATTTACTGATTTTTTTGAGCTAAATGACCCTTAAATTGGAAAGCACTGCAAATGAACTCTAAAAAGGTTGAAAGTTGGCATGGTATCATCATTTCACCCACATAGCATGTTCCAAAAAGTTGAGAGGGTTACAGCAAAAACTGGATGCACTTCGTGTACAAAATGGACAATCTCTTTCGAAGTATCAGGGTTTCGGACGAAAACTCATCTGTTACAAAGGGATTCCATTTTTTCAACCTATTTGAACTCCAGACTTTGTGTGTGTTCAAAATGCACCATTCAAAGACACATCGTCAATTTTCAACCCTTCCTGAGTTCATTTGCTATTTTTCATGCATTTATCAATTTTTTTGAGCTAAATGACCCTGAAACTGAAAAGCACTGCAAATGAACTCTGAAAAGGTTGAAAGTTGGTATTTCACCACATAGCATGTTCTAAAAATTTGAGAAGGTTAAGTCATCATCATAATTGAAATTTAAAAGTATTTTTCATCTTACAAAGGGATTTCATTTCTTGACATGTAACTAAAGTGATATTCTAGATCAAAGGCATCATCATAATTGTTGTGGAGAGAAAGTCTTCACTTTTTCTTTGCTTGTGTCCTTTGCTTATTGAACTGTAACCATGGATAATCTTCATCGTTTAACATGGTGCTTGGGTCAGCCTTGACTTTGAAGGGAGAAACTTCATGAAACTTTTCATAATCTCCAGACATGTCTGTCTTGCCCTCCACTCACATGATGTCTCTTTTTCCTGAAAGAACTATGTGGCGCTTTGGATCATCGTATGATGTATTCGCTTTCCTTATCTTTTCTTTTTCTGGGTTTGGTAGACATGTCCTTCACATGAAAACCCGCGCCACATCATTGGCTAGGACGAATGGTTTGTCTGTGTACCAAAGATTGTTCAAATCCACTATTGTCATTCCGTATTTGTAACGCCCTCGATGCGGCTATATCTCCCACGTGTCGAAGCACGACTTAGAGGCATAACCGCATTGAAAGCAATGTCGCAAGTGAGGTAATCTTCGCACAATCCATGTAATACATAAGGGAAAGAGATACATAGTTGGCTTACAATCGCCACTTCACACAATTACATGAATAAAGCATTACATCATCCAGATACAATCAAGGTCCGACTACGGAACCAAAATAAAAGAAGAACCCCAAATGTGACAAAGGTCCTCGATCGACCCCAACTGGGCTCCACTACTGATCAACTAGAACGAAACAACACAAAGGGCAAGATCTTCATCGAGCTCCTCCTTGAGCTTAGATGCGCCACCGCCGGCAACATAGGCACCGCAAACTAGTTTTGAAGTATCCGTGAGTCACGAGGACTCAGCAATCTCACACCCGCGAGATCAAGACTATTTAAGCTTATGGGTAAGGTAAAGGCATGAGGTGGAGCTGCAGCAGCGACTAGCATATACGGAGGCTAACATACGCAAATGAGAGCGAGAAGAGAAGGCAAAGCACGGTCGACAAAAGTATGATCAAGAAGTGATCCTATAGCAACCTCGTCAAGCATAACTCCAACACCGTGTTCACTTCCGGACTCACGGAAAGAGACCATCACGGTAACACACACGGTTGATGTATTTTAATTAAGGTCAACTTCAGGTTTTCTACAACCGACATTAACAAATTCCCATCTGCCACATAACCGCTGGCACGGCTCTCGAAAGTTTATACCTGCAGGGTGTCCCAACTTAGCCCATGACAAGCTCTCGCGATCATCGAAGGAATAGACCTTCACCCAGAAGACCCGATCAGTCTCGGAATCCGGTACATCAAGACATTTCGACAATGGTAAAACAAGACCAGCAAAGCCGCCCGATCGCCGACAATCCCGATAGGAGCTGCACATATCTCGTTCTCGAGGCAACACCGGATGAGACATCCTACGAGTAAAACCAAACCTCGAGTTGCCCGAGGGGCCCCCGATCTACTCGGTTCGAACCAGCACTTAGACAAGCACCGCCCGGGGGGCTGAATAAAGATGACCCTCGAGAGAGCGACTCCCAAGGGAAAAAGTAGGTGGTGGTGAGGCAAATGGTAAAAGTCAATGTTGGGCCTTGCTGGACAAGTTTTATTCAAAGCGAACTGTCAGGGGGGTCCCATAAATCACCCGACCGCGTAAGGGACGCAAAATCCGGGAACATAACACCGGTATGACGGAAACTAGGGCGGCAAGAGTGGAACAAAACACCAGGCATAAGGCCGAGCCTTCCACCCTTTACCAAGTATATAGATGCATTAATAATATAAGAGATATTGTGATATCCCAACATAAACCCTGTCCACCATGGAGAAATCTTCAACTTCACCTGCAACTAGCAACGCTATAAGAGGGGCTGAGCAAAGCGGTAACATAGCCAAACAACGGTTTGCATAGGAAAAGGTGTCAAAGGTTAGGGGTTTGACATGGCAATTTGGGAGGCTGACGAGCAAAGGGTAGGCATCGTAGCATTGGCATAGCAAAAGAGCGAGCAAACTAGCATAGCAAAGATAGTAGTGATTTCGAGGGTATGGTCATCTTGCCTGCAAGGTTCTCAGAGTTGTCGAAGACTTGATCCTCGTAGGCGTTCCCAACAGGTTCCTCGTTCACGTACTCGTCTCCCGGCTCTACCCAAAGCAAGAACACAAGCAACGGAACCACAATCAAACAAGGAACAATGCACAAGCAATATGATGCAATACATGACATGCGATGCGAGATGTGATATGCAATGCACATGTATGCTCCGGAAGGAAAATGATGAACCGGGCATCAACTTGGCAAACCAAGTATGCCGCTGGAAAGATGAGATGATTTCGGTTGAAATCGATATAAAGTCACCGGAATCGGATGCACGGTTTGCAAATGACAAGCAAAACAAGAATGACGCAAATCTGCGTTTAACAGCCCGATGCTACTTAGCACGCAACACGAAACTATGCTACAGCACCCCAACATAAAAACAAAGCATATGACAACGAACTACAGGAGATGCTTAACAAAAGAGGAACACTGAGCTACGGCTAAATCACCTCATAACATGTTCAAACAAGCATGGAGAAAGTGCTCAAAATATCAGGTTCACAGACTTGGTGAAAATACTAACATACCAGAATTAACATCGGAAGGCATGTTTAGAGCAAGCAAACAACATGCTACAGGAACTTATAATAGCAAAGCAAGGCATGACATGATTCTACTCAAAGCATATATCAATAGTCCCTTACTGACCATAAGCCAAAAAGGACTCTAAGAAATGATGGCACCCATGTAAACATAGCAAGTTTTATTACAGATTTCAGACTTAGTGAAATATTAGGACATGGCAAAAACAGATTCAACATGGCATGTTCGTGAGCTCGATGCACTCACTACAGAGCATCTCATGATAAACTAAGCATACACCCATCAAGAAGACATGGCATAGGAGCTATACATGGCAAAAACAACCTCATAGCGTACACGGATCAACTACGACAACCTCGTGAAAATTGAATCTCATGCAAACAGTCTGCCAGAAAACATTTTCAAGCAAAAGTAGAGCACGAAAATGACATGCTAGACTACTCCATAAATGCCAACAAAGGCCTGGATGGATAGAGCAAATCCATATGTTCAAAACAGACTTACTTATCATGCTCAAAAAGGGCATAGATCTCTCTGTAACAACATGAACATGTGGCATAAATTTAACAGCAGGACAAGACTTGGTGAAATCACTAAGTTCCTGAAATCAGCAACATCATTATCCCTACTTTGCATGCTTGTTCTAGTCAACACATAACTCACAAAAATACATGGCAAACACCCCTGGAAAGATGGCATGGCAATGTTCAACGCACATGTAGGACTCAAATTCATAGGGTGCACACATAAATCATGGCAAAATGGCAAAATAGCTCGTCCGATAAGATTCGAAACTAACGATCCGAAGCCTTCTTCCAACAGCATTTCGGATATCAAGATGAGCTCAAATGCAAATGATGCAATGGAATGAAATGATCTACTCGTCGGGTCGAACAATTTGACATATTACACGCGCAAAACGGAGCTACGGATGCAGAGATGTGATGCGATGAAAATGCATGAAAACGATAGAATTCAGGGGACTTAGAAGAAATCCGGGGTCAACCTCAAACGGGTCCAAAACTGGATCGGGGCGGCGTGGACTCCTAGGATCGCCGGAGAGGAGGTTGCGGTGGCCGGAGGAGGCGCCGGCGAGGTCGGGGATGGCGGGGCAGGTCGGTCCCGCCGGATCCGGCAAGGTGAGGCAAGGCGCGCACGGCGAGGCGCGGGCGCCGAGACGAGGCAGCTGGCGGCGGAGCCATGGCCAGCGGCGGCGGGACCACGCCGGCGGCGGTCGGAGCGGAGGCAGGGGGCGGCGGCGAGTGGTGCGGCTGCGGCGCAGCGAGGCGCGGCGAGAGGGTTCATGGCGCTGGGCGGCGGCGCGGCGGTCCGGCTACGGCGACGCGACGCAAAGGGCGGCCGGCGGCGGAGGATGGGCGGCGGCGGCGCTGCAGAGGAGCGGCGCTTCGGGGCGGCGGCGCGCGCTGCTGGATCGGCGGCGACGGGCGCCAGCGGCGGACGCCGCGCGAGGCGCGGGCGGCGCAAGAGATGGGCCCTGCTGGCCGGATCTGCCGCCGCGTTGAACCTGGCGGCGAGACGGCGGCGCGGTGCCACGTGGCGCTGGCTGGTTGGCTGTGGCGGCGGGAAGGCGATGTGGCAGCGCTGATTGGCCAAGCGACGTGGCGGCGGACGCGTCGGCGGCGGCGCGGACGTGTCCGTAGCAAGAGAGAGGAGATCTAGGGTTTCGGGATTAGACCGCGAAAATGGAATGGGGTGTATATATAGGCATAGAGGAGCTAGGAGAGTCCAAATGAGGAGCGGTTTTCGGCCACGCGATCGTGATCGAACGACCGAGAGCATGGAGGGGGTTTGGTGGGTTTTGGCCACTTTGGAAGGGTGTTGGGCTGCAACAAAGAGGCTTCTGCGGTTACCGGCTAACTGCTGAGTACCAAACGACCTCCAAATGGCACGAAACTTGACAAAGCGGTTCACCGGTGCTATACCAAGGCCGCTTGGCAAGGCTCGGGCCATTCCGAGAAAGTTTAATTCCCGCTCACAACAGGAGAGAAGAAGGGGACGCCGGGGGACATAGGAGCGTCGGATTCAACATGGCATGTTCGTGAGCTCGATGCACTCACTACAGAGCATCTCATGATAAACTAAGCATACACCCATCAAGAAGACATGGCATAGGAGCTATACATGGCAAAAACAACCTCATAGCGTACACGGATCAACTACGACAACCTCGTGAAAATTGAATCTCATGCAAACAGTCTGCCAGAAAACATTTTCAAGCAAAAGTAGAGCACGAAAATGACATGCTAGACTACTCCATAAATGCCAACAAAGGCCTGGATGGATAGACCAAATCCATATGTTCAAAACACCCTTACTTATCATGCTCAAAAAGGGCATAGATCTCTCTGTAACAACATGAACATGTGGCATAAATTTAACAAAGAGGACAAGACTTGGTGAAATCACTAAGTTCTGAAATCAAGAACATCATCATCCCTACTTTGCATGCTTGTTCTAGTCAACACATAACTCACAAAAATACATGGCAAACACCCCTGGAAAGATGGCATGGCAATGTTCAACTCACATGTAGGACTCAAATTCATAGGGTGCACACATAAATCATGGCAAAATGGCAAAATAGCTCGTGCTGATAAGATTCTGAAACTAACGATCTGAAGCCTTCTTCCAACAGCATTTCGGATATCAAGATGAGCTCAAATGCAAATGAAGCAATGGAATGAAATGATGTACTCGTCGGGACGAACAATTTGACATGTTATACGCGCAAAACGGAGCTACGGATGCAGAGATGTGATGCGATGAAAATGCATGAAAACGATAGAATTCAGGGGACTTAGAAGAAATCCGGGGTCAACCTCAAACGGGTCCAAAACTGGATCGGGGCGGCGTGGACTCCGAGGATCGCCGGAGAGGAGGTTGCGGTGGCCGGAGGAGGCGCCGGCGAGGTCGGGGATGGCGGGGCCGGGTCGGTCCCGGCCGGATCCGGGCGCGGTGGCGGCGCACGGCACGGCGGCGAGGCGCGGGCGCCGGCGAGGCGACGAGGCAGCGGCGGCGGAGCCATGGTCATGGGCGGCGGGACCACGCCGCGCGCGGTCGGAGCGAGGCAGGGGCGGCTGCGCGCGAGTGGTGCGGCAGCGCAGCAGGAGGCGCGGCGAGGAGGGTCCATGGCGCGGCGGCGGCGGTGGTCCGGCGCCGGCGGCAGCAGAGCGGGCGGCGGCGGCGGCGGCGACGCGACGCAGGCAAGGCCCGGCGGAGGATGATGGCGGCGGCGGCGCTCGGGCAGAGGAGCGGGCGCGCTCGGGCGGCGGTGAAGGAAATATGCCCTAGAGGCAATAATAAAGTTATTATATATTTCCTCATATCATGATAAATGTTTATTATTCATGCTAGAATTGTATTAACCGGAAACATAATACATGTGTGAATACATAGACAAACAGAGTGTCACTAGTATGCCTCTACTTGACTAGCTTGTTAATCAAAGATGGTTATGTTTCCGACCATGAACAAAGAGTTGTTATTTGATTAACAAGGTCACATCATTAGTTGAATGATCGATTGACATGACCCATTCCATTAGCTTAGCACACGATCGCTTAGTAAGTTGCTATTTCTTTTATCCATGACTTATACATGTTCCTATAACTATGAGATTATGCAACTCCGTTTACGGAGGAACACTTTGGTACTACCAAACGTCACAACGTATCTGGGTGATTATAAAGGAGTACTACAGGTGTCTCCAAAGGCAGATGTTGGGTTGGCGTATTTCGAGATTAGGATTTGTCACTCCGAATGTCGGAGAGGTATCTCTGGGCCCTCTCGGTAATGCACATCACTTAAGCCTTGCAAGCATTGCAACTAATAAGTTAGTTGCGAGATGATGTATTACGGAACGAGTAAAGAGACTTGCCGGTAACGAGATTGAACTAGGTATTGGATACCGACGATCGAATCTCGGGCAAGTAACATACCGATGACAAAGGGAACAACGTATGTTGTTATGCGGTCTGACCGATAAAGATCTTCGTAGAATATGTAGGAGCCAATATGGGCATCCAGGTCCCGCTATTGGTTATTGACCGGAGACGTGTCTCGGCCATGTCTACATTGTTCTCGAACCGTAGGGTCCGCACGCTTAAGGTTTCGATGATGCTTATATTATGAGTTTATGAGTTTTGATGTACCGAAGGAGTTCGAGTCCCGGATGAGATCGGGGACATGACGAGGAGTCTCGAAATGGTCGAGACGTAAAGATCGATATATTGGACGACTATATTCGAGTTCGGAAAGGTTCCGAGTCATTCGGTATTTTTCGAGTACCGGAGAGTTACGGAATTCGCCGGGAGTATATGGGCCTTATTGGGCCATACGGGAATAAGGAAAGAGGCCAAAAGGAAGAAGGGCGCAGCCCCTCTAGTCCGAATTGGACAAGGGTGCAGCCCCTTTTCCTTCCTCCTCTCCCCTCTTCCCCTTCTCCTACTCCAACAAGGAAGGAGGGAGTCCTACTCCGGTGGGAGTAGGACACCCCTTGGCGCCCTCTCCTAGGCCGCCGCACCCTCCCCTTGCTCCTTTATATACGGGGGCAGGGGGGCACCTCTAGACACAGAAGAGACACAAGTATTGATCTACGGATCGTTCCTTAGCCGTGTGCGGTGCCCCCCTCCACCATATTCCACCTCGGTTATACCGTCGCGTAGCTTAGGCGAAGCCCTGCGCCGTGAAACATCAAGATCGTCACCACGCCGTCTTGTGACGGAACTCTCCTCGACACTCGGCTGGATCGGATACGAGGGCGCCATCGAGCTGTCGTGTGTCAAGAACTCGGGGCGTCGGAGTAACGGCGCCGGATCGGTCGGATCGCGAGGAGAACGTCGACTACTTCCTCTACGCCAGATCGCTTCGCCGGGTCTACAAGGGTATGTAGACGACACTCTCCCCTCTCGTTGCTATTCATCACCATGATCTTGCGTGTGCGTGGAAATTTTTGAAATTACTACGTTCCCCAACAAAGGCATCCGAGCCTAGGTTTTATGGTTTGATGTTTTGCACGAGTAGAACACAAGTGAGTTGTGGGCGATACAAGTCATACTACCTACCAGCATGTCATACTTTGGTTCAGCGGTATTGTGAGATGAAGCGGCCCGGACCGACATTACGCGTACGCTTACGCGAGACTGGTTTCACCGCTACGAGCACTCGTTGCTTAAAGATGACTAGCGGGTGTCTGTCTCTCTCACTTTAGTTGAACCGAGTGTGGCTACGCCCGGTCCTTGTGAAGGTCAAAACGGAGTCTATTTGACAAACTATCGTTGTGGTTTTGATGCGTAGGTAAGAACGGTTCTTGCTAAGCCCGTAGCAGCCACGTAAAATTTGCAACAACAAAGTAGAGGACGTCTAACTTGTTTTTGCAGGGCATGTTGTGATGTGATATGGTCAAGACGTGATGCTATATTTTATTGTATGAGATGATCATGTTTTGTAACCGGTTATCGGCAATCGGCAGGAGCCATATGGTTGTCGCTTTATTGTATGAAATGCAAACGCCCTGTAATTGCTTTACTTTATCACTAAGCGGTAGCGATAGTCGTAGAAGCAATAGATGGCATAACGACAACGATGCTACGATGGAGATCAAGGTGTCGCGCCGGTGACGATGGTGATCATGACGGTGCTTCGAAGATGGAGATCACAAGCACAAGATGATGATGGCCATATCATATCACTTATATTGATTGCATGTGATGTTTATCCTTTATGCATCTTATCTTGCTTTGATTGACGGTAGCATTTTAAGATGATCTCTCACTACAATTATCAAGTAGTGTTCTCCCGAGTATGCACCGCTTGCCAAAGTTCGTCGTGCCGAGACACCACGTGATGATCGGGTGTGATAAGCTCTCGTCCATCTACAACGGTGCAAGCCAGTTTTGCACACGCGAATACTTAGGTTATACTTGACGAGCCTAGCATATGCAGATATGGCCTCGGAACACGGAGACCGAAAGGTCGAGCGTGAATCATATAGTAGATATGATCAACATAAGATGTTCACCATTGAAAACTACTCCATCTCACGTGATGATCGGTTATGGTTTAGTTGATTTGGATCACGTGATCACTTAGATGACTAGAGAGATGTCTGTCTAAGTGGGAGTTCCTAAGTAATATGATTAATTGAACATAAATTTATCATGAACTTAGTCCTGGTAGTATTTTGCAAATTATGTTGTAGATCAATAGCTCGCGTTGTTGCTTTCATATGTTTGTTTTGATATGTTCCTAGAGAAACTGTGTTGAAAAATGTTAGTAGCAATGATGCGGATTGGATCCGTGATCTGAGGTTTATCCTCATTGCTGCGCAGAAGAATTATGTCCTTGATGCACCGCTAGGTGACAAACCTATTGCAGGAGCAGATGCAGACGTTATGAACGTTTGGCTAGCTCAATATGATGACTACTTGATAGTTTTGTGCACCATGCTTTATGGCTTAGAATCGGGACTTCAAAGATGTTTTGAACATCATGGACCATATGAGATGTTCCAGGAATTGAAGTTAATATTTCAAGCAAATACCGAGTTGAGAGATATGAAGTCTCCAACAAGTTCTATAGCTAAAAGATGGAGGAGAATCGCTCAACTAGTGAGCATGTGCTCGATTGTGCAGGTACTACAATCGCTTGAATCAAGTGGGAGTTAATCTTCCGATAAGATAGTGATTGACAGAATTCTCTAGTCACCATCACCGAGTTAGTAGAACTTTGTGATGAACTATAGTATGCAAGGGATGATGAAAATGATTCCCGAGTTTTTCATGATGATGAAATCGATGAAGGTAGAAATCAAGAAAGAACATCAAGTGTTGATGGTTAACAAGACCACTAGTTTCAAGAAAAGGGCAAAGGGATAGAAGGGAACTTCAAGAAGAACGGCAAGCAAGTTGCTGCTCAAGTGAAGAAGCCCAAGTCTGGACCTAAGCCTGAGACTAAGTGCTTCTACTGCAAAGGGACTGGTCATTTGAAGCGAACTACCCCAAGTATTTGGCGGATAAGAAGGATGGCAAAGTGAACAAAGGTATATTTGATATACATGTTATTGATGTGTACTTTACTAGTGTTTATAGCAACCCCTCGGTATTTGGTACTGGTTCGGTTGCTAAGAGTAGTAACTCAAACGGAGTTGCGAATAAAATGAAACTAGTTAAGGGTAAAGTGACGATGTGTGTTGAAAGTAGTTTCAAGATTGATATGATCATCATCGCACACTCCCTATACTTTCGGTATTAGTGTTGAACCTAAATAAATGTTATTTGGTGTTTGCGTTGAGCATGAATATGATTTGATCGTGTTTTTTGCAATACGGTTATTCATTTAAGTAAGAGAATAAACTGTTATTCTGTTTACATGAATAAAACCTTATATGGTTACACACCCAATGAAAATGGTTCATTGGATCTCGATCGTAGTGATACACATATTCATAATATTGAAACCAAAAGATGCAAAGTTAATAATGATAGTGCAACTTATTTGTGGCACTGCCGTTTAGGTCATATTGGTGTAAAGCGCATGAAGAAACTCCATGCTGATGGGATTTTGGAATCACTTGATTATGAATCAGTTGATGCTTGCGAACCATGCCTCATGGGCAAGATGACTAAGACTCCGTTCTCCGGAACAGTGGAGCGAGCAACTAACTTATTGGAAATAATACATACTGATGTATGCGATCCAATGAGTGTTAAGGCTCGCGGCGGGTATCATTATTTTCTAGCCTTCACATATGATTTGAGCAGATATGGGTATATCTACTTGATGAAACATAAGTCTGAAATAGTTGAAAGGTTCAAAGAATTTCAGAGTGAAGTGGAAAAATCATCGTGACAAGAAAATAAGGTTTCTACGATTTGATCATGAGACGAATATTTGAGTTACGAGTTTGGTCTTCAATTAAAACAATGTGGAATAGTTTCACAGCTCACGCCACCGAACACCACAATGTTATGGTGTGTCCAAACATCATAACCGCACTTTATTGGATAAAGTGCAATCTATGATGTTTCTTACTGATTTACCAATATCGCTTTTGGGATCATGCATTAGAGACAGCTGCATTCACGTTAAATTGGGCACCATCTAAACCGTTGAGACGACACTATATGAACTGTGGTTTAGCAAGAAACCCAAGTTGTCGTTTCTTAAAGTTTGGGGCTGCGATGCTTATGTGAAAAAGTTTCATCCCGATAAGCTCAAACCCAAATCGAGAAATGCGCCTTCATAGAATACCCAAAGGTGATTGTTGGGTACACCTTCTATCACAGATCCGGAGGCAAGACATTCGTTGTTGAAAATGGATCCTTTCTAGAGAAGGAGTTTCTCTCGAAAGAAGTGAGTGGGAGGAAAGTAGAACTTGATGAGGTAATCAGTACTGTTCCTTATTGAAAGTAGTTCATCACGTAAATCTGTTCTTGTGACTACTATACCAATTAGTGAGGAAGTTAATGATGATGATCATGTAACTTCAGATCAAGTTACTACCGAACCTCGTAGGTAAAAGAGTGAGATTCGCACTGAGTGGTACGGTAATCCTGTTCTGGAGGTCGTGTTACTTGACCATGACAAACCTACGAACTATGAGGAAGCGATGATGAGCCCAGATTCCGCGAAATGGCTTGAGGCCATGAAATCTGAGATGAGATCCATGTATGAGATCAAAGTGTGGACTTTGGTGGCGTTGCCCGATGATCGGCAAACCATAGAAAATAAATGGATCTTCAAGAGGAAGACGGACGCTGATAGTAGTGTTACTATCTACAAAGCTCGACTTGTCGCAAAAAGGTTTTTGACAAGTTCAAGGTGTTGACTACAATGAGATTTTCTCAACTGTAGCGATGCTTAAGTCTGTCCGAATCATGTTAGCAATTGCCACAATTTATGAAATTTGGCAAATGGATGTAAAAACTGCATTCCTGAATGGGTTTTAGGAGGAAGAGTTGTATATGATGCAACCGAAGGTTTTATCGATCCAAAGGAGCTAACAAAGTGTGCAAGCTCCAAATGATCCATCTATGGACTGGTGCAAGCATCTCGAGTTGGAATATACGCTTTGATGAGTTGATCAAAGCATATAGTTTTATATGCACTTATGGGGAAGCTCAGATTTACTAGAAAGTGAGTGGGAGCACTACAAGATTTCGATAAGTATATGTGAGTGACATATTGTAGATCGGAGATAATGTAGAATTATTCGCAAAGCATAAAGGAGTGTTTGAAAGAAGTTTTTCAAAGAAAGACCTCGGTGAAGCTGCTTATATATTGAGCATCAAGATCTATAGAGATAGATCAAGACGCTTGATAAGTTTTTTCAATGAAGTACATACCTTGACAAGATTTTGAAGTAGTTCAAAATGGAACAGTCAAAGAAAGAGTTATTGCTCAGGTTACAACGTGTGAAATTGAGTAAGACTCAAAACCCGATCACGGCAGAAGATAGAAAGAGAATGAAAATTCCCTATGCCTTGGCCATAGGTTCTATAAAGTATGCCATGCTATGTACCGATATATTGTATACCCTGCCTTGAGTTTGGCAAGGAGTACAATAGTGATC
Source organism: Aegilops speltoides (assembly GCA_021437245.1). NCBI lineage: Eukaryota > Viridiplantae > Streptophyta > Magnoliopsida > Poales > Poaceae > Aegilops > Aegilops speltoides. The sequence goes on along the minus strand of CM038145.1, from coordinate 408,816,503 downwards.
TAGGAGTAGATCATCGACAGCGGTCAAAATTATCCTTAGTAGAATAAGGATATGTTTCTCGATTATGGAAGTGACAAAAGGTTAAAGTAAGGGTTACGCCGATGCAAGTTTTGACACTGATCCGATGACTCTAAGTCTCGATCTAGATACATATTGAAAGTGGGAGCAATTAGCTAGAGTAGCCGTGCGAGCATTGTAGACATAGAAAATTGCAAAATACATAACGGATCTGAATGTGAAAGACCCGCTGACTAAGACTCTCTCACAAGCAAAACATGATCACACCTTAGTACTCTTTGGGTATTAATCACATAGCGATGTGAACTAGATTACTGAATCTAGTAAACCCTTTGGGTGTTGGTCACATGGCGATGTGAACTATGGGTGTTAATCACATGATGATGTGAACTATCGATGTTAATCACATAGTGATGTGATCTAGATTATTGACTCTAGTGCAAGTGGGAGATCAAGGAAATATGCCCTAGAGGCAATAATAAAGTTATTATATATTTCCTCATATCATGATAAATGTTTATTATTCATGCTAGAATTGTATTAACCGGAAACATAATACATGTGTGAATACATAGACAAACAGAGTGTCACTAGTATGCCTCTACTTGACTAGCTTGTTAATCAAAGATGGTTATGTTTCCTGACCATGAACAAAGAGTTGTTATTTGATTAACAAGGTCACATCATTAGTTGAATGATCTGATTGACATGACCCATTCCATTAGCTTAGCACACGATCGTTTAGTAAGTTGCTATTTCTTTTATCCATGACTTATACATGTTCCTATAACTATGAGATTATGCAACTCCGTGCTTACGGAGGAACACTTTGGTACTACCAAACGTCACAACGAATCGGGTGATTATAAAGGAGTACTACAGGTGTCTCCAAAGGCAGATGTTGGGTTGGCGTATTTCGAGATTAGGATTTGTCACTCCGAATGTCGGAGAGGTATCTCTGGGCCCTCTCGGTAATGCACATCACTTAAGCCTTGCAAGCATTGCAACTAATAAGTTAGTTGCGAGATGATGTATTACGAACGAGTAAAGAGACTTGCGGTAACGAGATTGAACTAGGTATTGGATACCGACGATCGAATCTCGGGCAAGTAACATACCGATGACAAAGGGAACAACGATGTTGTTATGCGGTCTGACCGATAAAGATCTTCGAGAATATGTAGGAGCCAATATGGGCATCCAGGTCCCGCTATTGGTTATTGACCGGAGACGGTGTCTCGCCATGTCTACATTGTTCTCGAACCGTAGGGTCCGCACGCTTAAGGTTTCGGCGATGCTTATATTATGAGTTTATGAGTTTTGATGTACCGAAGGAGTTCGAGTCCCGGATGAGATCGGGACATGACGAGGAGTCTCAAATGGTCGAGACGTAAAGATCGATATATTGGACGACTATATTCGAGTTCGGAAAGGTTCCGAGTCATTCGGTATTTTTCGAGTACCGGAGAGTTACGGAATTCGCCGGGAGTATATGGGCCTTATTGGGCCATACGGGAATAAGGAAAGAGGCCAAAGGAAGAAGGGCGCAGCCCCTCTAGTCCGAATTGGACAAGGGGTGCAGCCCCTTTTCCTTCCTCCTCTCCCCTCTTTCCCCTTCTCCTACTCCAACAAGGAAGGAGGGAGTCCTACTCCGGTGGGAGTAGGACACCCTTGGCGCGCCTCTCCTAGGCCGGCCGCACCTCCCCCTTGCTCCTTTATATACGGGGCAGGGGGCACCTCTAGACACGAAGAGACACAAGTATTGATCTACGGATCGTTCCTTAGCCGTGTGCGGTGCCCCCTCCACCATATTCCACCTCGGTTATACCGTCGCAGAGCTTAGGCGAAGCCTGCGCCGTGAAACATCAAGATCGTCACCACGCCGTCGTCTTGTGGAACTCTCCCTCGACACTCGGCTGGATCGAGAGTACGAGGGACGCCATCGAGCTGTCGTGTGTCAAGAACTCGGGGCGCCGGAGTAACGGGCGCCGGATCGGTCGGATCGCGAGGAGAACGTCGACTACTTCCTCTACGCCAGATCGCTTCCGCCGGGTCTACAAGGGTATGTAGACGACACTCTCCCTCTCGCTGCTATTCATCACCATGATCTTGCGTGTGCGTAGGAAATTTTTGAAATTACTCGTTCCCCAACAAGCGCGCGCGCGCGCTGGATCGGCGGCGGACGGGCGTCGGCGGCGGACGCCGCGGCGAGGCGCGGCGGCGGCGCTGGCGGGATGGCCCTATGGCCGGATCTGGCCGCGGGCCTGGGCGGCGGAGACGGCGGCGCGGTGCCACGTGGCGCTGGCTGGTTGGCTGTGGCGGCGGGGAAGACGACGTGGCAGGCTGATTGGCCGAAGCGACGTGGCGGCGACGCGGCGGGCGGGCGGACGGTCCGGCAAGCAGAGGAGAGATCTAGGGTTTCGGGATTAGACCGCGAAAATGGAATGGGGTGTATATATAGGCATAGAGGAGCTAGGAGAGTCCAAATGAGGAGCGGTTTTGCCACGCGATCGTGATCGAACGACCGAGAGCATGGAGGGAGTTTGGTGGGTTTTGGGCCACTTTGGAAGGGTGTTGGGCTGCAACAAAGAGGCTTCATGGTTACCGGTTAACCGTTGAGTACCAAACGACCTCCAAATGGCACGAAACTTGACAGGCGGTCTACCGGTGCTATACCAAGGCCGCTTGGCAAGGCTCGGGCCATTCCGAGAAAGTTTAATACCCGCTCACAACAGGAGAGAAGAAGGGGACGCCGGGGGACATAGGAGCGTCGGATTGCAAAACGGACAACGGGGAAAAAGCTCGGATGCATGAGACGAACACGTATGCAAAATGAAATGCACATGATGACATGATAAAATGCAAATGATGACATGGCAAAGTGCAACACGCAAGCAAATGACATGGCAACAACGGCGAATAACTGGCAGACACCTGGCGCAACGGTCTCGGGGCGTCACAACACTCCACCACTACGAGAGGATCTCGTCCCGAGATCTAGAATGGCACCGGAGGGAAAACGGAAGAGAAAAAGAAAGGTAAAACTAAGTTGCTTCTTTGACGAACGAGTGAAACCACGAACCTTGAGAGGTTGATCAATTTAAACGAAAGAGTACAACAGAGATGAACGAGATTGCAAACAATCCGTTAGAAAAGAGGAACAAGGAACATTACGAGGACTTGAAGGTTGCAAAGCTATGAATGACGAGTACAATGGACAAGAAGGAATTGAAATCACTCTGATTGAAATGAGATAAACAAGGAACAAGGGAGATCAAAATCGGCCAGCACTCCGGTTGAAAAGAGATGCAAGACTTGATAAGATGAAAAAGAACTTGAAAGAAATTACACGACACTCCGATTAAATGGATAATCAAGAAAAGAACACGATGCTCACAAAACAAGGTGATGGGTGAAGAGCACAACATCACAAGGCCTCCGTAACGAAAGAATAGAAGTTAGACCGTTGGGATAAAGGAACGGGGAAGAAAATGACAACTTTTGCCGCAAGTGAACTTGGAAGGCATCCTTGCAAGAAGGTTAGACTAGAGTTGTTGGAAGACCAACAACGAAAAGAATAAGTTTGTAGTGGGCTTATGGAAACATCTCAACATTATGAGGTGACAACCGGCCACAATTGGAAAACATTGATTTGATTGAGAGCACCAAAGAGATGAACAACTTCTTCCACCGAGGTGATAGAGAGACAACTTGGATCATAGATAAACACCACAAATAGCAACATTCCTTAGGAAAGGCTTTAAGTGAAATCTATACCAAGATAACTCCAAGGAAGAGATTGATGGATTTAAAATACCTCACTTTTGACAACAAAGGAATCATGAAACATGAAGGAAATTGTCAAGAGTGATATAACACCACCTCAAAAGATAAGGTAGAAAGAATTGCACTTTGGAATGCAAGATGAAGAATACTTGAGCTCTTCAAAACAAAACAAGTGTTGGGCACCCTGTTTAATTTTTGAGTATAGCTTGGCGGGTCATAGCTTCAAGAGAAATCTTGAAGAACAATTGGAGAATGAAAAGAATCCTTGACGAACCACCATGTAGAGCCTCCATGAAGAACTCCGGTAATAAAAGGATGATAGAAAGAAAGAGAAGTTGAAAACACAAGGTGAAACCTTGCAATGATTTAGATGGATCTCCGTGATAGTTAGAGCTTGGAACTCCGGGAAAAAGAGAAGATGAAACAAATGAAACCGAGAATCTTAAGGGCCTCCGGAATAAAGAATTAATCACTTGGATGAACAAGAATAAGAATTATGTTATGCTTATCCTTCACCAATTAAATTGATGACAATCAACGGATTTGGCATACTACTTATTCCGTAGAAAGGATTAAAAGAGATATATCAAAACTTGAGAAGGTCTTCAACGAACCACGGTAGGATTGGAACAACAAATGAAATGATATGATGAACAAGGAAGTGAGATCTTGAAAGAACCACCGTAAGAATTGAAAATGAAAGTAGCAAAGGCACAATTCACCGGGAAGAATTGGAAAACGAATGAAGATACTTGAGGGTATTTAGATACAAATGAACGAGAGCTGATTAGAGAATACTTGAATGATGCACCGGTATGATTTGGAGAACGAGAGCTGAAAGCTTGAATGAATAATACTGAGATGATGGGCTTCAAAGAATGAAACTGAAAAGACTCCTAAAATGCTCCGGATGGTGAAAAGATTCTCACAATCGAAAACAATTATGAGAGGATGGCAACAAGCTAGCACCAAGAATCTTGAAGAGAATAGAGCAAGATTAAAGAGAAACTCTTCTTCGGTCTTCAAATGATGAGAATGACAACGAGAAACACCACCAAGAATTATTGAGGCACACCGGAAGAATCAAAAGCGAAGAGGTTAAGCCAACTATGAAAAGAAATTGAAAGATCTTGGAGAAAAGCATTTGACTGACGATAACTCATTCTTACGTCAAACTCTGAAAAGAATTTGAGAATGGCTCCGGAATAATTAGAAGAGTCAGGTAAGATCCTGGAAAAGACCTGTGGGTTAGGGCCCACTCAAAAGAATACCGTTGAAAGGATTTAAAAGAGATGTTGCACCGGTTGAATTAAATGACTTGAATGAGATACCAATCTCGAAAGAGCTCGAACGAATGCACAGTGGAAACACGAATCTTCGAGATATCTTGAGCACTCCGGAATAACAAATAGCGAGAAGAAGAATGATAATGAGGTGCACCGGTATGAGAAGACATTGAAATGAGGAAAAAGGTATGATCAACAAAACTTGACTTGAATCCACCGGAGAAGAGAAAGGAATAAGGAATGGCGAACTAGTAGAACATCTTCTTGAGAACCACCGGGTAAGAACATTGACGGAAAAGAATGGAGAAACTTCACAAAAATAAAAGGATACTTGGTAAAGAAATCTTAGTCCTTGAGGAAAAAGGGTGGGTGGGCGGGAAAAACAAAGGCAACTTGGAGACAGATGAAACAAACACCGTTGAGAAAACTTAGAAATGATCTTGCGGATGGGGAGAATGATCGGATCCACTTGAAGAGAAACACGCCGGTTGAAAAGGATTAACATGACAATCTCGATTGTCGAGAAGGATTGGTATTCACATTGGAGTATGAGAACACCATTTCGAAAAGGTATGGAATCAACACTTGACATTGAAGCAACTCGAATACCACAACTCAAAACAAAAACAAAGGACTTGGCTTGCAGAATAAGCCGGAACAAACATATGATAGAGATTTCGTCCGAAGTTTTCATGGTGGGGCCTACACGGGCTCAATCGTACAGCACCATCATGTACAAGGCAGTGCACATGACATACGAAGCGTCCCCGAGTCAGCATAGCCAAGGACTCTTTAAGACACAACGAGACCACTGTAAAACCAACCGTGAATAGGCGGACCACTAGACGTCGAACCCCAATTTCATATCATACATCCGTCAGAAAGATATTCTAGGAGCTACTTGAATTCCCACCTATGAAACTCCCGAAACTTTCTGGTTATGCAATCAGGTGTTGGGGATACAGGGGAGCAATATATCTCACCCAAACTAACAATCCCTACATCCAGCTGTATCCATCCTTCAACACATAACCAAGAAACCTTCGGAAATAGTCTACCTCAACCTTCAAAAGCATCCGTTATAATGAGTCATGGCAATACTCCGTACTCACCTCAAGATCAAGTTAGCGGGTTATCTCACCAACAACTGCATAAAAGAGATTTTCGATGTTGGCGTACTAAACTCGGGTATTCCGAACTGCAACGATAAAATTATGACGATAACACCTCGGAGCTCAACTCCCGGGACACTGCCACAACCCCTAAATGTCGAGGCACCAAGACAATGTTGTCATCATAAAACCATCGAACGATTCCAAGATACCAGCGTGATCCTAAAAAAATTTAGTGAAATTTAAGAAGAGAAGAGTCAAAACTCTACGTCAGATACCTCACTAGAAGGTCAAGGACCGGGGAGTAAAAAGAATTCCTAAACTCTCCGATATATATAATCCTAAATGACTCAATACATTTTCTAGACACAACTCGCCACTAAAAGCGATCAAGCGGTGGGGCTCCTAAGGTCGGGATGGCTCGATTACCAACTTGTAACGCCCTCGATGCGGCTATATCTCCCACGTGTCGGCACGACTTAGAGGCATAACCGCATTGAAAGCAATGTCGCAAGTGAGGTAATCTTCGCACAATCCATGTAATACATAAGGGAAAGAGATACATAGTTGGCTTACAATCGCCACTTCACACAATTACATGAATAAAGCATTACATCATCCAGATACAATCAAGGTCCGACTACGGAACCAAAATAAAAGAAGAACCCCAAATGTGACAAAGGTCCTCGATCGACCCCAACTGGGCTCCACTACTGATCAACTAGAACGAAACAACACAAAGGGCAAGATCTTCATCGAGCTCCTCCTTGAGCTTAGATGCGTCACCGCTTTCGCAACATAGGCACCGCAAACTGGTTTTGAAGTATCCGTGAGTCACGAGGACTCAACAATCTCACACCCGCGAGATCAAGACTATTTAAGCTTATGGGTAAGGTAAAGGCATGAGGTGGAGCTGCAGCAAGCGACTAGCATATACAGAGGCTAACATACGCAAATGAGAGCGAGAAGAGAAGGCAAAGCACGGTCGACAAAAGTATGATCAAGAAGTGATCCTATAGCAACCTCGTCAAGCATAACTCCAACATCAGTGTTCACTTCCGGACTCACGGAAAGAGACCATCACGGTAACACACACGGTTGATGTATTTTAATTAAGGTCAACTTCAGGTTTTCTACAACCGGACATTAACAAATTCCCATCTGCCACATAACCGCTGGCACGGCTCTCGAAAGTTTATACCTGCAGGGTGTCCCAACTTAGCCCATGACAAGCTCTCGCGATCATCGAAGGAATAGACCTTCACCCAGAAGACCCGATCGGTCTCGGAATCCGGTACATCAAGACATTTCGACAATGGTAAAACAAGACCAGCAAAGCCGCCCGATCGCCGACAATCCCGATAGGAGCTGCACATATCTCGTTCTCGAGGCAACACCGGATGAGACATCCTACGAGTAAAACCAAACCTCGAGTTGCCCGAGGGGCCCCGATCTACTCGGTTCGAACCAGCACTTAGACAAGCACCGCCCGGGGGCTGAAAGAAAGATGACCCTCGAGAGCGACTCCCAAGGGAAAAAGTAGGTGGTGGTGAGGCAAATGGTAAAAGTCAATGTTGGGCCTTGCTGGACAAGTTTTATTCAAAGCGAACTGTCGGGGGTCCCATAAATCACCCGACCGCGTAAGGGACGCAAAATCCGGGAACATAACACCGTATGACGGAAACTAGGGCGGCAAGAGTGGAACAAAACACTGGCATAAGGCCGAGCCTTCCACCCTTTACCAAGTATATAGATGCATTAATAATATAAGAGATATTGTGATATCCCAACATAAACCCTGTCCACCATGGAGAAATCTTCAACTTCACCTGCAACTAGCAATGCTATAAGAGGGGCTGAGCAAAGCGGTAACATAGCCAAACAACGGTTTGCATAGGAAAAGGTGTCAAAGGTTAGGGGTTTGACATGGAAATTTGGGAGGCTGACAAGCAAAGGGTAGGCATCGTAGCATTGGCATAGCAAAAGAGCGAGCAAACTAGCATAGCAAAGATAGTAGTGATTTCGAGGGTATGGTCATCTTGCCTGCAAGGTTCTCAGAGTTGTCGAAGACTTGATCCTCGTAGGCGTTCTCAACAGGTTCCTCGTTCACGTACTCGTCTCCCGGCTCTACCCAAAGCAAGAACACAAGCAACGGAACCACAATCAAACAAGGAACAATGCACAAGCAATATGATGCAATACATGACATGCGATGCGAGATGTGATATGCAAGGCACATGTATGCTCCGGAAGGAAAATGATGAACTGGCATCAACTTGGCAAACCAAGTATGCCGCTGAAAGATGAGATGATTTCGGTTGAAATCGATATAAAGATCACCGAATCGGATGCACGGTTTGCAAATGACAAGCAAAACAAGAATGACGCAAATCTGCGTTTAACAGCCCGATGCTACTTAGCACGCAACACGAAACTATGCTACAGCACCCCAACATAAAAACAAAGCATATGACAACGAACTACAGGAGATGCTTAACAAAAGAGGAACACTGAGCTACGGCTAAATCACCTCATAACATGTTCAAACAAGCATGGAGAAAGTGCTCAAAATATCAGGTTCACAGACTTGGTGAAAATACTAACATACCAGGAATTAACATCAGGAAGGCATGTTTAGAGCAAGCAAACAACATGCTACAGGAACTTATAATAGCAAAGCAAGGCATGACATGATTCTACTCAAAGCATATATCAATAGTCCCTTACTGACCATAAGCCAAAAAGGACTCTAAGAAATGATGGCACCCATGTAAACATAGCAAGTTTTATTACAGATTTCAGACTTAGTGAAATATTAGGACATGGCAAAAACAGATTCAACATGGCATGTTCGTGAGCTCGATGCACTCACTACAGAGCATCTCATGATAAACTAAGCATACACCCATCAAGAAGACATGTCATAGGAGCTATACATGGCAAAAACAACCTCATAGCATACACGGATCAACTACGACAACCTCGTGAAAATTGAATCTCATGCAAACAGTCTGCCAGAAAACATTTTCAAGCAAAAGTAGAGCACGAAAATGACATGCTAGACTACTCCATAAATGCCAACAAAGGCCTGGATGGATAGAGCAAATCCATATGTTCAAAAAACCCTTACTGATCATGCTCAAAAAGGGCATAGATCTCTCTGTAACAACATGAACATGTGGCATAAATTTAACAGCAGGACAAGACTTGGTGAAATCACTAAGTTCCTGAAATCAGCAACATCATCATCCCTACTTTGCATGCTTGTTCTAGTCAACACATAACTCAAAAAAATACATGGCAAACACCCCTGGAAAGATGGCATGGCAATGTTCAACTCACATGTAGGACTCAAATTCATAGGGTGCACACATAAATCATGGCAAAATGACAAAATAGCTCGTGCTGATAAGATTCTGAAACTAACGATCTGAAGCATTCTTCCAACAGCATTTCGGGTATCAAGATGAGCTCAAATGCAAATGATGCAATGGAATGAAATGATGTACTCGTCGAGGCGAACAATTTGACATATTATACGCGCAAAACGGAGCTACGGATGCAGAGATGTGATGCGATGAAAATGCATGAAAACGATAGAATTCTGGGGACTTAGAAGAAATCCGGGGTCAACCTCAAACGGGTCCAAAACTGGATCGGGGCGGCGTGGACACCGAGGATCGCCGGAGAGGAGGTTGCGGTGGCCGGAGGAGGCGCCGGCGAGGTCGGGGATGGCGGGGCCGGTCGGTCCCGCCGGATCCGGCGCGATGGCGGGCTGGCGCAGCCCGGCAGGCGTAGGGCGCCGGCGAGGACGAGGCATGGCGGCGGAGCCATGGTCATAACATGCGGCGGGGACCACGCCGGCGGCGGTCGGAGCGAGGCAGGGGCGGCTGCGGCGAGGTGGTGCGGCTGGCAGCAGGAGGCGCTTGGCGAGAGGGGCTCCATGGCGGCTGTGCGGCGGCGGTCCGGCCGGCGGCGAAGCGGCCAGGCGCCGGCGGCGGCGGCGCGACGCGACGCAGCGGCGGCAGCGGCGGAGGATGGGCGGCGGCGCGGCGCTGGCAGAGGAGCGGCGCTGGCGGGCGGCGCGCGGGCGCGGGATCGGCGGCGGACGGGCGCCGGCGGCGGACGCCGGCGAGGCGCGGGCGGCGGCGGGATGGGCCCATGGGCGAATCTGGGCTGCGGGCCTCGGCGGCGAGACGGCGGCGCGGTGCCACGTGGCGCTGGCTGGTTGGCTGTGGCGGCGGGGAAGGCGACGTGGCAGCGCCTGATTGGCCGAAGCGACGTGGCGGCGGACGCGTCCGGCGGCGGGCGGACGTGTCCGGCGCGCAGAGGAGGAGATCTAGGGTTTCGGGGGATTAGACCGCGAAAATGGAATGGGGGTGTATATATAGGCATAGAGGGAGCTAGGAGAGTCCAAATGAGGAGCGGTTTTCGGCCACGCGATCGTGATCGAACGACCGAGAGCATGGAGGGGAGTTTGGTGGGTTTTGGGCCACTTTGGAAGGGGTGTTGGGCTGCAACAAAAGAGGCTTCTGCGGTTACCGGTTAACTGTTGGAGTACCAAACGACCTCAAATGGCACGAAACTTGACAAGCGGTCTACGGTGCTATACCAAGGCAGCTTGGCAAGGCTCGAACCATTCCGAGAAAGTTTAATACCGCTCACAACAGAGAGAAGAAGGGGCGCCGGGGACATAGGGCGTCGGATTGCAAAAGCAGACAACGGGAAAAAGCTCGGATGCATGAGACGAACACGTATGCAAAATGAAATGCACATGATGACATGATAAAATGCAAATGATGACATGGCAAAGTGCAACACGCAAGCAAATGACATGGCAACAACGGCGAATAACTGGCAGACACCTGGCGCAACGGTCTCGGGGCGTCACAGTATTATGGGTCTACCTATACACCGCCTCCTAACAGATTGACCCATTTGCACTGAAACAAATGGACCTTAAAATCATGTCCATAGTCAAGTTCCTATATGTCCACTATGTAACTATAATATATGTCCGTTCCCCTCTTGGTTGCTGCATCAAAGCGGACACCACTGTTTCGGTTGGTGCTTCTTTGATCTTGGACGATCGTGTAAAATGTTTTCCCATTTATCTCAGACCCTTTGTAAGTCAATACAGTCGAGATGGTCCCCTGGCCAACGAGTAGAACTCATCAGAAACAGCGTTGTCACCCATGAGACGTGTTTGCAACCAACTACCGAAAGTCCTGATGTGTTCACATGCAATCAAGTCGTCACACCGCTCCCGGTGTTTTGGAGCGTAGAATATTCTTGTGTTCATTGACATACAAGGTCACCAAGGTAGTATTCTGTAGAACTGTGTAGTGTGCTTAAGAACAAGAATGCCCGTCCCTACATAATATTGAGTCCCCTCCTAGCGTGCCTTTTCCAGTCAATCTCCCCTCATTCCGCGATTGATCGAGGAAGACCAATCTTCTTAAGGTTAGGAATGAAGTCAACAGAAAACCCAATGACCTCCTCTGTTTGATGGCCCATGGAGATGCTTCGTTCTGGCCTAGCACAGTTACGAACATATTTCTTTAAGACTCCCATAAAACTCTCAAAGGGGAACATATTGTGTAGAAATACAGGGCCTAGAATGGAAATCTCGTCGACTAGATGAACTAGGACGTGCGTCATGATATTGAATAAGAATGGTGGGAACACCAGCTCGAAACTGACAAGACATTGCGCCAGATCACTCCTTTACCTTGGTAGGATTTCTGGATAGATCATCTTCTGGGAGATTGCATTAAGGAATGCACATAGCTTCATAATGGCTAATAGAACGTTTTCCGGTAGAAGCCCCCTCAACGCAACCGGAAGAAGTTGCGTCATAATCACATGGCACTCATGAGACTTTAGGTTCTGAAACTTTTTCTTTGCCATCTTTATAATTCCCTTTATATTCGAGGAGAAGCCAGACGGAACCTTCATACTGAGCAGGCATTCAAAGAAGATTTCCTTCACTTCTTTGGTAAGAGCATAGCTGGCAGGACTGAGGGAGTCCTGGACTAGGGGGTGTCCGGATAGCCGGACTATCATCATCAGCCGGACTCCAAAACTATGAAGATACAAGATTGAAGACTTTGTCTCGTGTCTGGATGGGACTTTCCTAGGCGTGGAAGGCAAGCTTGGCAATACGGATATGTAGATCTCCTACCATTGTAACCGACTCTGTGTAACCCTAGCCCTCTCCGGTGTCTATATAAAATGAAGGGTTTTAGTCCGTAGGACGAACAACCATTACAACAATCATACCATAGGCTAGCTTCTAGGGTTTAGCGTCCTTGATCTCGTGGTAGATCCACTCTTGTCCTACCCATATCATCAATATCAATCAAGCAGGAGTAGGATTTTACCTCCATCGAGAGGGCCCGAACCTGGGTAAAAACATCGTGTCCCTTGTCTCCTGTTACCATCCGCCTAGACGCACAGTTCGGGACCCCCTACCCAAGATCCGCCGGTTTTGACACCGACATTGGTGCTTTCATTGAGAGTTCCTCTATGTCATCACCGATAGGCTTGATGGCTCCTTCAATCATCAACAACAACGCAGTCCAGGGTGAGACTTTTCTCCCCGGACAGATCTTCGTGTTCGGCGGCTTTGCATCGCGTGCCAATTAAACAGCCATCCGGAGCAGATCGAAAGCTACGCCCCTGGCCATCAGGTCAGATTTGGAAGCCTAAACTTCACGGCTGACATCCGCGGAGACTTGATCTTCGACGGATTCGAGCCACAGCCGAGCGCGCCGCACTGTCACGATGGGCATGATTTAGCTTTGCTGCCGGACAATACCCTGGAGGCCGCACATGAGTCCCCTCCGATCCTTATTTCGAAGCCGACCGCGCAGATCGAGGACGGGTGGCTAGACACCGCCTCGGGGGCTGCAACTTCTACGGCGATGGAGCCGAATACTAACCTTGTCCCTTGTAAAGCTCGTGACTCCGAGGTGCCGGACTCCTCGCCGGACTCCGAACCTCCTGCGCCCCTACCAATTGAATTCGATTGGGCGCCGATCATGGAGTTCACCGCCACGGACATCTTTCAGCACTCACCCGTTGGCGACATGCTGAATTCGCTAAAGCATCTCTCGTTATCAGGAGAGCCCTGGCCGGACTGCGGTCAGGACGGTTGGGATGCGGACGACGAAGAAATTGAAATCCCAACACCACCCACTTTGTAGCCACTGTCGACGATCTAACCGACATGCTAGATTACGACTCTGAAGACATCGACGGTATGGACGACGATGCCAGAGACGACCAAGAACCAGCGCCTAAGGGGCACTAGAAGACCACCTCGTCATACGACATATACATGGTGGACATCCCAAAAGATGGGAACGGCGAGGATGCAGCAGGAGAAGGCTCCTCCAAGAAACAGCCCAAGCACCGGCGTTAGCGGCGCCGCTCTAAATCCCGCCACAGCAAAAATGGAGATTCCGGCACCGGAGATAATAACACCCCAGAGAGTGCCGAAGATAACCCCTCCAAAGAAGATTCAAAGACAGAGGACGGAGAAGCCAGCCCTCACGAGAGAGCGGCGGATGAAGAGGTAGAGGATGATAATTACATGCCTCCCTCCGGAGACGAGGCAAGCCTCAACGACGACGAATTCGTCGTGCCCGAGGATCCCGTCGAACAAGAGCGCTTTAAACGCAGGCTAATGGCCACGGCGAACAGCCTAAAGAAAAAGCAGCAACAGCTCCGAACTGATCAAGACCTGCTGGCCGACAGATGGACCGAAGTCCTCGCGGCCGAAGAGCATGAACTCGAATGCCCCTCCAAAAGCTACCGAAAACGCAAGTTGCTCCCCCGATTAGAGGAGGAAGCATATAAATTAACCATCATCACCAGCGCACAATACGGCAGACCGACCACCTCCTGGCCGCAACAGAGAGGCATCTAGGCCCTCCACCAGAACCGTACCCCGGCACCGCTCGAAAAGTGCGAAGCCACGGGGGAATGCGCCAGACTTGCGAGACATATTGGAGGACAAGGCAAGACAATCAAGATCGATCTATGGATCACGTGGGCGCCCCACGACGCGCGACGACTACCGTCGTGCCGGATATAGCAACTCCGGCCGGGCCAAACATAGTAGACAAAGCACTCTTGAGCTACGTCGTGATATTGCCCAATATAGAGGCGCCGCACACCCACTATGCTTCACAGATGAAGTAATGGATCATCAAATCCCTGAAGGGTTTAAGCCCGTGAACATTGAATCCTACGATGGCACAATAGACCCCGCGGTTTGGATCGAAGACTATCTTCTTCATATCCACATGGCCTGCGGTGACGATCTCCACGCCATCAAATATCTCCCACTCAAGCTTAAAGGACCAGCTCGGCATTGGCTTAACAGCTTGCCAGCAGAGTCAATTGGGTGTTGGGAGGACCTGGAAGCCGCATTCCTTGACAACTTCCAGGGCACATATGTGCGACCACCAGACGCCGATGACCTAAGCCACATAATTCAGCAGCCAGACGAATCGGCCAGACAGTTCTGGACATGGTTCTTAACAAAGAAAAATTAAATCGTCGACTGTCCGGATGTAGAGGCCCTCGCAGCCTTCAAACATAACATCCGCGATGAGTGGCTGGCCCGGCACCTAGGAAAGGAAAAGTCGAAATCCATGGCAGCCCTCACTTCACTCATGACCCACTTCTGTGTGGGAGAGGACATCTGGCTAGCCCGCAGTAACAACCTCAGAAAAAATTCTGGCAGTCCGGATACCAAGGACCGCAATGGCAGGTCGCGTCGAAACAAAAACAAACGCCGCGTTAACGGCGATAACACTGAGGATACGACAGTCAACGCCGGATTCAGAGGCTCTAAACTCGGTCAGCGGAAAAAGCCATTCAACAGAACTACTCCGGGTCCGTCCAACTTGGACCGAATACTCGACCACTCGTGCCAGACACACGGCACCCCCGAAAAGCCAGCCAATCACACCAACAGGGATTGTTGGGTATTCAAGCAGGCAGGCAAATTAATCGCCGAAAACAACGACAAGAGGTTGCATAGCGATGACGAGGAAGAGACCCGGCCGCTGAACAATAGAGGACAGAAGGGTTTCCCCCCACAAGTGCGGACGATAAACATGATATACGCAACCCACATACCCAAGAGGGAGCGGAAGCGCAGCGCAAGGGGCGATATGCGATGGAGCCAGTCGCCCCAAAGGTCAATCCATCGTCCTCTTGCCCGATCACCTTTGATCGAAGGGACCACCCCACCAGTATCCATCATGGCGGATTCGCCGCATTGGTTTTAGACCCAATCACTGATGGATTTCACCTCACCAGAGCCCTGATGGACGGCGGCAGCAGCCTAAACCTGCTTTATCAGGACACAGTGCGCAAGATGGGCATAGATCCCTCAAGGATTAAACCTAGAAAGACGACCTTCAAAGGCGTCATACCAGGTGTAGAGGCCAATTGTACAGGCTCGGTTACACTGGAAGTGGTCTTCGGATCCCCGGATAACTTCCGAAGCGAGGAGTTAATCTTCGATGTAGTCCTGTTCCGCAGCGGCTATCATGCTCTGCTCGGACGGACCGCGTTTGCAAAGTTCAACGCGGTGCCGCATTACGCATAGCTCAAGCTCAAGATGCCAGGCCCTCGAGGAGTCATCACGGTCAACGGAAACACTGAACGCACCCTCTGAACGGAGGAACACACAGCGGCTCACGCGGTAGAAGTACAGAGCAGCCTCTTTAGGCAATTTTCGAGTCCGGCCGTTAAGCGACCGGACACGGCCAAACGCGCCCGGAGTAACATACAACAAGGCCACCTGGCACGTTTCGAGCACGCGTAGCAATGCGGCCCCAACCCTAGCCCTTGCATAATTGCAAGACCAGTCCTTCGCGTACATCATTACGCTCTGGAGATACCATGGGCATAGAGGCAGGGCCACGACCACGACAGGCCCAGAGTGCGGCTCAACCACACCAGGGGCTCCCAAGTGTGTCGCTCTTTTCTTTTTTCCTTTTTTTTCTTACCACAGGACTCCGTTCACCAGAGGCCCTGTCCGGCAGCAGACCTGCCGAACTCACGATGCAACAGCCAGGGAAGGAGAAAGGCTACGACGAACACTCAGGTGGTCTCCATTACGAGCATTAAATCTGTTTAATACACCATTCCGCAGCTTACCCCTGGAGGGGGACATGTTTAATAGCCCAGTCCCTTGCTTACCGAACTATTTGTATCGTCCTGCATTCATAGCAGTATTTTTGGAATAAACAATGCATCGCTTCTTGCTAATAATTGCATTTCTTCTTACATATGTTCGTTTATGACATGTTGCATCCGCACACTTTGGTACGGCCGAATACACCAGGGGCTTAAGTTCCCCGCATTATGGTGTGATAAGTCCGAACACTTTCACAAGTGCGGCACCCCGAACTTATAGCATTATATGCATCGGCTCCGAATCATGTCTTGGGTCAATAGTTGGGTTTGCCCGGCTCCCATGTTTTGGTACCTTACGTTCCGTTTTATCGGCTAAGGTAGCACTGGGAGAACCACTGCGATTGCGCCCGGTTGAGCTGGGCGCCTCGATGGAGAAAGCTAAACTGACCGTCATGATAAGGCGAGAGCTAGTCGCTGTTTGAGAGGTTTTTCGAGTCCCTAAAGACTTATGCCGCTCGAGCGAGGAACCGGCTTCGTCTGCCCAGCGTGATAGCGCCCGAACTCGGTCTTCCGAACACTAGGGGCTTCGCCGAAATTTAAAATTATAGAATTCTATGGCTAAGTGAGAGTGTTCAAGCATTATAAGTCCGGTTGCCTCGTTCGTTTTGTTGAGCGCCTCCCTAGATGGACCCAAATATGGGAACAAGAGTGCTCAAGTTTATTCCGAACACCCCAGCACTAGTGGCATGGGGGCTGAAGCCGACGACTTGCCATCTCTCAGATTTGATAAATGGCAGCACAGAAGGTAATATTTTAAAATAAAAAGCGTTGCTTCGCGCATATGAACAAGGTTTTCAGCGCACAGGATAACAAAATGCGAGTCTACTCAAATATTACATCCTTGGAGCACTCATCCGCAATCATGCGGGCACCCTTCAGAACACTCTTATAATACATTTCGGGCGTACGATATTCCTTGCCCGCCGGCGGCGCATCCGTCAGCAGCACCTCAGCGTCCATCCTGCCCCAGTGCACCTTTGCACGGGCAAGGGCCCGACGGGCACCTTCAATGCAGACGGAATGCTTGACGACCTCCACCCATGGACACGCGCCCACCAGCCGCCGTACCAGGCCGAAGTAGCTCCCAGGCATGGCCTCCTTGGGCCACAGCCGAACTATGAGGCCCTTCATGGCCTGTTCGGCTACCTTGTGGAGCTCGACCAGCTGCTACAGCTGGTCGCTAAGGGGCACCAGATGTCCGGCCTCAGCATACTGAGACTAGAAGACCTTCTCCGTCGAGCTCCCATCCTCGGCTCGGTAGAAAGCGGCAGCATCTGACACGCTGCGGGGCAGATCCGCGAATGCTCCTGGAGAGCTCCGAATTCGGGTAAGTAATAGGTAATTCACATTCACATGCTTGCTTTGCATGAAAAATGCCTTACCCGCTGCTATTTTCTTCAAATCCTCGACCTCCTGGAGGGCCTTGTGGGCTTCGTCCTTAGCGGCTTTGGCGCTCTCAAGAGCCGATGCAAGCTCGGACTCTCGAGTCCTTGAGTCGCGCTCCAAACCCTCATGTTTTTCCATGAGAGCCTGGAGCTCTTGCTGCACCTCCGCCACCCGCGCCTCCTACTTCTCCCGCTCGGCTCGCTCTACGGCCGCATTGCGTTCGGCCGCAGACACCGCCTCCTTCAGGGTCGCCACCTCGTTTGTGGCCCCTGTAGTACCCGTGTTATCCTTGTTATTTCTCTTGCAACCAAAATCTTTTTCTATAAGGTACAAATTTAATACGGTGTTACTCACCTTCCTTGTCCTCGAGTTTCTTCTTGGCACGGCCGAGCTCGCTCTCGGACCGCTCGAGGTTCTGCTTCAAAGCATCGACCTCCGCAGTCACTGCGGCAGAGGTCAGCAGCGCAGCCTGCAATCCCATATTGACACATTTTTTAGACCTCCTGCGTATATATTTTTAGATCCTCAGTCTGGCTTTTCTTTCTGAACACCGAACCGAGCATCAGGGGCTACTGTCTATATTACATATTTTAAATTTCTTACCTCAAAGCCTGTTAGAAGGCTACTGCAGGCTTCGGTCAGCCCGCTCTTGGCGAGCTGAACCTTCTGAATCACCGCACTCATGATAGTGCGGTATTCTTCCTCGAGGGAAGCGCCGTTGAGCGCCTCCAAGAAGTTATCCGGCGCCTCCGGTTGGATGGCGTCCGCCGGTGTCACAGTCTTGCCCTTCTTACGAAGGGGCCGCCTGCCGGACTCCGGAACCAGTGCAGGTTCCGGTACGGAGTCCGGTACGAAGTCCGGGAGGTTGCCCTGTGGCACCTCCGGAGCCTCCCCCTCCTGGCGGGTCCCCTCCTGGGATCCCACCTCAGCGTCGTCAGCGTCGCGAGGGGTGGAGGCGGTCGGAAGGGAATCCATATTCGACGTAGCCAAGGACCCGCTCGACGAAGCGGGAAGATCGTCCTTGGCCGGACTACAGGTTGTATGCGGCATTAGAAGGACACCACGTGGCAAAAAGAGAAATTATAAATCATCCAGGAATTCGGACACTTACGATCTTGCCAGGGGCTTGGCCCTTGAGGGCCACTCCTCGTCGCCATCGCCGGCGTTGGTGGAGCAGTCCGGAGGAAGGGTCCGTCTTTTCTTGGACCCTTCGGCCGCCCCCGTTGGGGAGGCCTTCCTCTTCTTCTCTCCCCCCGCTGAGGGAGAGGCCTCTTTCTCCTCCTCCTCGGGGGAGGAGTCCGCCTCGGAGTCATCGGACGATGAGTCCGATACCACCTGGCGCCGGGAACTCCTTCGGGTTCCCGTGGCCTTCTTCTTGGCCTTCTTCTCCGGCACCACGTAGAGTGCCGGGACCAGCAGCCCCGTCAAACGGGTGTCCGCTGGGTCTTCTGGAAGGGGAGCCGGAC
This sequence comes from Aegilops speltoides, assembly GCA_021437245.1. Classification (NCBI taxonomy): domain Eukaryota; kingdom Viridiplantae; phylum Streptophyta; class Magnoliopsida; order Poales; family Poaceae; genus Aegilops; species Aegilops speltoides. The sequence continues at coordinate 408,797,228 of CM038145.1, read as the reverse complement.
AGTTAACCTGTCCGGACGTCTTCTGCCAGTCCTGTTAAAGGCATTGGGAGTTTAGATCCCACATAGAGTCAAACTATGAAAGAAATGAGTGTCCCATAAAGGATAACATAGCTTACCTTGCCAGCCGGGCGCTGCGTGCTGAATCCGCGATCTTCAATTGCGGATGCAGGTGCTTGTCCGCCCTTGAACAGCACCCTCCAAGCAGCTTCGTATGTCGTGTCGAAGAGCCCGCTCAAGGTCCGGTGCTGTGCCGGATCAAACTCCCACAGATTGAAGGCCCGTTGTTGGCAGGGGAGAATCCGGCGGACGAGCATGACCTGGATCACATTGACAAGCTTAAGCTTCTTGTTCACCAGGGTCTGAAGACAGGACTGGAGTCCGGTCAGCTCCTCCAAACTACCCCATAGCAAGCCCTTCTCTTTCCAGGAGGTGAGCTGCATGGGGGTACCAGATCTAAACTCGGGGGCCGCTGCCCATTTAGGGTCACGCGGCTCGGTGATGTAGAACCACCCCGATTGCCACCCTTTGATGGACTCCACAAAGGCACCCTCGCGCCAAATGACGTTGGGCATTTTGCCCACCTTGGCGCCTCCGCACTCCGCTTGGACGCCCTTCACCACCTTCGGCTTGACGTTGAAGGTCTTTAGCCACAAGCCAAAGTGAGGCTGGATGCAGAGGAAGGCCTCGCACACGACGATAAACGCCGAGATGTTGAGGATGAAGTTTGGCACCAGATCATGGAAGTCCAGGCCGTAGTAGTACATGAGCCCCTGGACGAAGGGATGAAGTGGGAAGCCCAGTCCGTGGAGGAAGTGGGCAAGAAATACGACCCTCTCATGGGGCCAGGGAGTGGGGATGAGCTGCCCCTCGTCGGGCAGCCGGTGCGCGATGTCGCTGGAAAAGTATCCGGCGCCGCGCAGCTTCTCGATGTGCCCCTCCGTAACGGAGGAGGCCATCCACTTGCCTCCCGCTCCGGACATTGCTGGAGAAGGTGAGGCGAGATTTGCGGACTTGGGCACTGGAGCTCGAGTGCGCGGAGATGGATAAACAAAGGATGAAGAAGGCGTAGGTAAAAAAGGTGGATCCTTATCCCCTTATATATGGGCGGACGAAGATTATGCGTCCCCACCGGCCTGGTAAAACTCGCTTATCTCCCAAGCACCACAATCAATGGCGCGGTTGGGTTACCCACGTCCGTATTGATGGGAATCCCGGAATATGGGGAACACGATCTTTGGTTCGACAAGACGTGCCAAGGAAACCGCTTCGCTAAACGCGCTGAGGTGGTATAATAAAAACGAGTCAAGTAAAGGCTTGGTAGTGGTGTGATGTCATGCCACAAAATACGTCAGCAGATTGAACTTGTGTACATATTATTCTCTCTACGGTGGTATGTGGAATTTATTTTACAGAGCCGGACACTATCCTGGTGTTCACAATCTTCTTATGAATTATTCGGAGGAAGAACCCGCCATGCAATGCCGAAGACAATAATGTGTGCCGGACTCGTTGTCATTGAAGCCTGGTTCAGTGGCTACTGAGGGAGTCCTAGACTAGGGGGTGTCTGGATAGCCGGACTATCATCATCGGTCGGACTCCAAAACTATGAAAATACAAGATTGAAGACTTCGTCCTGTGTCCGGATGGGACTTTCCTTGGCGTGGAAGGCAAGCTTGGCAATACGGATATGTAGATCTCCTACCATTGTAACCGACTCTGTGTAACCCTAGCCCTCTTCGTTGTCTATATAAACCGAAGGGTTTTAGTCCGTAGGACGAACAACCATTACAACAATCATACCATAGGCTAGCTTCTAGGGTTTAGCCTCCTTGATCTCGTGGTAGATCCACTCTTGTACTACCCATATCATCAATATCAATCAAGTAGGAGTAGGGTTTTACCTCCATCGAGAGGGCCCAAACCTGGGTAAAAACATCATGTCCCTTGTGTCCTGTTACCATCCGCCTAGACGCACAGTTCAGGACCCCCTACCCGAGATCCGCCGGTTTTGACACCGACAAGGACCTTCATACTCCTTTGGAGGCATGTCGTCTTTTTTCTGCACACGTTGCTGGTCCTGCCGTGCCTGCGGTGTATCTTTTGTGTTCCCATACATGCCCAAGAAGCCTAGCAGGTTCAGGCAAAGATTCGTCATCTCGTGCATCACGTCGATTGCAGAGCGGTTCACTAGGTCTTTCCAGTAGGGCAGGTCCCAAAATATAGATTTCTTCTTCCACATGGGTGAGCGTCCCTCAGCGTCATTCGGAACAGATAGTCCGCCGGGACCCTTTCCGAAGATTACTTGTAAATCATTGACCATATCAAGTATGTGATCACCAGTACGGACGAAGGGCTTCTTCCGGTGATCTGCCTCGCCTTTGAAATGCTTGCCTTTCTTTCGACATTGATGGTTGGTCGAAAGAAATCGACGATGCCCCAGGTACACATTCTTCCTGTATTTGTCCAAATATATACTTTCAGTGTCATCTAAACAGTGCGTGCATGTGTGGCATCCCTTGTTTGTCTATCCTAAAAGATTACTGAGAGCAGGCCAATCATTGATGGTTACAAATAGCAACACATGTAGGTCAAATTCTTGTTGGTCTTGCTCATCCCACAAACGTACACCTTTTCCATTCCACGGCTGTAAAAGTTCTTCAACTAATGGCCTTAGGTACACATCAATGTCGTTGTCGGGTTGCTTAGGGCCTTGGATGAGCACTGGCATCATAATGAACTTCCGCTTCATGTATAGGTAAAACTGTGTCTACAATAGCTTGCCACAGAACTAGTTAAGGGTCGCTAAACTTTTAACGGTTTAAAAGTTATTAAAAAATAGGAAATAAATATGGGAGCATCTCTCTATTGTAATAAGATGATCCAACGGAGGGATTGTCAAAATATGCATCTATGTGTCCTCGGCAAAAATAATAAGCATCTCAGCTCACTGCGACATAAATATATACTGTACTATTTGTTTTTTTTGTCCAGGACACATACAGTCATATTTTTTTAATCCCTCCGTTGGATCATGTTATATTATAGGTGTGTTGGTTCAGTATTTTTTTCAGAATGCATGCTCTGAAGGCACCAAGGCAACATGTAGGAGAAATTGTATATGTATATACATGTGTATGTGTGAATAGTTAATGGTGTTGGGTGTGAGACATTCGATGATATATATATATATATATATATATATATATATATATATATATATACATATATAGGGAAAATCCATCCTACCACCCGATGGTAGTTACCCCACATGTCTCATATACTACCATGTGGTACTATATATATTATTTTATTATTTTAAATATGTTCATATAATATATCTAAGATATTTCAAAGCAAGTTACATGAAAAAATTGCATATGAGCCCATAGTTTTTCTATATTTGTGAAATACGTACATATTTATACGTAAAAAGAGCATACTCAAAAATGGTACATACTACATAAAAATTAGTATATATACTACCTAATCATTGTTATATACTACATACTACACGCATATACTCGGTTTCGACAGATACTACATACAACATACAAAATGCAAGTGATGGTAAATATATATATATATATATATATATATATATATATATATATATATATATATATATAGTCACGGGCCAGGTGCTATGATTGCTGCTCTGCTCCCCAAAAGGATAAATGCCATCCGCACTTAAACCAAACCATACGTTCCTTGTGTCACTTGCAAAGTCCCCCCACTTTCTCTTGATGTTTCTCCACTGTGACCCGTCTGCGGGTGCTCTCAACTTCCCGTCTTTCTTAGGGTCCTCTTTGTGCCATCGCATCCACTTGGCATGCTCTTTTTGTTTCTGAACAGACGTTTCAACCATAGTATTATAGGAGCATACCACATCACCTTGGCAGGAACCCTCTTCCTGGGGCGCTTGCCGTCAACATCACCAGGGTCATCTCGTCTGATCTTATACTGCAATGCACTACATAACGGGCATGCATTCAAATCCTCGTACGCACCGCGGTTGAGGATGCAGTCATTAGGGCATGCATGTATCTTCTGCACCTCCAATCCTAGAGGGCATACAACCTTCTTTGCTCTGTACCACTAGTAGAAAAAGGGGCAAATCTGAGACACATTAGTGTCGGTTTGATTTTGAGCCGGCACTAATGTGTCCATTAGTGCCGGTTCCAATGGCTAGCCGGCCGTTCTCATTAATACCGGTTCATGGCGAACCTTTAGCACCGGTTCGTGCCACGAACTAGTACTAAAGAGAGTGGTGGCAGGACGTTGTCAGTCTGGGGCCCGTCCAGCACCTTTAGTACCGGTTCATGGCACGAACCGGTACTAAAGGTCGACGTACATAAACCCTTCGTCCACCCGAGCCACACTGTTCTTCCCCTTTCCCCTCACTTCCTCTGTTCTTCCCCTCTCTTCCTCGAGCTCCTCACAAATTTTGCCCAAAATTTGTCAAGATTTGAAGGCCCCCATCCATTCAAATGATCACAAAGGTTAGCAACTTTTTCCTTTCAACTCTCATTGCTAGATTAGCTCTTGCAATGCTTTGTATAGTGATTAATTTGGGAGAAATTATATTTGCTAGTATTTGATTTATATGCAATCTGAGGTCAAAAATAACACTTAGTTTGCATATGTAGGTGTGGTTTACTTAGTGCCTTCTAAATCTCCGTCGTAACCACCGTCGATCGCCCGCACCGTCCCGTCACCGGCACCACCTTGTGGTGAGGCTCTTGTTCATGAATGTTTTACATTACCAAATTGATGTTTGTGTGATTTGGATATATAGTTACTCGTATAATTATCTTACCCGTATGTTGATTGTTATACATAGTTCCATGGTTTTGATATCCGTCCCCATCGGCCCTCGTCCTTGTTATGATTCGGATGTGGTATATTCTCTTTTAAAACTAGTTGTTGCATTTCGTGTTTATGACAAATTATGCCCATCAAGTTGACATAGATATTTTTATCTAGGAGGTATGTGAACCGGAAATTCCAACCGACCCTATTGTCGAGAGGTTAAATTTAGTTGAAAGAGAAAACGAGTATTTGAAAGAAAAATTGAAAAGAATTGAGGGGAAGAAGATGGAATTGGAGTTGCATGTTGCCTATGTCGTCGATGATCACAAGATCAAGATGGAGAAAATGAGGTTGAAGATTAGAAAGATTAGAAAATATGCCATTGATAGTGTGGCTTGGTATCATTATGCTGTTGGATCAATTGTTACCTTAGTTGCCATCTTGATCGCATTTGTTGTTGCATTTAAATTCTTTAGCTAGAGAGTTATTTGTATGTTGCATTTAATTAAGTGTTGTATATGAACTTTATGTATGAACTTTATGTATGAACTTGTATTAGTTTGGTCTATTCGGTGTTGTGTAATTAAGATGAGCCGACAATGGATGTATGATGACTGATGCTCTCCCGAGTTCATTAATGGCGTGCATACTTTTCTGCTTGGCGCTGAGGAAAACAAGCGGGCGGATGGTTTTGTGCCTTGTCCATGTGCTGGCTGTAAGAATGGTCACAGTTACTCTACGTCAAGAACCATTCGTCCACCTATTTGAGTCTGGTTTCATGCCCCACTATAATGTTTCGACCAAGCACGGAGAAATAGGGGTTATGATGGAAGACAATGAAGAAGAAGAGGACGACGACGGCTATCCTGGCCATGGGTTCCCTGAATACGATGATACAACAATGGGGGTAGAAGCTAGCCGGCAATGCGGGAAGAAGCTGAAGAAGAGGCACCAGATGAGCCCGCTGATGATCTAGGTCGGGCCATTGCCAATGCAAAGAGAAACTCCACAAGTGATCTGGAGAGGACGAAGTTGCAGCACATGTTAGAGGATCACAAGAAATTGTTGTACCTGAATTGCGAAGCTGACAAAAAAAAGTTGGGCACCACACTTGAATTGCTGCAATGGAAGGCAGAGAATGGTGTATCTGACAAGGGATTTGGAAAGTTGCTGGTAATGATAAAGAATATGCTTCCAAAGGACGACGAATTGCCCGAGAGTACGTATGAAGCAAAGAAGGCTGTCTGCCCTCTAGGGTTAGAGGTGCAGAAGATACATGCATGCCCTAATGACTGCATCCTCTACCGCGGTGAGTATGAGGATTTGAACGCTTGCCGGTATCAGGCATTGCGTTATAAGATCAGTCGCGATGACCCTGGTGATGTCGAGGGCGAGCGCCCCAGGAAGAAGATTCCTGCCAAGGTGATGTGGTGTGCTCCTATAATACCACGGTTGAAACGTTTGTTCCAAAACAAAGAGCATGTGAAGGCGATGCGGTGGCACGCAGAAGACCGTAAGAAAGACGGAAAGTTGAGACTACCCGCTGACGGTTCGCAGTGGAGAAAAATCGAGAGAAAGTACTGGGAGGAGTTTGCAGGTGACCCAAGGAACGTATGGTTTGTTCTAAGCGCAGATGGCATTAATCCTTTTGGGGAGCAGAGCGGCAACCATAGCACGTGGCCTATGACTCTATGTTTATATAACCTTCCTCCTTGGTTGTGCATGAAGCGGAAGTTCATTATGCTGCCAGTGCTCATCCAAGGCCCTAAGCAACCCGGCAACGATATTGATGTGTACCTAAGGTCATTAGTTGAAGAACTATTAGAGCTGTGGAATGGAACAGGTGTACGTGCGTCGGATGAGCACGGACAGGAAGAATTTGACCTAAAGGCGTTGCTATTCGTGACCATCAATGATTGGCCTGCTCTCGGTAACCTTTCAAGATGCACAAACAAGGGATACGCGGATGCACGCACTGTTTGGATGATACCGACAGTATATATTTGGATAGTTGTAGGAAGAATGTGTACCTGGGACATCGTTTATTTCTTCCAACAAGGCATCCCGTAAGAAAGAAAGGCAAGCATTTCAAAGGTGAGGCGGATCACCGGACGAAGCCTCGCCACTGTACTGGTGCTGATGTATGTGATATAGTCAAGGATTTGAAGGTAATCTTTGGAAAGGGTCCTGGCGGAAAACCTATTCCGAAGGACGCTGGCGGACGTGCACCCATGTGGAACAAGAAATCTATATTTTGGGACCTGCCATATTGGAAAGACCTAGAGGTCCGCTCAGCAATCGACGTGATGCACGTGAGGAAGAATCTTTGTGTGACCCTGCTTGGCTTTTTGGGCGTGTATGGGAAGACAAAAGATACACCAGAGGCACGGGAGGACCAGCAACGTATGCACGGAAAAGACGACATACATCAGGGTCAGGCCAGCTACGCTCTTACCAAAGAAGAGAAGGAAATCTTCTTCGAATGCCTGCTCAGCATGAAGGTACCGTCTGGCTTCTCGTCGAATATAAAGGGAATAATAAATATGGCATAGAAAATGTTTCAGAACCTAAAGTCTCATTACTGCCACATGATTATGATGCAACTCCTTCCGGTTGCATTGAGGGGGCTTCTACCAGAAAACGTTCGATTAGCAATTGTGAAGCTATGTGCATTCCTTAATGCAATCTCTCAGAAGGTAATCAATCCAGAAATCATACCAAGATTACAGAATGATTTGGTGCAATGTATTGTCAGTTTCGAATTGGTGTTCCCACCATCCTTCTTCCACATCATGACGCACGTCCTAGTTCACCTTTGCGAAGAGATTAACGTTTTGGGTCTTGTATTTCTACATAATATGTTCCCCTTTGAGAGGTTCATGGGAGTCTTGAAGAAATATGTTCATAACCGTGCTAGGCCAGAAGGAAGCATCTCAAAGGGCCATGAAAATGAGGAGGTCATTGAGTTTTGTATTGACTTTATTCCTGACCTTAAGCCGATTGGTGTTCCTGAATAACGGCTTAAGGGCAGACTGGAAGGAAAAGGCACGCTAGGAGGGCATCAAATAATATGTATGGACGGGCATTCTCTCACCGAAATACGACACACGTTCTCTGAAATTCCGCCTTGGTGGCTCCGTATATGGAGGAACACAAGAATTTTCAACACTCCAAACACCCAGAGAAGTCTGACGACTGGATTACCTGCGAACAAATGTGGACTTTCGCCGGTTAGTTGCAGAAACGTGCCCTGAATGATGGCGACATTCAAAATGACATGTACTCGCTGTCCCAGTTACCATCTTCGAATATAATGACTTTCAAAGGGTACCAGATAAATGGGAATACATTTTACACGATTGCCTAAGATAAGAAGAGCACCAACCAAAACAGTGGTGTCTGTTTTGATGCAACAACCAACACGGGAAAGGAAACATATTATGGTTACATAGAGGACATGGGAACTTAACTATGGAGGTGATTTGAAGGTCCCTTTGTTTCGGTGCAAATGGGTCAATATGACACGAGGCGGGGTAACGGAAGACCCACAATATGAAATGACAATAGTGGATCTCAACAATCTTGCGTATGCAGACGAACCATTTGTCCTAGCCAATGATGTGGCGCAGGTTTTTTATGTGAAAGACATGTCTACCAGGCCGAGAAGAAGAAAAGATAAGGAAGCGAATGGATCATACGACGAGCCAAAGCGCCACATAGTTCTTTCAGGAAAAAGGAACATCGTGGGAGTGGATGACAAGACAGACATTTCAGAAGATTATGAAAAGTTTGATGAAATTGCTGCATTCACAGTGAATATTGACCCGAGCATCCAGTTAAATGATGAAGATTTTCCATGGCTACGGCGCAAAGGGACACATGTGAAGAAAAAGTTTCACACCCAAAGACCTGGGATGTGATCGGCTTCACTATCATCACTTTCTTCTGTGTTTCACACCCAGGAGGGAATCTCTGTAATAGTTAGGGTAGTTATGTGTTTTGGCATTTGAAACGCGAAGAAATTTTATGTGCAAACAAATTGTTTTCATGCATTTACTAATTTTTTTCCTGCTAAATGACCCTGAAATTGAAAAGCATTTCAAATGAACTCAGAAAGGGTTGAAAGTTGGCATGGTATCGTAATTTCATCCAAATAGCATGTGCCAAGAAGTAGAGAAGGCTACGGCAAAAACTGGATGCACTTCGTGTACAAAATGGACAATCTCTTTCGAAGTATAAGGGTTTCCGACGAAAACTCAACTGTTACAAAAGGCATTTCATTTTTTAAATAACCTAAGCATTACCAAATTGAATATAATGATAAAACACACTAATATTAAACATAAGAAAAAAGGATCAGTGAAAAATCTTTTTTCAAAGTGAAATTATTCACAAACTAGTGATTCACACAAATTTCAAATAATTCAAAATTTAAACTATTAAAATTTGAAACCTACCGGCACTAATAGAAAGTTTGTAATTTTTTGTACCTAAAGCAAAAATATTCACAAAGAAACTCTAAATACAGCAAAAAAACAACTCAAAAATAAATAAAACAAAGATAAATAAAGCGAAAAAAATTAAGAAAATAAAAAAGCCCGCCTACAGGGCCAAAGCGACCTGCATACGACTAGGAACCCAACCTTTTGTTGGGCGGGATGCTGAGCCAAGAAGGCCCAATAGGCCACAGGCGAAGAGAACAGGTAGGCCCAGTAGGCCTGATTAGGAGAGAAGCTCGAGAGAGCTACCGCACTGGGGCTTATAAACCAGTGCGGTAGCCCCTCGGCTAGCGAGGTCGCACTACTAGGGAAAAGGCTAGCAGCAGCGTGGGTTTTCAGGCTAGCAGCAGCGCGGGTGGCCGCGCTACTAATATGGCGCTACAGCTAACTCATAGTAGTAGCGCGGCCCCAACCCGCGCTACTACTGTTGACGATATCAACATCGCTTTTTGTGAACGCGCTACTATTAACTAGCTGTAGCGATTTCGCCATCCTCGCCATCTTGCTATATCTTCATCATTTTCCCACCGCCCATTCCTTTCAGTTCTCCTTTCACTTTCGCCTACTTTCAGATACTATATACTAGGTACTGCTAGTAGATATCAAATTCATAAACCATTACTAGGTACGGTAGTACTCCCTTCGTTCCAAATTACTCGTCGTGGTTTTTAGTTCAAACCACGACGAGTAATTTGGAACGAAGGGAGTACTAGATAACAATTTCATGCATAGCCAACATGCATCCTCAAGCAGTACAAGGTCATATCAACGACCTTCATCATATGTAGTTCTAGATGATATCGACGACGATCATCATATGTAGTTCTAGATGATATAGCCACACACACATATGTAGTTCTAGATGATATAGCCACACACACATATGTAGTTCTAGATGATATAGCCACACACACATATGTAGTTCTAGATGATATCGAAGACAATCATCATCCTAAAGCCTGGGCGGTTGGTATTCCTGATAGTAATTAGGATGGCCTGTCCAACACGAAGATTCTTGCCATCGAGGAATTTCTTCCACCCAACCGAGCTTAAGTGTGTGCGACCGTCCGTGTCCACGCTGTAAGTACAGGTTGTGACGGAGCCCCTTGCAGAAGGCGTAGTCCAGTGAGCCTTCTTCATCAGGCTCGATACCATAACTCACAGATATGCTCTTTGCCAATTTCTGAATAAGAAAAACATATCAATTAATAAGCATGTGATCGAACTCTACACTAAAACATATATATCATTGACTAGATTCCACACAACATACCATATCATTGGACTGTACACTAAGTAATTCACACTGTTAATTTGCATTTGTAAGTATAACATACCATATCATGTCGATCAACCATGGTATTTGTCAAGCGGGTCACGAATGGCACCCTGACAAAGTCAGCATGTGGCGGAATTATGTCCCACAGGTTGGACACCTCCTCCTCACTCAGCCTTGTTCTTTGAGCTACGGTGGCTTCATGAAGTGGGTCCTCATCATCTTCATCGAGTGGGTCCTCATTATCTTCATCATCTTCATCATCTTCGTCATCTTCATCATCTTCCACTAGGTTGAGATAAATGAAAGCTAGCTTGGGTCTTTCTGCTCGGAAGTTGAAGCTGATCAACTCACCACCAGTAAGATGCATGCGAGTGACGAAACGGGCCCATCCATCTCCTCCAATCTGCGACATATTGCGTCCTTTCTCGACCTCCATAGTGTACGGCCCCCCAGGAGCCTCAAATGTCACAGTGTCTCCTGTCAGCTTGTTGAATTTCAACCTCACATTGCATGGGACGAACTGTGTAAAATAAGCAAAATGACACAATGCAGTAATGCCACCACTAAAAATAAAATAGTTATTACATTTCATCTAATTTCTTACACCGCATGACTAAAAACTCGCTGGAAGTAGATGCAGAATAGCTCGCCAGTTGCAAGGTTCTCAAGATCTTGACTTGCATAGTTGACATAGTGGTGGTGGTGGTGGCGCCATTCTTCCTAAAGCAATATGAGCAAAGGATTACTAAATCAACTAAATCAAAATGTTCCTAAGTCAACTAAATCAACTAGCCTACTAAATCAACTAAATCAAAATGTTCTAAGTCAACTAAATCAACTAGCCTACTAAGTCAACTAAATCAAAATGTTCTAAGTCAACTAAATCAACTAGCCTACTAAATCAACTAAATCAAAATGTTCTAAGTCAACTAAATTAACTAAATGAATTAGCCTACTAAATCAACTAAATCAAAATGTTCTAAGTCAACTAAATCAACTAGCCTACTAAATCAACTAAATCAAAATGTTCTAAGTCAACTAAATCAACTAGCCTACTAAATCAACTAAATCAAAATGTTCTAAGTCAACTAAATCAACTAGCCTACTAAGTCAACTATATTATATCAACTAAATCAAAATGTTGCATATGAGCAGGAGGGAGAAGGAGGGCGACTCGAGGAGGGAGAAGAGAGTTGGATGGAGGAGGAAGGCGGAGCGAGGAGGGGCCGGCCGGCGCGGCCAGTTGAGGGAGGACGGAGGAGGAAGGCGGAGCGAGGGGCCGGCCGGCGCGGCCAGTTGAGGGAGGACGGAGGAGGAAGGCGGAGCGAGGAGGGGCCGGCCAGCGGCGAGTGGAGAGGGAGGACGGAGGAGGAGGTCGGTATCGAGTCCAGCAAGGAGGAGGAGGTGACGGCGCGCGGCGCAGACGGAGGAGGGGCGACGGGGGCGCGCGGCGCAGACGAATCGGAGAGGATTTTGAGTGGCTGTGTGTGAGTGGATCCGAAGGGAGGAGATGAGGAGATGGATGGCTTAGCAAGGCGCTCTTGAGCAAACACGCCATCAAGCTAAGCTATCTAGCAGCAGCGCTTTTCACAGTAAAGCGCTACTGCTATGTGTCAGCATGCAAAAGTAGACTTTGTTCAATATATCAAAAACACATTGATCATCGACGATCTTTTTGTGTATAATCTGATTTGACAATATGAGTCCTCACCGGTTTAGGAATAGGTGAAGACTCATATTGCGGCCACAAATTCTACCCATAGAGTTCAATGAAGATCAAGTGCTTGTCAAAGTGTGAGAAGTAACATATTTAAGGTGGTAGAAACTCTCTTCACGGAGCGAGGTGGGACTAAATTTTTGTAGGAAACTTAGCAGTAGCGCTTATCCGAGAAATGTGCTGCTACTATGCCACGTAGCAGTAGCGCGCATCACGCTAACGCGTTGCTGCTATAACTAGCCTCGCGGCGGCCTCGTAGGAATTATAGCAGCTGCGCGTCTTTCGGGTGACGCGCTACTGCTATATTTGTCTCAGCAGCGAGTTTCGTCCGTATGCGCTACTGCTAGTTAGCAGCAGCGAGTTATTTTGGAGCGCGCTGCTGATAAGATTCTGTATATAGGCTTTTCCCTAGTAGTGTGGGACTAAACTTGCGCACCGCCTGGAGCCAGCGCACCCCCTTTAGTACCGGGTCATGGCTCCAACCGGTACTAAAGACCCCCCCCCCTTACTACCGGTTGGTGCCACAACCCGGTACTAAAGTGGGTGCGCTTCCCGCCGCTTGGCCTGGCCAAAACATACCTTTAGTACCGGTTGGTGGCTCCAACCGGTACTAATGGTCCATCCTATATATACACCAGTTTAAAAAAATTCACTTTCCCTCTGTTTCCTCCGTCAGTCCGCCTCGCCCGATCGACGCCGTCCCGTCGGCGTCCCCCGCCCTCGTGCGCCGACCCTAGCCGTCCCGCCCTCGCCGCCGCCCGTCAACGTCGCCGCCCGGCCGTCCCGTCCCGTCGTCCCGTCATCCCGTCGCGCGCCCGGCCGCCCAGCGCCGCGCCCGCCCCATCCCATCGCCCCGTCATCGCCTCGCCGGTGAGCTCGCCCCGGCCGCCATGTCCACACACACACACACACACACTACACACACACATTAGTTTGTTTGTTATACATTTTTCTGTTTTTTATTTATAGAAATGTTAGAAATTATTCTGTTTTTTAGTTATATAAATATTAGAAATGTTAGTTATATAAAAATGTTATAAATTTTTTCTGTTTTTAGTTATAGTAATATTTATAGAAATGTTAGCAATTTTTCTGTTTTTTAGTAATATAAATATTAGAAATGTTAGTTATATAGAAATGTTATAATTTTTTCTGTTTTTAGTTATAGAAATATGTATAGAAATGTTAGCAATTTTTCTGTTTTTTACTTATATAAATAGTAGAATTGTTATAGAAATGTTATAGAAATTGTTATAAATTTTAGAATTAGTTTTAGTTAGATGAATTAGATTAATGTCAAATTGTTAGAATTTGCATATATATAGAATTTTAGTTATCACAATCCAATCATTTAAAAAATGTTACTTTTTGCGGGCATATAGTATTTGTTCTCGACGATATGCCTGGCCCACATCCTCGCTGTCGACCCGTTCGTGACGACGTCCTGCTTCAGAGGACCCATGTCCAGGACTGGGCTCCGTCGGGCTGGCACTGGGAGGTGCTACGTGGAGGGGCGCGCCGCTTGGTGAGGAACCCCACGTCGGGTCCCGTCGTCGACCCTGATGTCCTTTGGTGGCGTTCGCGAGGGCCACATTCGGTGCAGAGGGAGCCGGCGCAGCCGGAGGTGGTGCGTCGCCGTGTCAGGGAGGAGGACGAGCACGTCCATCGCTACATGGCTGCTATGGACGTCAGGTTCTCCAATACTTGGCAGGTTCTTTGGGCAGATGACCGGAGATATGATCCTGTGACGGTTCCTTCTCTTTGGGTGTCCACCGTCCGTGCCCCAGGGACCGCGAGTGGCCTAGATTCTTCTGTAGTACTCGATCTTTATTAGGTACCTAGCCAGTGATGTATTCGATATATAATATTCGAGACGATGTGTTCGAGATTATATATATTAAGACCATGATGTATTCGAGATTATATATTCGAGACGATGTATTCGAGATTCAGTTTTTCCTTATTGATTGCATCCATGCATTGTAATTTCAATACTAATTAAATTGTTTTATATTTCTTCTGTATTAGTTAAGTAAAAGCTATGGTGGACAATACCGGCAGAGAGAGAGAAGAGGAATTGTTTGACATCATACGCAGCCCTCACAGGCAAGATGATGTGAATGAAGCAGATGACGGCTCCCAATATCTGAACAATATCGGAGAGGGTGATGAAAATATATTCGATCTCGACGACCGAGCTGATGAAGTCATGAACTACGATTATGATTATGATGACACGGACAATGTTTGTGATGACACAGACAGTGCTGATCTTCAAATAACAAAGACTACCGGCAAGGTATATTTATATAAGCATGCATCATGGTGATCATCACATGTTTTTTTATTGAAGATATATTAACGAATCGATCTTTCTTCTTTCAGCCCTCCGGATCAAGCAAATCTGCTTTTACAGACAGCATGACAAAGCGAGGCCCGAGCAGATTGTTGAAGGATGGTGTAAAGTACCACATCGAATCCACCAAACTTAGTGGCGAACCCCTCACGCCTAAGAACATTGCGGACAAGTGGACTCGTTAGTGCGGAGTTCTTGTGAAGGACAAACTCCCGATCTACATTCAAGAATGCAAAGAGCCAAAGACTAAATGTGCAGGTGTTACTTGGGTCGATGACAAAGCCAAAAAAGACCTTTTGAAATCTCTGATGGAACATTTCACCCTACTAGATCATTTCACTGAAGCAGATGTGGAGAAAGTCAAGGCCGCTGCTCTTAAGAAGATGGCAATTGCATTCAACACCCACAAGAAAACTGTATGGGCCAACTACCTCGTTGATGAAAGGAAGACTCCAAATTTCACGGGAACACTGTTGAAGCAAAGAGAACACTGGGACAATTTTGTGACCTTCAAGGATTCAGAATTATCTAAGGAACGGTCGATCAAAAACAAGGCAAATGCCGCAAAAAAGACGTAGTTCCATAGGCTGGGTTCAGGTGGCTACGTGGTGGGATTGCCTAAGTGGGATAAGTATGAGCAAGATATGGAGGATGTAGGGGTCACTCTGGTTACTAGGAACTGGTCCCCAGGTGCAGAACTTGGTTCTATGCGCATGGGGGAGGCGTTGGACCCGAAGACAGGCGAAGTTTCACGGAAGGCAAATCTAAAAGGAGCCGAACAAAAGATAATTAACGCAATAGAAGAAGCCCGAAGGGGGGTGTTCACGCCCAACAGAGAGAATGACGAGCTTACGCGCGCCCTGGGTAATCCTGAACACCCGGAAAGAACACGAGGCAAGGGCGTTATTCCCTAGTATGAGGGCTTTTCAGAATGGAACGAGGACTACAGGACCCGTGCAAGAAGGAAGATGGAGGAGGAGAAGAAAATGAAGCTGGAGGAGGAGCAGAGGAAGCAGGACGCAGAACACCTTCAAGGCCTAGAAGCAAGGCACGCGGACCTGGCACTCAAATTCTAGCAGCAGCAGCAGATCGACTCACTTAGCCAGCGTTGGATAGCACCATCCCATCCATGCCGAGAAGCAGCGTTGGCTCTGCCCCGTGCGACACACTGCTGGATAATACCCTGTGTATGACATCATAGAGAACACTAACTGTAAGCTACACTCCAAGATGAAGAACATATCCATGAAGGTGGCGGATGGCGTTGCTTTTCCAGTTACCCCTGGAGCGACCTTCCATTGCATCCCGATTCTAGAGGGATATGCTCGTGTCATGGTTGATGAAGTGGTGGTCCCATATTCGGGGCTACATCTTGACATTCCTGGAGGTGAAGACGAGTGCACACTGGGAGAGGCCATACATCGTATCATCCTATGGAGAAAGGATTGCATCATCTTTAAAAGTCCACCGACACCGCGTCGTCTGCCGACTCCTCCTCGAAGTCCGCCACCGAGTCAGCAGACTCCCGCTCCTCCAAGTCCACGAACGCGTGAGCCGACTCCTCCTCGAAGTCCTCCACCTCCTCCAAGTCCCTGAATGTGTGAGCTGACTCCTCCGGTTTCAAGTTCGGCACAGCGTCATGCCACTTCTCTGGTTTCAAGTCAGGCCACACCTCAGCCACGTCATCCGTCTCCGCCGCGTCAACAATCGCAGAAGAGATACGCCGCAGCTATGGTTCATAGCGGTACGAGTCGAGGTAGTTCAGGAAGTACAGGCGGAGACAAGCAATATAAATATGGTCCAAGCCTCGCTCCTCTTCCTCAAAGGCCTTACGACATGACTAAGGAGAAAAATGCAGCCATAGTGCAGGGCCAAGTGGACGCCCATTTTGCACCGAAACCGACACCGCCGCCAAAGGAGAAAGTGCCTGAGAAAACAATTGACCACTTCATTCGTATGGTTAGAGAACCAGCTCCCAAGCCTGTTGACTCGGACTATCACTAGTAGAAAAGGGGGCAATGGTACAGGCTGGTCCAGCCCATTAGTCCCGGTTCAATCCAGAACCGGGACCAATGGGGGCATTGGACCCGGTTCTTGAGCCCCGGGGGCCGGCCGGGCCACGTGGGCCATTGGTCCCGGTTCGTCTGGACCTTTTGGTCCCGGTTGGTGGGACGAACCGGGACCAATGGGCCTCGATCCTGGCCCACCACCATTGGTCTCGGTTGGTGGCACAAACTGGGACCAAAGGCCAACCTTTAGTCCCGGTTCGTGCTATCAACCGGGACCAATGGTGGTGCCTATATATACCCCCTGCTCGCGAGAAGAGGACTCCCAGTGCTCTGTTTTTCGTGGCCGGCGAGGGGAGAGATTTGTGGTGCTCTAGCTCACCTCCTATGCACACGAGGTGTTCGATGGAATGCCCAAGCCACACTACATAGGCTTTCTCTCCTCCAAGCTCGACCGCCAAGCTCCATTTTCCTCAATATTTGTCTAGATTTAGCGGTCCGTCACGCCCCGTCCCCGTCTTCACCGTCGTTGATCACCCGCGCCGATCTCATCGCCGGCACCACCGTGGTGAGCCTCTTGTTCTTATCTTCTTTCTGAAAGGGAAAATATTCTTACTTGTATGTTTAGATAGATACTTGTATTATTTTCTTACTTTTATTATTGCATCTTATATAGTGCGATGATTTTGGTATCCGCCCCCGTCGGCCCTCGTCCTGTCTATGATTCGGATGTGGTATATATATTATCTTTTCATAACTATTGGTTCATTTATTGTTTATGACAATTATGCCGACCAACGTGACATAGATTTTATTTATCTAGGAGGTTGTTGAACCGGAAATTCCAACCGACCCTATTGTCGAGAGGTTAAATTTAGTTGAAGAAGAAAACAATTTCTTGAAGGAAAAATTAGAAAAATTGAGGAGGAGAAGATGATATTGGAGTTGCATGTTGCGGATGTCGTCGATGATCACAAGATCAAGATGGATGCAATGCGCTTGAAGATTAGAAAGATTAGAAAATATGCCATTCATACCGAGGCTTGGTATCATTATGCCGTTGGATCAGTTGTTACATTGGTTGCGATTATGATCACATTTGTTTTCGCATTGAAATGTTTTACATAGTTTCAGTGTATGGTTTAATTAATTTAGATGCTCTGCAGAGCTTTATGTTGTTAGATGAGAACTATGTATGTACTTTGGTTTTAATGTGATGATGAACTTCTATTAATTTGGTCACTTCATATATAATGCACGTAGATAAACCGGCAATGGATGTACGGTTCAAGACACACCTCCGAGTACATTAAGGGCGTGCATGATTTTCTCGAAGTGGCTGAGGCAAACAAGCAGAATGGTTTTATGTGTTTTCCATGCCCTATATGTGGGAATACGAAGTCTTACTCTGACCGGAAAATCCTCCACACCCACCTGCTTTACAAGGGTTTCATGCCACACTATAATGTTTGGACGAGGCATGGAGAAATAGGGGTTATGATGGAAGACAGCGAAGAAGAAGAGTACGATGACAACTATGTGCCCCCTGAATAGGGTGATGCTCCTGAAGATCAAGAGGAACTAGACGATGTGCATGATGATGCTGCAACCGGGCGAAGCTGCTGAAGATCAAGAGGAACCAGATGATGTGTCCGATGATGATGATCTCCGCCGGGTCATTGTCGATGCAAGGACGCAATGCGAAAGTCAAAAGGAGAAGCTGAAGTTTGATCGCATGCTAGAGGACCACAAAAAAGGGTTGTACCCCAATTGCAAAGATGGCAACACAAAGCTCGAGACCGTGCATCGAATTGCTGCGATGGAAGGCAGAGAATGCTTGTGCTGACAAAGGATTTGAGAAGCTACTTAAAATATTGAAGAAGAAACTTCCAAAGGATAACAAATTGCCCGACAAGACATACGCAGCAAAGAAGGTCGTCGCCCTCTAGGATTGGAGGTGCAGAAGATACATGCATGCCCTAATGATCGCATCTTCTACATGGTGCGTACAAGGATCTGAACGCATGCCCGATGATCACGGTGCATTACGGTATAAGATTAGACGAGATGGCCCTGGTGATGTTGACGGCGAGCCCCCCAGGAAGAGGGTTCCTGCGAAGGTGATGTGGTATGCTCCTATAATAGCACGGTTGAAACGTCTATTCAGAAACGGACAGCATGCCAAGCTGATGTGATGGCACAGTGAGGACCGTAAGAAAGACGGGAAGTTGAGAGCACCCGCTGACGGGTCGCAGTGGAGAAAAATCGAGAGAAAGTACTGGGATGAGTTTGCAAGTGAGCCAAGGAACGTATGGTTGCTTTAAGCGCGGATGGCATTAATCCTTTCGGGGAGCAGAGCAGCAATCACAACACCTGGCCCGTGACTCTATGTATCTATAACCTTCCTCCTTGGATGTGCATGAAGCGGAAGTTCATTATGATGCCAGTTCTCATCCAAGGCCCTAAGCAACCCGGCAATGACATTGATGTGTACCTAAGGCCATTAGTTGAAGAACTTTTACAGCTGTGGAATGGAAACGGTGTACGTACGTGGGATGAGCACAAACAGGAGGAATTTAACCTAAAGGCGTTGCTGTTCGTGACCATCAACGATTGGCCCGCTCTCGTAACCTTCGTGACGCATAAACAAGGGATACCACGCATGTACGCGCCCGTTTACTTGACACCGATAGTATATACCGCAAGCTGCAAGAAGAATGTGTACACAGGCCGCCGCCGATTTCTTCCGACCAACCATCAATGTCGAAAGAAAGGCAAGCATTTCAAAGGCGAGGCAGATCACCGGAAGAAGCCCGCCATGTGTACCGGTGATCACGTACTTGCTATGGTCAATGATTTACACGTAATCTTTGGAAAGGGTCCCGCGGACTAGCTGTTCCGAGTATTGCTGGGGACACGCACCCATGTGGAAGAAGAAATCTATATTTTGGGACCTACCCTACTGGAAAGACCTAGAGGTCCGCTCTTCGATCAACGTGATGCACGTGACGAGGGACCTTTGCGTGAACCTGCTAGGCTTCTTGGGTGTGTATGGGAAGACAAAAGATACAGCTAAGGCACGGGAGGACCTGCAACGTTTGCACAAAAAAGACGGCATGCCTCCAAAGAAGTATGAAGGTCCTGCCAGCTATGCTCTTACCAAAGAAGAGAAGGAAATCTTCTTTGAATGCCTGCTTAGTATGAAGGTCCCTGCTGGCTTCTCGTCGAATATAAAAGGAATAATAAATATGGCAGAGAAAAAGTTTCAGAACCTAAAGTCTCATGATCGCCACGTGATTATGACGCAATCGCTTCCGGTTGCATTGAGGGGCTTCTACCGAAAACGTCCGATTAGCCATTGTGAAGCTATGTGCATTCCTCAATGCAATCTCTCAGGAGGTGATCGATCCAGAAATCATACCAAGGCTAAGGAGTGATGTGGTGCAATGTCTTCTTAGTTTCGAGCTGGTGTTCCCACCATCCTTCTTCAATATCATGACGCACGTCCTAGTTCATCTAGTTGACGAGATTGTCATTCTGGGCCCCGTATTTCTACACAATATGTACCCCTTTGAGAGGTTCATGGGAGTCCTAAAGAAATATGTCCGTAACCGCGCTAGGCCAGAAGGAAGCATCTCCACGGGCCATCAAACAGAGGATGTCATCGGGTTTTGGGTTTACTTCATTCCTGGCCGTAAGAAGATAGGTCTCCGTAAATCGCGATATGAGGGGAGACTGACTGGAAAAGGCACGCTTGGAAGGGACTCAATAATATGAAGGGCCGGATATTCTTGGTCTCAAGCACACTACAGTTCTCTGAAACTCTACCTTGGTGACCCGTCGTCGATGAACACAAGAACAACTGCGCCCAAACACCGGAGCGGTCGACGATCGGACTACATGTGAACACATCAGGACTTTCAGCAGTTGGTTGGAAGCACGTATCAGAGGTGACAACACATTTTGTGATGAGCTGTACTTGTTATCCATGGCACCATCTTTGACTGTATTGATTTGGAAAGGATACGAGATAAATGGGAATACATTTTACACGATTGACCAAGATCAAAAGAGCACCAACCAAAACAGTGGTGTCCAGTTTGATGCAACAACCGAGAGGGGAAAGGACACATATTATGGTTACATAGTGGACATATGGGAACTTGACTACGGACCTGATTTTAAGGTCCCTTTGTTTAAGTGCAAATGGGTCAATCTGTCAGGATGCGGGGTACAGGTAGACCCACAGTACGGAATGACAACAGTGGATCTGAAAAATCTTGGGTACACTGACGAACCGTTCGTCCTAGCCAATGATGTGGCACAGGTTATCTATGTGAAAGACATGTCTACCAGACCGAGAAAGAGAAAAGATAAGGAAGCGAATACATCATACGATGAGCCAAAGCGCCACATAGTTCTTTTCGGGAAAAAGGGACATCGTGGGAGTGGAGGACAAGATGACATGTCTCAAGATTATGAAAAGTTTCATGAAATTCCTCCTTTAAAGTCAAGGCTGACACCAACATCCCGATAAACGATGAAGATTATCCATGGTTACGGCGCAATAAGCAAATGACACAAGCGAAGAAAAAGTGAAGACTTTCTCCATAACTATTATGATGATACCATGCCAACTTTATAACTGACGAGTATGATACCATTGTCCGTTTTGTACATGCACATGCTATGTGTGGGTCAATTTATGATACCATGCCAACTTTCAACTTTTTCAGAGTTCATTTGAAATGCTTTAGTGTCTTATGGTTCGGCCCTCGTAATAATTAAAATAGCAACAATAAGTTTTTTTTTTGTAAGTAGAAACAAAATAAAATAAATAAAGCAAGAAAGAAAACAAAAAAACAAAAAAAGTGGAAAGTTTATAATTTTCCTAAAACTAAAAGCAAAACGAATTAAAAAATAAAGCAAAAAACAAAAGAAAATAAATAATGCAGAAAACAAAACAAAAAAACAACAATAAGTATTTTGTTGTAAGTAGAAACAAAATAAAATAAATAAAGCAAGAAAGAAAACAGAAAAAGTGTTTTCAAATTTGAAAAGTAATGGCACTAACAGAAAGTTTATAATTTTCCTAACACTAAAAGCAAAAAGAATTAAAAAATAAAGCAAAAAACAAAAGAAAATAAATAATGCAAAAAACAAAACAAAAAAACTGGAAAAAAATAAAAATAGCAACAATAAGTAAAGAAAACAAAAAAACAAAAAAAATGCCACCTACCGGGCCCACACGGCCTGAATACGACTTGAATCCCTACTTTGGGCCAGGATTCAGGCCCGCAGAAGGCCCAGAAGGCCCATCAGGCAAAGCAGTAGCTAGTAGGCCCGTAAGCCTGCAATGGAGAGGAGCTCGAGAGGGGTGCGGCAGTGGGGCTTATAAACCACTGCGTGCCCCTCTCAACTAGCGAGGTGGGACTAAACTTTGGCCCGATGCGGCAAAGACAGGGGCCTTTGGTCCCGTTGGTGGCACCAACCGACTAAAGAGGGGGTGTATTGGTCGGTTGGTGCCACCAACCGGGACTAAAGGCCGCAGCTTCCCACCCTTTGGGATGCCGAAAAGAGGCCTTTGGTCCCGGTTGGTGGCACCAACCAAGACTAAAGGGGGCATTAGTCCCGGTTGGTGCCACCAACCGTGAGCAATGCTCCTTGTATATAAGTAGAACTTCGCAGTTTTAAAGAGTTCATCGCCACCATTTGCCCCGATGACGCTTGAGCACATCGACGCCGCCAGCTGCCCAGACGCCGCCCGCCGCCCCGCCGTCGCCGTCGCCGTCGCCTTGCGCCCGTTGTCGTCGTCGGTCTCCATGATGAGCCCGCCCTCCCGAGCCCGCGCCCGCTGTCATCGCCGCCCAGCTGCCCGTCGCCGTCGCCCGCCCAGCCACGCCCGAGCCCTCCCCTCGCCGTCGCCCAGCCAGCCACACCACCACTGTGAGCCGCCCACGCCACCGCTCTGTTTGTTTTTCATTTTATTAGTTTAATATTTTTGTTCAATGTATATATATATGTGTATGTATGTGGCTATATATATATATATATATGCGGCTCTGTTTTTTTTTCATTTTTATTAGTTTAGTTTTTTTGTTCATATATGTGTATGTACGTGGCTATGTGTATGTAATGTTCAAAAATTGTTCAGAGCATGTTTTTGTTCATATATGTATTTATTGTTCATATGTGTATTAATGTTTTCATATATGCAAAAGATAGATTTTTAGAAAAGTTAGGTTTTTTTTCTGTTCATAGATTTTTTTGGTGATATTAATTATTGTAGAATATGCAAATGTTTGTATATTCATATGAACAATGCATTAGGCAAAACCTTTGTTTTTTTCGAAATTTTCTATTTGAACATTTTTTTTAAACAAGCAATACTAAAAGAATGAGAGGAAAAAGGAAAATAAGAAGAGGAAGAAAGGAGAAAAAGAGGAGAGGAAGAAGAGGAGAAACAAATAAGAAGAGGAAAAAAGAAGAAAAAGAAGAGGAGAAGAAGAAAGGAATAGAGGAGAAGGAAGAAATTCTATTTTTTCTTCTTTCTCCTCTATTCCCTTCTTCTTCTCCTCTTTTTTTTCTTCTTTTTTTTCTTCTTCTTCTTCGTTCTTCCTTCTTTCTCTTTTCTTCCTTTTCCTTAATTATTTTCCTTTCTCGAGGGAGAAGAAGAAAAAGAAGAGGAGAAGAAGAAAGAAAGGAATAGAGGAGAAAGAAGAAACTTCAACACGAGTTAGGGGGTGGTACCGATACCCCCTCCCCGATAACTCTCGAGGACACCCAAACCCTAGAGAGAAAACGATGTTGGTCTCCTACCCCCTCCCGCCGCGCCCCTACCCGACAAATTAACTCTCTCGAGGCCACCCAAATTTATCAAGTTAAAAGAGCGTTGTGTTACTGTCCGTGAGTGTTACAATCGTTGATCAAAAATCAAAACAAAGATACCATACTCTTTCCTTACAACGGCCCGTGATAGTTACTGTCGTGTGCATATTCGGTTTCCCTTATTACTCGAGCGAGGTTATAGTAATGTAATTGATGAGTTATGCATGCGTGCGCAGGTATCACTATATTCTTCTGGAGATTAAGCTTGAGCGTGGACTAGTAACCGTCTTAGACTCGAGACGGAAAGATCCCGAAAACTATGCGGACATCACTGAAATGCTCAGCAAGTAAGTTCAATCGATCATTATCGCACCATATCGGCAACTTTTTGTTCATTTCCTGATATCTCAAGTAATAATAATTATTTTCTTTGTCTTGCAGGGTTTGGAAACAGTTCACCGCACAAGCTCCGGGACTGCCCAAGGAGCTGCGATATGTATACCCGAAAGTAAGTACTACTGGCTAGCTAATTGCGCGCATCTCCTGTTGATTCTATAGCTATACTTTCATCAATGCCATTTATAATGCTTCATTATCAGTTTGATTGACCTCTATTTCTTGTAAAGTGCTTGTGGCAGGAGGAAGGGAATGATTTCTGTGGATACTACGTGTGCGAGTTCATCCACAACGTGACTTTGAAAAACAAGCGGGGCAACTCTAGAAGACAATATGAAGTGCGTAAGCAATAATATTCACAATTTCATTTTATTACACCATCATTTCTGTTGAGTTTCATTCATATATATGTATTAATTAACCCCCTTCTTCAAATTAGACGTGGCAGATGCGGGATGAACTCCTAGAACCAGATCGCATGAAAGCAATTCAAGAAGAATTGGCGGGATTCTTTCTTGAACATGTCATCAGTAAAGCCGGAGAATACCATGTGGAACTTGATTTCAAATGCTAGGGGTTTGTAATTAAGAGCTCTTATACATGTATGTAGCCAGAAAAAAACTTGTTGTTCGACCAATCTCTTGGAGAAGGAGAGGGTCGATCGATCTTCTCTCGGTATGCATGACGAACTTCTGTACTGAATGGTTCTCTCGGTCACTTATGTATATATACTACGTAGCGTCGACCAAGCACGGACATAAGAGAGGACACTTCTCTCTATTAATTAGCTAGCTAACACAATATACGAAACACCTAAATTAACCCCCCAAAACCCCCTACCCCCCTCCTTTCAAAAAAAAAACCCTAGCCACTGGAATGCAGACGCGTGGATGCCTTTTGGTCCCGGTTGGAGCCACCAACCGGGACCAAAGGCCCCCTGACTGGGCTCGGCGCACAGGGCCACGTGGAGGCACATTGGTCCCGGTTCTTGTTTGAACCGGGACTAATTAATGGATGGAGGTATTAGTAACGACCCATTAGTCCCGGTTCATGAACCGGGACTAAAGGCCCTGACAAACCGGGTCTAATGGGTGGTTTTCTACTAGTGTATGAGCGCCAAATCAGGAAACTACATCGAGAACGGCTAAAGAAGGAAGCGAGCTCGAGCTCGAGCCAACAAGCAACGGGCCAAAAATGCGGGAAAACCGTTCCCCAGCAGGGAGAATAGGCGGCGCAATCGATCCCCCTGCTTGTTGTGCCAACAACACATGAGAGGACGCCGCGCGCCCAATATTATTGTGGGCAAACCGTTAAAGTTCCCAGCTAGGCGATGTGGTAATAACGGAGGAGCACATAATGCAGGTTGAAATGCTCAAGATCTCTGTTGGACAACTCCTCGAAATTGAGCCCATGTCTCCGCTTGGAGAGGAGGAAATAAAACGGAAATATGTCCGGAGCCAACCTTTGGTCGAGCCAGACAAGGTCAAGAACCTCCCAACGAGAATGTATGAATTGCATCAATGGTACATGAACATTACCAAGATTTCCATTCGAGAGTCCCTCATGGTGAATGTCAAGAAGGAGCATTACTACCATGAGAAAGCTCTGTGCGTTGAGTATTCAGAACTATTTCAGTTATACAATCAAGACGCACTCGACAAATCTCTCGTCAGTGGCTATTGTTTGTAAGTGATTTCTTTCCGTAATTTTTGTTCAATCATTACATGTAATTATCCTCACTATATATTCTTTTCTGTGGTATTATATGCAGGATGAAGATGTATGAAATGAAAAAAATCTAGACGCTATGGCATTGGGTTCATTGACCCAAATACCATTAATGAGTACACATGGAATCTTGCAACTTCTCAAACAAGTGTAGAGGAAAGCATGCTAGAGTTCTTGAAGTGCCTCAATACCAATGAAGATATACTACTTCCTTACAACTTCACGTGAGTTAATATAAATTATGTTTTTGCTTACTAGCTAGCTAGATGTTAATAATTAAGTGTATACGGTTTACGATATATAGTTGATTAATTTTATGCACATGCCCGCTTAATTAAGACATGCAAACGTGTGTGCATGCAGTTTCCACTGGATCTTGTTAGTCATTAAAGTTGACAAAGCAACAGTTGAATTACTCGACTCGCTACTTAGAGAAGATAAAGACTACACCATCATGAAGGGGATAGTCAACAGGTAATTTCAATCATTATTAACTATACCTCGGCATATTATAAGTTCGTCATTTCCTGATATGAACTATTTAATAACCCCTTTATTGATTTTCTTTGCCGGCACGCAGGGCTTGGGCAAAGTTCATCAAGGTGACTCCAGGCAAATGGCCAGAAAAGTTGTTTTGGCATCGACCAAGGGTAAGTAATTAAGTAGTACTAGCTAGCTAGCCATCTCTTTAATTCTTGTTTCAATACCATTAATTAATTGTCATGCTTGATTAATCATTATCTGATTCAATTCCATTCTCGTAAAGGCCCTGAAGCAGGCGCCGGGGAATGATCTGTGTGCATTCTACGTTTGCAAGAACATTCGCATGATGGCGTCCGAAAGGAGCAGATCTCAAAGACAGGACTGGGTACGTTGTCAGAACTCTATTCACACCATTATCGATATCTTGTAACACAACTAATACACATGCATATTGATCTCCTTCTTAATAGTTCAGAGAGGTGCGGGATAAGCTCCTACCAGCGGACCGCATACTAGCACTTCAAGAGGAAATAGCCGGATTTTTGCTCGACCAGGTCATAGATCCCAAAGGAGAATACTATTACCCGCTACCGCCCCCATGAACCACTTGTCATCGTGCATGCTCTGAAGGCACCAAGGCAACATGTAGGAGAAATTGTATATGTATATACATGTGTATGTGTGAATAGTTAATGGTGTTGGGTGTGAGACATTCGATGATATATATATATATATATATGCGGTTTTACGTACGAGAAAATCTATTTATATGTATGCATAACGTGTACAAGTTGTAGTATCGTGAAATACCAGCAAACAAAAAAGAATTAAAATGAAAATAAAGCCAAATTGAAAACACAAAATTAAAGCAAAAATTTTAAAAAATCACCCAAACATTTAGTACCGGTTGGTGTTACCAACCGGTACTAATGTCCTACACGCACCCGGGCCTGGCTCGTGCCACGTGGTGGCCCTTTAGCGCCGGTTCGTGACGAACCGGTACTAAAGGGGGGGACCTTTAGTCCACACTCTTTAGTGCCGGTTAGCGAACCGGCACTAAAGGCCGTCACGAACCGGCATTAAAGGCCGGTTCTGCACTAGTGTACGTACTGTCGGGCAATTCATTATCCTTTGGAAGCTTCTTCTTCACTACTTTCAGTAGCTTCTCAAATCCGTTGTTAGATACACTATTGTCTGCCTTCCGTTATTGCAGCAATTCCAGTGTGGTACCGAGCTTTGTGTTGCCATCTTCGCAATTGGGGTACAACCCTTCTTGTGATCCTCTAACATGCGATCGAACATCAACTTCTCCTTTTCACTTTTGCATTGTCTCTTTTCATCAACAATGGCCCGACGAACATCATCATCGGGCACATCGTCTGGTTCCTCTTGATGTTCAGCTTCCCTCATTGCAACATCATCGTATTCAGGGGGCACATAGTTGTCATCATCCTCTTCTTCTTTGTTGTCTTCCATCATAACCCATCTTTCTACGTGCTTGGTCCAAACATTATAGTGTGGCATGAAACCCTTCTCAAGCAGGTGGATGTGAAGGGTTTTCCGGTTAGAGTAAGACTTCGTATTCTCACAAATAGGGCATTGACAACACATAAAACCATTATGCTTGTTTGCCTCAGCCAGTTCGAGAAAATAATGCACGCCCTTAATGTACTCGGAGGTGTGTCTGTCACCATACACTACTAGGGAAAAGCCTATACACATAATCTTATCAGCTGCGCGCTTCAAAATAACTCGCTGCTGCTAACTAGCAGTAGCGCGAACAGACCAAACTCGCTGCTGAGACAAATATAGCAGTAGCGCGTCACCCGAAAGACGCGCTGCTGCTATAATTCCTACGAGGCCGCCGCGAGGCTAGTTATAGCAGCAACGCGTTAGCGCGATGCGCGCTACTGCTACGTGGCATAGTAGCAGCGCATTTCTCGGATAAGCGCTACTGCTAAGATTCCTACAAAAATTTAGTCCCACCTCGCTCCGTGAAGAGAGTTTCTACCACCTTAAATATGTTACTTCTCACACTTTGACAAGCACTTGATCTTCATTGAACTCTATGTGTAGAATTTGTGGCTGCAATATGAGTCTTCACCTGTTCCTAAACCGGTGAGGACTCATATTGTCAAATCAGATTGTACACAAAAAGATCGTTGATGATTAATGTGTTTTTGATATATTGAACAAAGTCTATTTTTGCATGCTGACACATAGCAGTAGCGCTTTACTGTGAAAGGCGCTGTTGTTAGATAGCTTAGCAGTAGCGTCTTTTCCTGAAGAGCGCTACTGCAAAGCCATTCATCTCCCTCATCTCCTCCCTTCGGATCCACTCACACATACACATCCACTCAAAATCCTCTCTGATCCGTCTGCGCCGCGCGCCCCCGTCGCCCCTCCTCCGTCTGCGCCGCGTGCCGTCACCTCCTCCTCCTTGCTGGACTCGGTACCGGCCTCCTCCTCCGTCCTCCCTCTCCACTCGCTGCTGGCCGGCCCCTCCTCGCTCCGCCTTCCTCCTCCGTCCTCCCTCAACTGGCCGCGCCGGCCGGCCCCTCCTCGCTCCGCCTTCCTCCTCCGTCCTCCCTCAACTAGCTGCGCCGGCGGCCCCTCCTCGCTCCGCCTTCCTCCTCCATCCTACTCTCTTCTCCCTCCTCGAGTCGCCCTCCTTCTCCCTCCTGCTCATATGCAACATTTTGATTTAGTTGATATAATTTAGTTGACTTAGTAGGCTAGTTGATTTAGTTGACGTAGAACATTTTGATTTAGTTGATTTAGTAGGCTAATTCATTTAGTTAATTTAGTTGACTTAGAACATTTTGATTTAGTTGATTTAGTAGGCTAGTTGATTTAGTTGACTTAGAACATTTTTGATTTAGTTGATTTAGTAGGCTAATTCATTTGGTTAATTTAGTTGACTTAGAACATTTTGATTTAGTTGATTTAGTAGGCTAGTTGATTTAGTTGACTTAGAACATTTTGATTTAGTTGATTTAGTAGGCTAGTTGATTTAGTTGACTTAGAAAATTTTGATTTAGTTAATTCTGTAATCCTTTGCTCATATTGCTTTAGGAAGAATGGAGCCACCACCACCACCACTATGTCAACTGTGCAAGTCAAGATGCGCCAGCAGCCTTGCAACTGGCAAGCTGTTCGGCATCTACTTCCAGCCGAGTTTTCGTCATGCCGCGGTAAGAAATTAGATGAAATGTAATAACTATTTTATTTTTAGTGTTGGCATTACTGCATTGTGTCATTTTGCTTATTTTACACAGATCGTCCCATGCAATGTGAGGTTGAAATTCAACAAGCTGACAGGAGACACTGTGACATTTGAGGCTCCTGGGGGGCCGTACACTATGGAGGTCGAGAAAGGATGCAATATGTCGCAGATTGGAGGAGATGGATGGGCCCGTTTAAATCGCTTCGCATGCATCTTATCGGTGGTGAGTTGATCAGCTTCAACTTCCGAGCGAAAGACCCAAGCTAGCTGTCATTTATCTCAACCTGGTGGAAGATGATGAAGATGACGAAGATGATGAAGATGATGAAGATAATGAGGACCCACTCAATGAAGATGATGAGGACCCATTTCAAGAAGCCATCGTAGCTCAAAGAACAAGGCTGAGTGAGGAGGAGGTGTCCAACCTGTGGGACATAATTCCGCCACGTGCTGACTTTGTCGGGGTGCCATTCGTGACCCGCTTGACAAATACCATGGTTAATCGACACGATATGGTATGTTATACTTACAAATGCAAATTAATAGTGTGAATTACTTAGTGTACAGTCCAATGATATGGTATGTTGTGTGGAATCTAGTCGATGATATATATGTTTTAGTGTAGAGTTCGATCACATGCTTATTAATTGATATGTTTTTCTTATTCAGAAATCGGCAAAGAGCATATCTGTGAGTTATGGTATCGAGCCTGATGAAGAAGGCTCAGCTGGACTACGCCTTACCGCAAGGGGCTCCGTCACAACCTGTACTTACCGCGTGGACACGGACGGTCGCACACACTTAAACTCGGTTGGGTGGAAGAAATTCCTCGATGGCAAGAATCTTCGTGTTGGACAGGCCATCCAAATTACTATCAGGAACACTAGCCGCCCAGGCTTGAGGATGATGATTGTCTTCGATATCATCTAGAACTACATATGTGTGTGTGGTTATATCATCTAGAACTACATATGTGTGTGTGGCTATATCATCTAGAACTACATATGATGATCGTCGTCGATATCATCTAGAACTACATATGATGATGGCCGTTGATATGACCTTGTACTGCTTGAGGATGCATGTTGGCTATGCATGAAATTGTTATCTAGTACTCCCTTCGTTCCAAATTACTCGTCGTGGTTTGAACTAAAACCACGACGAATAATTTGGAACGAAGGGAGTACTACCGTACCTAGTAATGGTTTATGAATTTGATATCTACTAGCAGTACCTAGTATCTAGTATCTGAAAGGAGAACTGAAAGGGAAAGGGGCAGTGGGAAAATGATAAAAGATATAGCAGTAGCGAGGGATGGCGAAATCGCTATAGCTAGTTAATAGTAGCGTGTTCACAAAAAGCGCTGCTGATATCGTCAACAGTAGTAGCGCGGGTTAGGGCCGCGCTACCACTATGAGTTAGCTGTAGCGCCTTATTAGTAGCGCGGCCACCCGCGCTGCTGCTAGCCTTTTCCCTAGTAGTGGTACATCCATTGCCGGTTCATCTGCATGCATTATATATAATTAAGTGTGGCAAAAACCATTACAGAACATCATGAATAGAGAAAATGACCAAATTAATAGAAGTTCATCATCACATTAAAACCAAATGAATGGAACATCATTTTTTAGAAAGAAGATAAGAACAAGAGGCTCACCACGGTGGTGTCGGCGATGAGATCGGCGCGGGCGATCGACGGCGGTGAGGACGGGACGGGACAGGACGGACCGCCAAACCTAGACAAATCTTGAGGAAAATGGAGTTTGGACAAGGAGCTTCGAGAGGAGAAAGCTTAAGTGTGGCTCGGGCATTTCATCGAACACCTCATGTGCATAGGAGGTGAGCTAGAGCACCACAAAGCACTCCCATGGCCGGCAAAAAAAAACAGAGCAGTGAACTGCTCTGCTTGCGGGCAAGGGGTATATATAGGCCTCTCTTTAGTCCCGGTTTGTGACTAAAACCGGGACTAAAGAACCACATTTGGTCCCGCTTCCAGACACAAACTGGGACTAAAGGTTGTGGGCCAGGAGCGAGGCACATTGGTCCCGGTTCTTGTCTGGAACCGGGACCAAAGGGTTCAGACGAACCGGGATCAATGGCCCCCGAGGCCCGGCCGGCCCCCTGGCCTCACGAACCGTGACTTATTAGACCATATTATCGTTATAAATCCGGGACTTATTAGATGTATCTTCACAATGGATGTACATTGGGAATAAAACACTTTCGGGAAGGGTGATGTTAAGGAGCAACACTCAACTAAATTCTAGGAAACATGCTCTGTATAAAGAGATTGGACCACAAGTACCTACTTCATGTTGTACAACTCCCTTGGATGAAAACAAAATAATTTGACCCAGTTCCATACCATGCGTTTTTCCAACTCTTGTCAGTGTTCATTTTAAACAGATGGACCATCCTTCCAAATAACAATACACACATTATAAGAAAAACGTCCAGATATAACAATTTCATTGAATTACACTTTGATAGCTGGGTACATCAACCGCTCACATGTTTGAATCGCAGGCAAATACGATTGAGCAGAGTAAAGCGAAGCAAATACAGGATTCAGATAACTTAACGGAACAATTTAAACATTTAGGTGACCCCAAAACAATCCAAGCCTTAATCCTAGAGCTTCAAAGTGAGATCAATCCCGTCAGCAGTAGTCTCTTCCGGATTCACTTGACGCACCCCTTGCTGGCGTGCCAGGTGACCTCCATCTCTGGTGCCGGGATAGCCGCTGATGGCCTGCACCAACACTGCAGAAGATGGTTGAGCCACAGGAAGGCTTGTGCCGGTTTGCCATGGCAACGAAGGCGACATGAAGCGGGGCCTGGGGTAGTAGTGGGCGGAAAACAGGTTGGCATGCAGGCGAGCGTTGTGCAAGTAGGTGGCGTACGACGGCGCCCAGGTCATGCGCGGCAGGGACCAAGCGGGATGACGCTCCATGCGCGGCTTGTGGTTGTGCACCTTCTGGTGGCTGGCCCGCCCCCGCACGGTCTTGAAAGTGCATGGGCAAAACCTGCACTTAAACGTGCCCACCTGCGCCTCCTTGTTGGAAGACGATGACGAGTCGGTTGGCAGGGTGAACACAGTGGAACCAGACGAGGACACCATCTTTCTAGATTCGTTGGAGATGTGTATGTAAGAACTGATCGTTTTGTGTGCTTGCTTGTAGCCTATGGTGGGGATCTTATAGCAATGAAACGGGGTGAGGGATGGGTCATGTGACTGCTATCTAAGGATGGAAGTAAACACTTTTTGGATAAACATGCATGGTAGCGTTATTTGTAGGAGTGAAATCATTTTCATAATTCTCCATATAATTACTTACTAATACCTTCTATTTGCATCCATTAAATTACTCTTTCTCATTCTTAAAAAATGTTTTGCTTTCTCATTAAGAAAATTACTCCCTCCGTTCCTAAATATAAGTCTTTTAAGAGGTTTCACTATGGCTACATACGGACGTATATAGACGTAGTTTAGAGCGTAGATTCACCCATTTTGCTCCGTATGTAGTCTCTTATTGAAATCTCTAAAAAGACTTATATATAAGAACGGAGGGAATATATTAGACTAATAAACTTGTAATGCTACAGTTGTAGATTCTACTTTCACTACACGAAAATCGCAATATGCTGATTATTACAAATACTGGATGAAGCAATATTAAACTCGGCAAACAATTGAAACAATCTTTTCACCATATGCCATTAGCATCTCAGTGAAGCACCAGGGTGCTGCCAGTCAGAAAACCATTGCAATGCATGTCCGTCCTAGTTAACACTGGTATACAATTGACGAAAACCATGGCGCTAGCCCCACGACCCCAGTTAGCCATGTATTACACACTCTTGCGTGTATACAATTGACACTGGTATACAACATGGCTTTAAAGACGGTTCTGTTAGATAACCCTTGGTCAATTTTAGGTTTTCATTACTAGCTTGAGAGGCGTCAAAACAGTCTGGTACTGAAAAATGTTTTATGACTATTTTAATATATATTTTTGCAGCCAGCCCTGCTATCAAAATCACAATGAATAGTACACAGCAAGTGATCTATGACCAACCAAACACATAATTGTAGGATTGAAGAGGTGTCAAAGGCCATGGTGAAATCTCCGCTCGGCTTGCCGATGCTGGTAGTGACACATGATAATGTCATCCCCTTGTTGAAGGCATTGCCATGGCCTCTCATGGGTGTCCCATTTCGAGCACCGGGGGAAACACTAAGTCTGGTTGCCCGGATCGGATGACGTCAGCTTACCAACGTAGTCCCCTTCATGTTGTCTTGGTTGCTCCTGGTGTCTCCGGTGTTGGAATTGACAATCTCGAACGCCGTGCTCGGTTTTGGGCGGCTTCTCAAGACGTCGGAATTCAGGGTGCAATGTAGGACTTGCCATCGCTTCCTCCATGGCTTCTTCCTCCGGCCCTGTCGAGTCTTGTAATCCACTTGCTGGATCCTCTAGCCTCTTAATCTGTCCTGGACTTGGGAGTTGTGGCCGCATGACAGAGGTGCCCAGCATTGGTCGTGACACGCTCTAGCTGCTCTGGGTCTCGTCTTCTTACCTAACATGACTGGAGTTCGGGATAGGCGAGTATGTGATGTGTTGTAACCCCCCTCCCTCCCCTATGTTACTTCGGAATAGCCTACAGAAAGTTGGCACCCGCCAAAAAATTATCTTAATTTATACAGGAAACTTGGCATAATCCAGAGTAAGCTGAGCAGCCTCAAAATAATATTTGTTGGCAAGGTCCTCGGCATAGCCTAGAGCAAGTTGAGCACCCACCAGAAAATATCTCAGTTTATGCAGAAAACTCGGCATCGAAAGGAAAAACCCACTCGGCTTACACCAGAGGCTCGGCAAAGTACCTATCACATGGCCATCCTCACCACACTTGCCAGCTCATCTAACGGCACACTCCATTTATATAATTTCTTTTCTTTTTAAATATGCCCTAATATAAGCCAAGTGCTTGATAAAAAAACACTCGACTTACACTTGTGGATTTTGTTACCATGCATTTTTCCATTAGATAATACACAAAGTATATTTTTCATTTAGTGTTTTTATTGTATTTTTTCCCAATCTCTTTCCCGCCCATTCTCCCCTGCCAATTCTCAGCCGCCCATTATATTCCCTCTACTTCTCGCTCTTTCTATGGTTATGATATCTAAAGTTGCAAGCCCGATCCCCCAACCCCACGTGAGCAAATCTTTTTCCTTCTTTTGTGATAGCCTAGTTTTTTCTTTTTGACAAGACATGCAAGCAGCCTAGCACTGGAGGGCTGAGGCCTAGTGTGGCCACTCGGGCCATGCGCACAGGGAGAACATGTACGAATAAAAAAAAATTGACCAATGTACGAACAAAATATTGACTCGGAAAAAAGGATGAGATTCTGGTATTGACATACGAAAACGGACGAATATCTGGGAGGAAGAATATTTCTTCCTTTTAATAGTAGATATAGATAAGGCATAGACTTCTAATATATCTTGACCGTTAACTATTAAATCTAATGGCTAAATTAATCTTGTGTATGTGGATTAACAAGGGTGCCTCCAATTAGTTAATATTTATGATATATGATATAAGATGATGATCTTGTTCGCAAATATATGGTTGTAAGAAAAGTTCGCATACCCATGCCTATATTTATTATAATTGTTTTCAGTTTCAACTTGGTTTTGATCAGGTCAAAAGTTTGAATTAATAGTCATGCAAAAGCTTGGTAGAAACCCCTGACTTTAAGGGTGCCTTCCTCTTGTGGGTTCGATAACTCGGGGTCACCTCTGGGGAAAAGGCGAGAATCATATCTGCTCCTTTACCGGGTCACTAGAGGGACTAATTAGTCGAGTAGGAGGTCGTGCCCTTTACCGCTTATGTTGGAGCCTCCATTGTCTGGCCGGATCTTGGACCAGGCTATGACGAGGCTACGAGAGTCCGTTCCCAATGAGGGCCCCGTGGCCCGCCATGCTCCCTCCAAGAAGAAGGAGGTTGTTATGCCTTATGAAGAGGAGACGAGCATGGTTGTCGTGACTCCCAAAGACGAGGGGGCTATGATGGCTGCGAGGAGGAGATAGGCAATGCTGCCAAGGAGGAGGACAATGAGTCCTTCAAGGAGGAAGAGGCAATAGGCGAGGAGGACACCACCATGCCTTCACCTTCGCAGGGTCTGAATATGGGCGGAGCGGCTTCCTCCAGTGCGGCAGGAGCTGAAGAGCAACAGCAAGGCTCGCCGAGAATCGATGAGCCCATTGGGGCTCTGGGTGCCTATAGTGCATGAGGTCCCTATCACGGTGGTGAAGCCGTCGTAGAAGCATAACGTCCATGTGAAAAGCCAGTAAGTCCCCTGCCTATGTCTTTAACATTGCTTCTTGATGATACTCTCTATGTTCCCACCTAAGTCTCACCCATTTAGGCCCGCCCGATCAATTAAGGAGGTCGGCGTGGCTTGGGGTTCTGCCGCTGGTGCCTGAAGGCCCCAAGTCTAGCGATCGTGATACCGCAGGGAATGATTGGGAACGACTGCTGCGACCAGAGGGGGTATTATCATTGTCTTTTTTTTCATTTTGAGGCGGGATGAGAGATAATATTAGTTCTGTCTGCTGGCAATCTGCAATTGCTTCTTCTTCTCTTGTTATTTAGGAGCCCATGGTTGTAATCGGGCCGAAGCAGTAGGTCACAGTCTTTCTTTCTGCCACAGAGGTGGGGCGAGGAAGTCCCTGGCTGATGTTTCTAAGGAGGCAGACGCCGTAACTGTGAAGGAAGTCACATCTGGGGCTTTTCGTACTATGGTGTCTCCTTAGGTGTCACCGGTGGAGCCTGCACCCCAGGTCACGCTCCCGCTTGTGCCTCCGTCGAGGGCTGCCGCCCATTCCTCGAAGTCTTAGGACACTTACATGAACGCATGAGGCAGACAAAGGAGAGACGTGTAGTGACGGACTTGGTTGTGGTGTCGTTGGCCTCTCTCTCTCTCTCCCAAAGGGGAGGGAGTAGGGCCCGGACGTTCCGGAGGAGACCAGGGCCATCATGGACGGAGCCATCGAGGAAATGAAGCTTTTCTCATCCACCATGCGGACACCACGCTTGTTGGTAACCCTGGTTCACAGTAAGTATTTCTAATTTTTGCTAGTTGTTTATGGTAGTCGTAGCCCCTAGGAATGAGTGTGGTATCAAACTAATATCAGGCTTAATTAATTTTTGTTGAACTATGTCTGCTTCTTTGTGGCCCTGGGATTTATTAATTATATGTCTTCATATTGCGGGAAATGGAAGACCGGAACCGCGAGTTGGCCTCCGAGAATTAGGAGCTACAACTACTGCAGGAATGCCTATTAGTGGCGGGTGGGAAAAGGCCAGCAGTTGCAGGCCAGGCTCCCAGGGCCGCCCGCTACCGACCTCTCGCCACTGCTATAACACATCAGTCGTGGGCGTCTGCCTGCCACTGGTACATTGCTTCCTGTGGTGGGCGACAGTTCCCGGCAACCACAGAAACCATTGTAGCAGTGGCGGTTCTGCCATAGTGCCCACCACTGGAGAGATAGGCCACAATATACGAATTGTTGGCATTGTGGTTTGACACACATTACTCCAAAAGGCATAGTCATATGATTCTCAATATAATTGAACCAGACTGAATCATTTTGGAAGCAAGCGACCAAATAATTAAGTAACACTTCAAATTTATTCGACTCAAGAAACAAAAATCAATGTAACTATTACATCCATCTTAGCATACTAATTAACTAATAGTTCAGCTACTGATATATTCATGACTTAGACCATATTTCTAAACATGGTCGATGACAACCATCACTTGGAAGTCGTCGTGGATGCTCTTCCTTATGGTGATTCTCACAAGGGTGTCCGTCCTTAGTTCTCTCTTTCCCGTCAAGAACTCCCGCCAGCCGAACTAGTAGTAGGATATGCATCCGTCTGATTGTGTCTTGTACTGAACACTAGTGACACGCCCTGTTGGTATATGGCGTACTCCAGCGATGCCGACAACGACGATGTCTACTCCGAAAACATCTTCAGAGGTAACTTCTGAACCCCCATCATTAAGAGTGAATAGAGAGCACGTAATGTTAGAGATCTCACCATACTTGGTTATGAACAAAAAAGATGAAAGAATACAAAACATCTCACCATGACTTTTTTTATGATGTTGATTTTTGTTAAACGGTGCACAAAGGGCTTCCCACGAAGGCCACACTTGATGGTAACATCACAGTAACATTCGGGTCTCATCCCGAGTAAAATTACTCATTCTTTGAGGAAAAATTGCTGAACTGAATGGACCATTGTCAACATCTTCCTCATCGTCATCATCTTGCTCATCCTCGTCATTCTGGCTGTCATCATCATCCAATCTATTCTGTCCTCATCTTCATGGATGCCCTCATCATCTTGGTGGTCTCCATCATCCTGGTGATCCTGGCTATCATCATGATCCTGGTCATTGTCATCGTCATCGCTACAAAAATACATTGTCCTTAACCTGTTAACCTCTCTATTCATGGAAAAGGATATGTACTCTCCTCCGATGAAATTATTTTGTGCAATGTACTGCTCCCATCCATCGCCATATATGATGGTTCTATCCTTTCGTTTACGCACATCCAGTTCGAATGTGCGCCCCATACAATCATCAAAGTACATAACATTACCGCTAAAATTGTTGAAATCAACCCTTATGTTGCATGGGATACACTGTGCAGCTGTTCATCACTAACAACAAAGTTAGTACAATAATTATACAAATGTTTTGAATATTAATATTACTTGATATTAAAGACTGTTAGCATTGATTTTTGAAATCCGTTCGTCAAGAAGAGTCTGAAATCTACTGCAGTATCCACATTGTCCATACATGGACATTTGCAGATATGGCAGATCTTACGCCTCATGATCCCTAAGAATCATTATGAAGCACTTATTCATTGTAATTTTGAGTGGAGGAAGTGAGTAGGAAGGGTTCGAGACAATTTTTCATGACCTTTGCTGAATATTGAACATATTTTGAGTGCTAGAAATTTGATGAAACAGAATTTAACCAATGTTTCAACAAAACATTGGCACTCATTTTCAAAACCCATGCACTTGTTATATGTAAGAAAATAAAACAATATTGTCAAATCAAATGAAATTCCGCATGAACTTTGCTTACAAAGTTGAACTATGGAGTGACCGAAATTTGGCGAAACGGAAATGAATCAACGTTTCGTAAAAAAAGGTGTCACACTCCTTTTCAAATCCCTGTGAATAGCATGGAACCCATGCACTTCTCATATGTAAGAAATTCAAACATATTTGCCACTTGTCATATTTGGCAATGTTGATGCTAAACCCATGCACTTGTCATATGTAAGCAAATTAAACAATTTTGTCATAGCAAATGAAATTCAGCATGAACTTTGCTTACAAAATTGATGTATGGAATGACAGAAATTTGGCGAAACAAAAAAGAATCAACGTTTCACAAAAAAATTGTCACTCTTTTTCAAATCCCTGTGAATAACGTGAAGCCCATGCACTTCTCATATGTAAGGAAATTTAAATATCATTGCCACTTGTCATATTTTTCCAATGTTCCTAATATTAGGACACCTAACGATATGAAAAAGAGTTATTTCAATTATCTAGTACTGCTCCTGCCGTTGTGCTGCTCGCTCTCTTATATGATGTACAACTAGTTAATCTAGAAATTAATAAAATGCAAATTCTAAGCCCTAGAGCATAATTTATTCATGGGGATATAGTATTACCGTTTGGCCGCTTTTCTGGCTGCGGACATGACGGCGGTCGAGGCGGAGGACGGCGGCGGCGGTCGAGGCGGAGGAAGGCATTGGCGATCGAGGCGGAGGATTGGGGCTGCGCGTGGTCGAGGCGGAGAATGGTGTGGCGGAGGTCGAAGCGGACGACGCAACAGCGAGCAGATCCGGCGGTGCTCACGGCGTTGGATGCGTGGAAGGTGCCGCCGGCTGGTCGGAGGGGCGGTGTTGGCGGTCGAGGCATAGGACAGCGCAGGAGGGGGCAAGGGAGAGAAAATGGCAGAGAGAAAGACGACACGGTGGAATGAAAATTTTGTGGAGGGTTGCTAGGCGGTTGCGGAAGGGGAACTGTATGTCGAGTGCAGTGGCGGCCAGCACAAATACCCGCCACAGCAAACATTTTCAAATTTTTTATTTATTTGGTGCGCTTGCCAATTATAGTTGTGGCGGGCGCCTAGATCGGCACCCGCCACTACGGTTCACATCCACCGGGCATATTTGGAAGAGCCTAGTTGTGGCGGGTGCTGGCCAGCGCCCGCCACAAGCATGCCCGTAACTGTAACGGGCACGACCAGGTACCCGCCACTGCTCTTTCAGAAAAATAGATGTGGCCGATGACATGTCAAACAACTTGAGGCCCGGCACGCCAATGAAAACTTGGAGCGTGCATGTGCCAATGCTATTCGTAAGTTCGGTCTTCCTAGTCCATATTGTCCCTTGGTTAATACTAGTGGTTGGGGCGCGCCCTGGCGCGCCGCTTGAGTGGGAGCTAGGCGGTGCCAGGTAGGACGCGCCCTTTCCACCGTCCTATCTGTACTAATGAGCCTATGTGATGTTTGTGTCAAGGAACTGATATTTGAAACAGAGCAAAGCAGCAGAAATGAACAGATATACATCAGTCGCATTATAGACATAAACAGGTGCGGTTAGACCTGATGAGTAGCTATTTTAGAGGTTACATGCACGGCAACATATGCTACCTTCCAAAAGCAACACATTGTAAGGTACAAAAGCAGTCAAGGTTCAACACGTCATAAATTATACTTAAGAGGTTCGCACAAAATTAGATTATATTCATATGTCCATGGTGCGTCTAGAGCCGATGCACGGTGAGGGTGAGCAGGCGCCTTGCGATGGGAGATGTCTCCTTCACGGATGTTTGCGTGGTGGCGAAACTCTGACTAATTGGTGGTGATGGTTTCCCTTCCTAGCATGATGCGACAATCACAGATAATATCAGTCTTCAACATTGCATCCACAATTAATCATGCTAACAGACATCGATACCTGATCATCGCGTAATTTTTCAGCAACAATAATTCAAGACTAAGTATAGAAAATACGTAAGTTTCAGACGCATGACATATCAAATAGATGATCCAAAGGATTACGTTCTGACCTGAACTTCTTCAGCATCCACATCAGAGAGGGCACTCGTCACCTAACCATCTTCCCATCATTTGAAACTACCTATGAATGATAAAAAAAAGTAAAGAACCACAGAGATTATCATTTCTTGTGTTTGGATCAAGGGAGAATTAAACAAGAGCGTGGAAGCATGATATCACAGGATAACTCAACCAAACAATATTATAGGAAAGACTTATTATGTCTTTTCCCTGATTTCCCAAAAAAGTAGTGAACACATCACATGATAGTGACTGATACGAGCACTAACCAACATTCAGGAATTTAAAATAAACTCAGATCTCACCAATATATTAGATTGGAGCATTCTCACATGACTAAATATATTAGTAAACAGAAATGATATTTTTATGCTAGAAATGCTATACCTACTTAGAAGGACAACATCAGTAGTAAGGACATGAAAAATTGGGGTGGCATAATAGGAACCCTTGGATGTGTCTGCATGGATGATCAGAAGTTACCTTATGAGCTAAAAAACGCCAAGATAGATACTCTTCAGTGATTTACTTTTCTTTAAAATGCAATAGTCAGGTTCATTTTTCTAACATAAAGCCAACAATGCAAAGGTGCATGGCAGAATAAGCTACGGATAGTACAAAACTAAATAGCCACGCACTCTGGAACAGAGCGATCGTGTCGACACTCTGCTGCGCCGTCGAGCAACAGATCGATCGTGCACAACAACACACTCCTCACCAAGATCAGTTGAATTTATGTCGCTCTGAATGAATTACAAGGCCACATACCAACAATGACAACAACTATGATTAACCCAGAGCAAAGCCAACAAGTAAAACTCTAAGCAAAGGAAAAGCAACAAGGAATGTGAAGGAAACCGGACAAGTGTGCAATGCGTACAAGTCCTGACAAACCAAAAGACAACTTTAGATCTGGTCATCAGTGAAGCATAAGCAGAAACACATGACGAGCGGCAATCATTCACACAATAAACCAGCCAAAAACATGGGA
Source organism: Aegilops speltoides (assembly GCA_021437245.1). Lineage (NCBI taxonomy): Eukaryota > Viridiplantae > Streptophyta > Magnoliopsida > Poales > Poaceae > Aegilops > Aegilops speltoides. Next base: position 408,755,715 of record CM038145.1, on the reverse strand, counting down.
GTAGTTCTTATCAGCAAACACAATTTAAAAACTATATCATCAGTCAATCACTCGATCCTCAAATTTGCACCTCAACTTTGATGTCCGCATCTCTTTAATTGATTATCCATGTTGTATGGCATTAGGAAAACCTTCTTCCATGATAACAATAGGCTCATTAACTATCAAGTCTAACAGTTTTTCGCACACCAAACCACCCTGAAAACAGTTAAATGGATTGATCAGATAGATCGTTATACTTCACTCAGATATACGAATCATAGGGACAACTTAGTGCTACAGCTCAATCATGTGTAATGTTGTCACTATCGATCATCGGTTCTTTACGGAAGGCATCAGAAAGACAAAAATTAAGTTTTCAATGTTTATTTAAGCACAATAGTTCAAATGATACTTTATGGAACAAATGTAGACGCACACAAAAAGAGCCAAACATTTATGTTTGAAAAGCTAGCTGATGAAGTCATGTACCTAGGGTAGGGTCATAGACCTGATCTAAGTGCCCTCCCCAAGGACATCCTCAGAAGAAACTGCCTTCCAGTCGACCAAGGGAGACTTCACTCGACGGACTCGAAGGACTCGACCATGAAGACTCACTCGACCACCAGGAGATCAAGAGTCACTCTGCATCCAAACGGTCTGTAGTTAAGTAGTCTTTATGGCATTTAGGACACTTTATGTAAGGCGTTACCAGTAACGCCTAGCCTTAATGTACTTTAAACCCTGCATTACTGAGGGCCGGAGGGGTCTGGCAGACACTATATAAGTCACCCCGCTCCTCAGTGTAAAGGGTTCGCACCCCTGTAATCCATACATACATAATCCAGTCGACCGCCTCCGGGCTCCGAGACGTAGGGCTATTACTTCCTCCGAGAAGGGCCTGAACTCGTACATTCAGTGTCTTCACAACTGCTCCATAGCTAGGATCTTGTCTCTCCATACCTACCCCCATTCTACTGTCAGACTTAGAACCACGACAGTTGGCGCCCACCGTGGGGCAGGTGTCTTAGCGATTTTTGGAGAAGTTGCAATTGTTCCGATTGCTTTCATCATGATTTCTGGTGGAGTTTTGGTCGAGGGCCGCGAGATCCGTCTCAGCGCGCTCACCTTCATCGCCGACGACTCCACTTGGCTCCAGGAAGCTCCACTCGACATTGACGCGCTCCCCGTCCGCGGTGCGATGCATTTTCGCGCATGTGTCCGCGGCGTTCTGCTGCGGCAACCGTCGACTCCATATCGGTCGACTCACCTATCGTCCACCCTCCTTTTCTCCCGCCAGCGCAAGCGCTCTGGTCGGTCGAGGCTTCAGTGGTGGGTGAGGCACGTGGTGGCTCGCCAGATGGCCACCACCCAAGTTGCGGCAATCGAGCCCGACGAGTCCCTCTACGGCCTGTTCGATCTGTCGACTGGCTCCGTAGAGACTGCATCCGAGTGCAACAGCAGTGATCCAGCGGCGGAGGTCTTGATGGTAAATGGACCTCGTAGCCCTCCCGGCTTCCCCCGCGACGACGGGGTGGACGGTGGAGGCGACCCCGCTCAAGTCCATGAGGAGTACCAACCCGAGCCACTTAATTCCCTGCAAAGGGAAGAACTTCGCCGCAGGAACATGGATGCCCTGCATACTCCCATCACGGGAGAAACCCCCGAAGCTCGCGCCTTGGAGGAGGCACGTTTGGCCAACTTGGCTGAACGCACTCGTCTGGAGAACCTCCAGCGAGCACTCGACGAGCGCGCGCGGCAACGAGTGCCCGACTCCAATCGATGTCAACTCTTTCCGCCGACTCAGGTATATCGAACCCCAATTCAGAATTTAGCAGCTGCAACCCGTATAGAAGAGTCAATTCAGCCCTCTCAGTCGGAGGCTGGCAGAGGCTTGATGCAGATCAGAGATTTACTCCGGGCGGTAGGAGATCAGAATTCAGCTGTGTCGCAGTCACGCAACAAAATTCACAGTCGATCCGCCACTGCGAATACGGTTCAGTCGGCTCACAACCCCAGATCGCCTCCGCGGCGTGAAGGATGCGAGAATCGACGGGACCAATATGGTGTCCGATACGATCGTGATGATAGGCGTCGAGTGCCCACTCCTCCCCCGGTGGATGGGTCTTACGCTCCTCGGCAGCAAGATGACAGGCGTTAACTCAGTGTGGGGCGAAGAGCTCCGGTCGACCCCCGGGAACCAGACTTTGACGCGCGATCCATCATCGTGCAAGGCTTGGTCGATCGGAACAGGGCTCATCGACGTGGCCCCGACAGAGATGCGCCCACTAGCAGCCGAGTGCATGTTTCAGATCTGGAATGTTTCAGCAGGGCTATCAGAGCTGCGGTGATTCCCAACTTCAGGTTGGCGACTGGAGTAAGCAAGTTCACCGGTGAGTCTAAGCCTGAAACTTGGCTTGAGGACTACCGAGTGGCTGTACATATCGGCCGCGGGAATGACGAGGTGGTTATGAAGCACTTACCACTCATGTTGGAAGGTTCGGCCAGAGCATGGTTGAATCAGTTAACTCCAAGCAGCATTTACACTTGGGAAGATCTTTCCCGAGTGTTTGTCAGAATATTTGAGGGAACTTGCAAGCGACCTGCTGGATTGACAGAGCTGCAAGTTTGTGTACAGAAGTCGAATGAGACCTTAAGAGAGTATATTCAGAGATGGATTACTTTGCATCATACCGTGGAGAACGTGTCTGATCATCAGGCAGTCTGTGCTTTCAAGGATGGTGTTAAGAACAGAGAGTTGAGTTTAAAGTTTGGGCGGAACAGAGATATGACCCTGAGTCGAATGATGGAAATTGCCACCAAATGCGCCAATCTTTGAAGAGGAGGACCGACTCAAAGTGGCAAATACAAGCCGAGTCGATCGGAGAAGAAACTCGATCGGAAGCGAAGCGGAAGGCGAACCAGCGGCTCTGGAGAGGCTCGGCGTGACTCGTGGCAAGTTCAAGGAAAACCCAAAGGATCCTGGAACCCCAAGAAGGTGAAGGATAAAGAAGGAAATGACGTGATGGATATGCCGTGTCACATCCACACGAAGAAAGACGAAGTGGGTAATATCATCTACCCGAAGCATACCACTCGCCAGTGCCGACTCCTGATCCAGAAGTTCCAAGGTAAACAGCCCAAGGACAAGGAAAGGAGTCGGATAAAGCTGAAGCAAGGAGGACAGTGAGGGAGGATATCCTCATGTTAACTCCACTCTCATGATCTTTGCGGATGTGGAAAGCAAGAGCCGACTGAAGGTTATTAACCGTGAGGTGAACATGGTGGCCCCGGCGACACCCAGCTATCTGAGATGGTCCCAAACTCCCATTACATTCGACCAGTCTGATCACCCGACTCATATAGCCACCCCTGGGAGGCAAGCTTTGGTGGTCGACCCGATCGTCGAAGGCACTCGACTGACGAAGGTGCTAATGGATGGTGGTAGCGGACTGAACTTGTTATATGCGGACACGCTGAAAGGTATGGGCATTTCGATGTCCCGACTGAGCACCAGTAACATGAGTTTTCATGGAGTTATACCTAGAAAGAAAGCTGAATCACTCGGCCAAATAGCTCTGGACGTGGTGTTCGGTGACTCGAAGCATTTCCGCAAAGAGAGGCTGATGTTTGAAGTCGTGGACTTTCAGAACGCCTACCACGCTATTTTGGGGAGACCAGCTTACGCACGGTTCATGGCTCGACCATGTTATGTGTACCTCAAACTGAAGATGCCCGGCCCCAAAGGCGTGATGACTATCACTGGTGATCGGAAAAAAGCTGAAGAGTGTTTCCAGAAAGGCTCGAAAATTGCCGACTCCCAGGTGACAGCGGTCGAGCTAGAGGGATACAAGCAAAATGCAGATCCGAGTGATTTACTGCGGGCTAAGAAGCCCGCCACAGAGTCAGCGTTTCAGTCGTCCGGTGAGACAAAGCCCGTTCACATTCACCCGACCGACCCCAATGCAGCTCCGACCCATATTTCTACAACACTCGACCCTAAATAGGAAGAAGCGCTCATCCAGTTCCTCCGTGAGAACTGGGACATCTTTGCATGGAAGCCAGCTGACATGTCGGGTGTTCCCAGGGGACTGGCTGAGGATCGCCTTAGAGTCGACTCAGCCGCAAAACCGGTCAAAGAACATCTTCGGCGGTCCACCGTCCAGAAGAGAAAAGCCATTGGTGAGGAAGTGGCTCGACTATTGGCGGCGGGATTTATCCGAGAGATATACCACTCCGAGTGGCTCGCCAATGTCGTCATGGTTCCCAAGAAGGACAACTCACTCCGCATGTGCATTGATTTCAAGCACATCAATCGGGCCTGCCCCGAAAGAGCATTTTCCTCTCCCTCGCATCGATCAAATTGTCGACTCGACCGCGGGGTGCGAGAGATTGTCTTTTCTAGACGCCTATTCCGGGTACCATCAGATCCGTCTGTACGGACCCAATGAGATAAAAACAGCTTTCATCACTCCATTCGGGTGCTTCTGCTATATCACCATGCCATTCGGCCACAAGAACGCCGGAGCCACGTTCATGAGGATGATTCAGAAGTGTTTACTCACTCAAATCAGTCGGAATGTTGAAGCGTACATGGATGATATTGTGGTCAAGTCACGAAAGGGTTCCGACCTATTGACTGACCTCGCTGAAACATTTGCCAATCTCAGGAGGTATGATATCAAGCTCAATCCGTTAAAGTGCACATTTGGAGTTCCAGGTGGAAAGTTACTCGGTTTTCTCGCTTCCGAACGAGGAATCGACGCTAACCCAGAAAAAGTTGGCACTATACTCCGAATGAAATGCCTTGTGCGAGTGCACGACATCCAGAAACTTACTAGATGCTTGGCCGCGTTAAGTCGATTCATCTCTCGTCTCGGTGAAAAGGCATTGCCTCTTTACCGATGATGAAGAAGGCGGAACAAGTTCGAGTGGACTCGAAGCGATGCAGCGTTTGCGAGCTAAAAGCTCGCTCTCCACCCAGCCGGTGCTTGCTGCTCCAATCAGCAAAGAGCCTCTGTTGCTTTATATTGCAGCCATAGGACAAGTCGTCAGTACAGTACTTACGGTCGAGCGGGAAGAAGAAGGGAAAACCTTCAAAGTTCAGCGCCCAGTGTATTATCTCTCTGAAGTTCTGACTCCATCAAAGCAAAGATATCCTCATTATCAGAAGCTTGTGTATGGGATCTACATGACCACGAAGAAGGTTGCTCATTATTTCTCTGATCATTCCATTACAGTCGTCAGCGACACTCCACTTTCAGAGATTCTGCACAACAGAGATGCAACTGGTCAAGTGGCGAAATGGGCAATTGAACACCTTCCCCTTGATATCAAGTTTGAGGCAAAGAAAGCCATTAAGTCCCAAGCAATAGCAGATTTCCTTGCTGAGTGGATTTAACAACAGCAGCCGACTCAAGTTCACTCGGAGCATTGGACCATGTTCTTTGATGGCTCTAAGATGTTGAATGGTTCCAGTGCTGGGGTTGTCCTGGTTTTCCCCAGAGGAGATAAGCTCAGATATGTGCTCCAGATTCACTTTGACTCCTCCAAAAATGAGGCAGAATACGAGGCCCTTTTGTATGGGTTGCGCATGGCCATTTCACTCGGCGTCCGTCGCCTTATGGTTTATGGCGACTCAGATTTGGTGGTCAGCCAAGTGATGAAGGAGTGGGACGTAAGAAGCCCAGCCATGACTGGATACTGCAATGCAGTGAGGAAGCTGGAAAAGAAGTTTGAGGGGTTAGAGCTTCATCATATACCCCGACTGAAAAATCATGCGGCTGATGATTCGGCAAAGATAGGTTCCAAGAGACAAGCCATTCCCAGTGGTGTGTTCTTGGAGCATATCCATACTCCATCAGTCAAAGAAGATCCTTTTACTGAAGAAGCTCCGTAGCCCAAGAGTGCCACAGATCCGACTGAGGTTGAAGTTCCAGCGGTGGTCGACTTGATCATGGAAGCTTTAGTGATCACTCCCGATTGGACAATTCCGTATATCGCGTATATCCTAAGAAAAGAGCTCCCAGAGGACGAAGAAGAGGCTTGACAGATCTTTTCCGCCAATCCAAAGCCTTTAGCGTGATCAAGGGGATGCTATACAGAGAAAGTGCGACTGGAGTTGGTCAGAAGTGTATAACGCCAGAAGAAGGTCGGATAATCCTTGATGATATCCACTCGGGGACCTGTGGCCATCATGCGTCCTCTCGGACCATCGTGGCCAAAGCATCTTGAGCCGGATTTTATGGCCAAGGGCGAATGAGATGGCAAAGGAGATAGTGGACAAGTCACGAGGGATGTCGGTTTACTCCAACATGTCACACAAGCTGCGTCGACTTTGAAGACCATACCACTCGTCGGCCCTTCGCGGTATGGGGGTTGGATATGGTGGGCCCCTTGAGGACAGGTCGAGCGGTTTCACGCATGTCTTGGTGGCGATCGACAAGTTCACCAAGTGGATTGAGGCTAAACCCATCAAGAACCTTGACGCCGGTACTGCTGTCAGCTTCATCAGAGAACTGATATTCAGATATGGAGTCCCGCACAGCATCATCACTGACAATGGATCAAACTTCGATTCAGAAGAATTCAGAGCATTCTGCACGTCCCAAGGCACACGAGTTGACTACGCTTCAGTCGCTCATCCTCAGTCGAATGGACAAGCGGAGCGAGCCAATGGCTTGATCCTCAAGGGGTTGAAACCCCGACTGATGCGTGACCTCAAGCATGCGGCTGGAGCATGGGTCGACGAACTTCCCTCAGTGCTTTGGGGTCTTCGGACCACACCTAATCGGTCGACCGGAAGAACTCCATTCTTCTTGGTCTATGGAGCTGGAGCGGTCTTGCCAAGTGATCTGCTCCACAATGCTCCTCGGGTTGAGCTCTACAACGAGGCTGAAGCGGAACAAGCGCGGCAAGATGCAGTCGACCTTTTAGAAGAAGAAAGGGAGATGGCTCTGATCCGATCGACCATCTACCAACAAGACTTGCATCGCTTCCACGCCAAAAACGTGAAGAGTCGAGCCTTCCAGGAAGGAGATTTGGTTCTCCGAGTGGATCAGCAGAAACCACATAAGCTTGCTCCTTCTTGGGAAGGAACCTTCATCGTTACCAAGGTTCTCCACAACGGAGCGTACCATCTCTACAACGTCGAACATAAAATTGACGAGCCCCGAGCTTGGAACGCAGAGCTACTCCGCCCATTTTACACTTAAGTTTTCACTCGGATGAGTTGTAATAAAAGTACTTCTGTAGTCCATGTTTTGCAAGATAATAGTGTCATAATTTCCCCAATGATTTTTGTCACTTTTTATTTGTTCAGTAAAATTTCCCCCTCAGTGGGTGGCTTAGCTGCGAATCCGTTTCGCCTAAGTTTGTAAAAAAAATCCTTACCGAGTGGTGAGCCAGCCTCCCACTCGGGGCTTAACTGCTAATCTGTTTCACCTAAGTTTCAATAAAATCCTACCGAGTGGTGAGCCGACTCCCACTCGGGGCTTAGCTGCAGTCAAGTACCGCCTAAGTTTCAATAAAATCCTACCGAGTGGTGAGCAGACTCCCACTCGGGGCTTAGCTGCAGTCAAGTACTCGCCTAAGTTTCAATAAAATCCTACCGAGTGGTGAGCAGACTCCCACTCGGGGCTTAGCTGCAGTCTAAGTACTCGGCTAAGTTCAAATTCAACGTCTTCATGAGGAGGACGAGGTGCAGGTCGATGCGACCCTCTCCTTGAGCTCGCCACAAGTACAACGTCTTGATGCGCAAGGGGACGAGGTGCAGGTCGACTGCGACCCTCTCCTCCGAGCTACGCCACAAGTACAACGTGCGGTAGCAAGAAAGACTAGATGCAGGTCGACCGCGACCCTCTCCTCTGAACTACGCCACAAGTACAACATGCGGTCGCAAGAAGGACGAGGTGCAGGTTGACTGCGACCCTCTCCTCCGAGCTACGCCACAAGTACAACGTGCGGTCGCAAGAAGGAAGAGGTGCAGGTCGACTGCGACCCTCTCCTTCGAGCTACGCCACAAGTACAACGTGAAAATCCTACCGAGTGGAGAGCAGACCTCCCACTCGGGGGCTTAGCTGCAGCCGAGTGCTCGCCTAAGTTTTAAAAATCCTACCGAGTGGAGAGCAGACCTCCCACTCGGGGGCTTAGCTGCAGCCCAGTGCTCGCCTAAGTTATAAAAATCCTACCGAGTGGAGAGCAGACCTCCCACTCGGGGGCTTAGCTGCAGCCCAGTGCTCGCCTAAGTTTTGAAAATCCTACTGAGTGGAGGGCAGACCTCCCACTCGGGGGCTTAGCTGCACCCCAGTGCTCGCCTATGTTTTGAAAATCCTACCGGGTGGAGAGCACACCTCCCACTCTGTGGCTTAGCTGCAGCCCAGTGCTCGCCTAAGTTTTGAAAATCCTACCGAGTGGAGAGCACACCTCCCACTCGGAGGCTTAGCTGCAGCCCAGTGCCTGCCTAAGTGAATTGGGGAACAAGTCGATTGCAATAAGCACGTCGCTTTAACCTGCAAAAGATACCTCAAACCAAATGCAAGAGTATTTAAAACGTCGAATCCAAATTCGGATAACACCTAACGGAACCGAAAGTGCTCAGGCGCTAAGCCTGTTAAGGTTTATCGGTTACAAAATCACTCGGCATACCGAGGCAAATTTAAAGTGTCGAGCTCAAGAAGTTTTTTACCCCTCCTGTGGAGGGCTGGAAGGTGCAACAAACTCGTCAAGGTCAATTCCATCAGCGATCCGAGTGGCAGCGGCAATGAAAGTCTCCGTGAAAGACCGGAAATCATGCTTCTTGGTGTTAGCCACCCGAAGAGCCGCCAGCTTGTCCTCTCGTGCATCCTTGCAATGGACTTGGGCCAGAGATAGAGCAACATCTGCACCACACCTGGCAGAAGACTTCTTGCACTCCTGCACTCGACTTGGGACTGTGTTCAGTCGAGTCATCAGAGACTCGAGGTCATTCTGGAGCGTCTCCCTGGGCCAGAGCGTAGTGTCAATGCGGGAAGTGGCGACCTTCAGCCTTGCGAGATAGTCAATGACAGCAGCAACACGAGACTTGAGCCGGAACACATTCATGGCAACTTCATCATTCACCGGAGAGTTGATGGGGTCCAGGTTTGGTTCCAGTCGACCAGTCTATTCTTCAAAATTCTGAAAAAATTCTGCAAACACAACCACCGAGTCAAGGCAACAGTCGAATGGAAGGATCACGGTTAAAATATCTGTTTTGTGCAAAAGATTACCTTCGAGCATGAGGAATAACTTCTTGGCGAGTCCGCCCAGATAAGCCTCCAGATCGTTCTTCTTCCCCATCAGCTCACTGGCCTTGTCATTCAGAGCAATCTTATCGTTTTTCAGTCGACTGACCTCTTTGTTGGCAGCATCAAGAGCATCTTTCAGAATGGTATTTTCTTCTTCAAGCTTGGTGACCGAAGCCAATTTCTCGTCTGCGAGCTTGGTCTTCTCCAAAGCTGTTTTGTGCATTTCTGCCAACTCAAGATCTTTCTTTTTCTGGGCATCCTTCACTTTGCCTGCAAAGTTACAGCAAGGTCAGAATTTGAAACAAATGAGGAGCAAAAGCAGTCGTCGAAGGCCTCACCAAACATACCTTTGGTCTCCTCCTTCGCCTTCGCCAAATTCTCCTGGACCAGCTTCAGATCAAGCTCGATCTGGATATGCTTGTTCTCCAGCTCGGTGTAACGAGCCGCAAGGTCGCAGGATTTCTACGAAGAACCAATCGACAACATGTCAAAGATAATTCACTTCCGAGTGATAAGGAAAGATTGTACGTTTCTAAGACTATAGCCGAATACAAACATTCGACCGTAGTCTCGGGGACTACACCCAGTGGGTGCACTCAGCGTGCCCCCACTAGTTCTATCAAGATAGAGTCGACCAGTCGACCCACAAAAAAAACAGGACATGTTCTTCAGACTGTAGTCAACTGCCAGCAGTCGACCACAGTCTCGGGGACTACACCCAGTGGGTGCACTCAGCGTGCCCCCACCGGTCTGAAAATCCGTTCGACCTAATCGAATGAGGGAAAAAGTTCAAGACATAAAGACTATGGTCGACTGCCAGCAGTCCACCATAGCCTTGGGGACTACACCCAGCGGGTGCACTCAGCGTGCCCCCACTAGTTCGGAATTTCAATCGACACACCCAGTGGGTGTAGGACAATCACTAAGAATTTCAGAAAGAAGAATCTTCAGACGTCATATCCTAATGAGCAGGCGGTGACCGGCCGACTGAGCGTTACTCAAGAAGCGGAGCTGGCGTCATAGGCTGCCTGGCTAGCCTCTCGGATGGCCTTCACCTGCTCCATCATGACTCCCGCCTGGCGTATCGCTTCTTTTGCAGCACTGGCTTGGTCCTCTGGGACGTAGTGGGTCGAGAAAAGTGAAGGCTGTGTAGCACTCGACGACGCGGGGTGAGCACTCGCCTACGGCACCGCAAAAGATACGGTTGGTCGATTGATGTTCTCCCTCTCCGCGACCAGTGTCTCGGGTGCTGACACGTTCTGAGTCACCTTGCAGCAGACGCTTTCCTACTCCTCCTTTGCTTCAGTGGTTCCTCATCGTCGTCGTCGTCGGGAAGGGTGATAACGACATTAGATGGAGCTACAGAAAAGAATCAGAATTAGAGACCAAGAGACAATCGACTAAAAGACGGAACTATGAGGGTCATACCAGGTTTTGAAGTGGCAGCGTCTTCCATCTCATGATCGTCAGCCCTGGCTGAGGTATCAGAAGTAGCAGCACTGCAATTCCAAAAATCAGTCGGTTGATTCATGAGTCGACCAAGAATAAGTTCATGGAGAACGGAAAAACTCAAGTAACATCATTACCCTGAGATAGTGGGGATCACCATCTTCATCTTTGGCAAGACCTTGGCCGGCTTCGACGGCGCCACCCTGGATTGCTTCGGGGCTTTCTTGGTCGGCGCCGGAGAAGTGGTTCGAGGGCGCTTGGTCGACTGAGCGACGGTTGCGACCCCCTTACCACGCTCGGTGGCAGGGTCATGGATGAGCTTCGAGCGCCTTTCCGAGCGAGGCGGTGTAGCTTCCTCATCCTCCTCCTCTTCTTCCTCCCCATCAGAGTCGTCGCCTTCATCATCATCGGCGGCGTCTGAATCCCAGTCCTCCTGACTTTCGCCCCCACTTCCTTCTTCCTCCTCAGTCGGCATCTGAGCTCCGTTCGGCATCGAGTATAATTCAGTGGTGGCCTGACAGGCAATAAAACAAAGATCAATCGACCAATTTGCAGCAAAAGCAGAATGAGTACAACGAAACTACAAATGAAGATAAAGTGGGTGTACCGGGTCCGGAGTATAGGAATGGTCGAGTGGTGGAATCCTCCTGGCTCCTCGAGGGTTGTCCTTATTCCGTATGACCACGGCCATCCACCTCTCCAGGGTGGCGTCGTCGACTGCTTCTGGATGGACCCGAGTCTCATCCTCGGTTCCGCAGTACAACCACATTGGGTGGCCTCAGTACTGAAGTGGCTGGATGCGCCACCTAAGGAAGACCTCCAGAAGATCCATGCCCGTCACTCCTTCCCGAACTAGCTGGACTACACGCTCCATCAGCATTTTTACTTGGCCTTTCTCCTCAGGGAGCACTTTCAGAGAAGAGGGCTTGTTCGCTCGGTCCATGGTAAACGGAGGGAGACCACTCGACTGCCCCGGCGTCGACTCGTTTTGGCAGTAGAACCAAGTCGACTGCCATCCTCTGACCGACTCAGGAAGGGTCATGGCCGGGAAAGTACTCTTGCTCCTCATCTAAATCCCAAGACCCCCCCACATCTGGATAACCTTAGTCCTATCGTCATCTGGACTCGCCTTTTTTACTGTCTGTGAGCGACAAGTGAATATGTGCTTAAAGAGACCCCAGTGCGCTCGACAGCCCAGGAAGTTCTCGCACATAGACACGAAGGTAGCAAGGTAGGCGATGGAATTTGGATTCAAATGGTGGAGTTGCGCCCTGAAGAAATTCAAGAAACCACGGAAGAAAACACTCGGAGGCAGGGAGAACCCACGGTCTACATGAGTGGCTAGAAGAACACACTCACCCTCCTGCGGCTGTGGTTGCCACTCGTTCCCCGGGAGCCTCGCTGCCCCGTGAGGGATCAAACCCTCGTTGGCCATCTCGGTGAGATCCTTCTTGGTGATGGTCGACCGGATCCAATCCCCTTGGACCCAGCCGTGTGGCAGGCGGGACCTGGACGAGGATCCGCCCCGACTGGTCGCTCTCCCTTTCGCCTTCCCCGTCGCCGTCGCCTTCTTCGCGCGCTCCAGAGTCGCCGTCTTCTCCATCACCATTGTTACCGTCGAAGCGCACGAGGAGTGGTTGGGCGGAGGCGAGAGCAGGCGCTGCGGGCGGAGGTGGAGAGGACAGAAGGGGGAATGGAGAAGTACTGTTCAAAAACCCTCGTCCGGCGCATTTTATAAGGACACTTCCGAGTGAATGACAAGTAGGCCCGGGCGATCCTATCACATCCCGAAACAGTCGTGCGCGCGTGATACGTGGCGAAAAAGGTGGCGTGGAAATTGAGGCGTCTATGCCCTATCCCGTCCGAGCGCCGCGGTCCGCCCCGCTTCGCGCACTTCCCAAAATTCGGATCCCACAAAATCCGCTAACAGCAGATCAATCTGTCAGACGATAGATTTCCTGCGATCCGTCGTTCGGAAGTTTATTAAGTACAAAAGTTCACTTGACTCAAGAAAGGAATGGATCAAGGCGACTGAAATAAGAGTTGTTGTCATCAACGAGAGATTATTGGTCCAAGATGATACATGTCCAGAACATAAAAGCAGGTCGGAAATATTATCAACTCCTTCCTCACTCAAACCTCGATCCATTCGGGGGCTAATGATGAAGTCATGTACCTAGGGTAGGGTCATAGACCTGATCTAAGTGCCCTCCCCAAGGACATCCTCAGAAGAAACTGCCTTCCAGTCGACCAAGGGAGACTTCACTCGACGGACTCGAAGGACTCGACCATGAAGACTCACTCGACCACCAGGAGATCAAGAGCCACTCTGCATCCAAACGGTCTGTAGTTAAGTAGTCTTTATGGCATTTAGGACACTTTATGTAAGGCGTTACCAGTAATGCCTAGGCTTAATGTACTTTAAACCCTGCATTACGGAGGGCTAGAGGGGTCTGGCAGACACTATATAAGTCACCCCCCTCCTCAGTGTAAAGGGTTCGCACCCCTGTAATCCATACATACATAATCCAGTCGACCGCCTCCAGGCTCCGAGACGTAGGGCTATTACTTCCTCCGAGAAGGGCCTGAACTCGTACATTTAGTGTCTTCACAACTGCTCCATAGCTAGGATCTTGCCTCTCCATACCTACCCCCCATTCTACTGTCAGACTTAGAACCACGACACTAGCCTCGCATACTTAGAAGATTTTTAGGTAGAATGAACAATTTATCATTATTAAGAGTGCTAGTTTCAGGTATTATATAGGTGATAATAATTTCATGATTACGATGATTTTATGAGAGGCCTCTGACCTACATCATATATCAAATTTGAAGATCATGGGCATAATACTAATACCCGGCGAAGGAGGAAGAAGCAAAGAAGCTGATTGCATATGCAATTATGCTTACCAACAAGCAGAATAGGCACATCCATCACAAAGGAAAAAACAAGTAGAATAGAAGAGGGATATACCATACTAACCTAATCACCTATATTGCTCCCAGCTCGTACCTTTCAAAATGTCTGATGAAACTTTCTTGCCACAAGCTGTATTTTCCATTATTTTCTTCCAGTTGTGTTTGTCCGTCTCTAACAATCATTGCCAGAAAATATTCATTAGTGACAAGTGCTCATATAGGCAACTATCTAATACACAGGTCAATCTTAGAAGGCTCAGTGTACTTCTGTTGGATACTTGTTATACACAACTTCAGAATTTTTTAGTGAAATGAACAAAAGTTCTTAGGATCCAACTTTCATGACCCAAGTTCTACAACATAGCACAAACATCAACACCTACACATTTGCATTGCTAAGCTTACTATTAGCTAACAAAATCTGAAGCAAGCACCAGCCAAGAGCCTGTTACTCATACTTATAGAGTAATGAAAAAAACTAAAGGAAACAAACATAGTAATATGGCATACATTAGTTAGACGAGATGCAGTCAAACCCAACTGAATAATATGGACTCCTCGTCCATTTCCAGGCTGCATCTTATGTGACTGCCGCTGTATCGGGTTGAACTCAAGGGTTGCACTCTATTTGTTGATTGGAGTAGAACCTAAACTAGGATCCCTGCAGCAAGACAAACTAAACTTATCAAACAAGCCAAAAATAAGGAAACATGTGAGCGAAAGTGAAATAAAGATGATAAGATTGGAAGAATCTGGGATAAGAAGATGGCACCCATACTGATAACATGGAGGGAGGCAAAAGACAATAGCATTACATCTACTCCTTGAAGTTTAAGCCTATGAAATATTACACAGAAAACATAATCTGCTACCTCTAGATCCATGAACGTGCAAGCACACGCAGAAAAAATCGAAAACACATAGGAGGAGAAGGAGGGGCAAGAGGAGAGAGGTGCTAGGTGGGAGCCTCTGCCGCTGGTTACCTTAGCGCTGTTGGGATGGATTTGGAGCTCAAGAGAAAGGGGGCGCCACTGCTTATCATCGAGCTCGGGAGAGAGGGGTGTGCATCCGAGGCACAAGAGCGCCATCCAGGAGGCACAACACCACGAGAGAGCACGACGGGAGATGGAGACGAATGGACCAACGCACCAGAGCATCGCCGGCGACGAGTAGGTCGACCACACCGAAACCCTAGATGGGTAAAACCGATGCAGGCAACCACAGAAGGATGGGATCGACAAATCCATGCGGTGGAGGAGCATATAGAGCGCGAGGAGCAGCGTCCGTGGAGGTAGGTCGTCGGCGGCGGCGGCGGCGGACTTGGGAGAGGGAGAGGAAGGAGAGGGAGAAGGGGAGCACTCGCCGGGGGGATTGGAAACGGGGCTGGGGCATAACGCACATGTGTCCCGGTGAAAACGAACAGCCCGCACAGTACCTCGCTCGGCTCATTCTGCCGACGTGGCTAGCGCGAGGCTACGCCCTTGATGCGTAGGTTAATGGTTTTAATTGTTCTATCTTGAGCTTTGAATTGGGATTGCCCCGCAGCCCGCGAGGAGGTGGCCCAGCTCCAGCAAGCTTGAAGGATGCCAACCGCGTGTGCGATGAGGCCAAGGACGCCGCGCGTGCTGACGAGGAGGCCAGTAGTCTGAAGAAAGCCATATGTGGCTTATTTTGACAAAGATTATCCCATTTAAGGGAAATTATTTCATCTTAATCAAATTTAACCACAAATGTGTTGGGATTTATTCCTTTTTATTTCATTTGCACTTCCTGCCAAGATGGTCCCATATGCCACTCAGACTTTTTTTCCTGTCCTGCCAGACATGTTTACGTGTAGATGCATATGAATGTGACCTATGTGGCTATAATTGTGTTCAATACACATATTTCAATATGCGGTATGTACACATTTTTTTTCTTGCCGGTAATATGTGGTACATACACAAAAGGGATAAATATGTGGATCCAAAAATAGCCTACTATTTGATATTTTAAATACACAAATGTGTACTTCTTGTATTGCTCATATGTTGTACTCCCTCCGTCTAGGTGTGTAAGTCATCTTGCGAAAACCAAATAATCCCAAAACACTTATGCGTGGTGCATTAACTTCTACCTCGTTTCTTGTTTTTTGACATATCAACTAATAAGAGATTTGGGGTACGCATGTTTTTAATGACCTAAGACTACCAAACACGACATGCAGTGGTCAGTTCATTGCATGCAATGCTAATAATTAGCAAATAAACATTAAGTTCTCTCATTTTCCCCTCCTTCTTGGTCACGGTGCACAACCTAAGATGACTTACTCACCTAGACGGAGGAAGTAGCATTTTTTTTGCAGGGATCCGAGGGACTGTTTGTTAATGAAATATTACACATTACATAGAATACACAAGCGCACATGTAGATTACACATTACATAGAATACACAAGCCAGCCACCAGCCACCTAATTCATATCCAGCAATTCATTTCACTTTTCTTTCCTCGAGACCATGGCGGAACCCTCCACTCTTCGGAGAAGTACGAGACTGGAGGCCAAGCGGCTGGGCCACATCACGGATCTGTTGTGCAAGCTCCCATGGTGCGTTACCCATAGGCTCCCGTCAAGCCGAGACGTTACTAGCTTCCAACTGACAGGCAGGCCCGTGTTCCGGCACGTCTGCGGATGTTTAGGGGGCTGGATTTGCTATATCCGACTGTAGATGCTTCGATAGATGCAACGTGGAAGAGAGATGCAGTGAGGCCACACTGCTAGACTACATGACACATGTCTTGCAAGTGCTAATTCAACGTGAGAGAGGGTACGCGGACAAGGCGAAAATTGGCAGTAATTACGAACGCATTCAGTGCATTCCAACTATATACTCCCTCCGTTCTAAGGTGTATTATTTTTGGCACAGTGACCAAGGCACATAATTATAGATAAGTTAGGAAGAAATTACCCTTGAAAAATTTATTAGTTAGTGGCAAGTAAATCAGTTAGTCCAGTAAAGTAAAAGATACATGCAATCGACAGAGAGATACTTTCGTTACTTCTCTACAAGAAGAGATTAAGACAATCGGGAGAGAGATACTTTCCCTTTTTTTAAAGGGCTAACAAGGAAATTATGTGGAATTAGAAGAAATGCATTTTACATTCTGGAATTTTATAAATAAAAAAAGAATACACCTTATATATAGGAATGGAGGGAGTATATCCCACACGATACTAAATATGCTTTGGCTACACCAATTAAAAACCAAATATTTTCCGCTAGATACCAACTAAATATGCTTTGGCTGCAGCAGTTAAAACAAAATATTTTCCTCCACCACCACAACTGCTTTGAATCCCTTCAACGGGTTCCCCGCCACCAGATCCGCTCCATCACCTCCTCACAATGGACGCCGCCATGCTCAGGGACCAGCTAAACACCCATATCGCATCCATGTTCGCCCTGGTGAGTCCATCCCCTCGGCGTCCCTCCCATCTAGACCCCGGCTGTGTGGTTGTTCCGGCGGGCTGGCTGCCTAGTTTATCTTTGCCTTATCGTGATGTGATCCATCTAGGGCATGCTAGACTAGAATTTCCAGCAACTGCAGTCCATGGAGGAGGATGGCAGCACAACCCCGGCATAGTGCTCCAGTCCCGATACTCGTCCAAAAGAACAGGTTTGGGGCTTGGCAGACAGCCATGGTCGTCGTCGCCGTCGAGAGTAGTCGGCACTTCATATGGATGGAGATGGATTTGATCGGGAGCAAGAGTAGATTTCAACGTATGGACATCAGATGGGCAGATGCATCGATCATGGAGAAGTTGATGATAAAATATATTAGCAAGAAGTTGGCAGCAAATTGGAAAGTTTTGACGGGCAAGAGAGGAAGAGGAATGCATTGAAACGTGCCTGGCTGTTCTGCTCTGGCGTAGTACGTGAGTGAACACGCTCGCGTTTTCTTCTTTCTACAAATTTGAGTCGTGTGTTTCTGACCTTTTTTTTTATGGCTTTTTGTTTGTTTTCTTCTGAATCGACCTAGATTTCCTTATGTCTAAATTGAATTGATTGATGAAAATACAATTTCCATCATTTCCCGCAAAGTCCACTTTTCACTGAATGGGAGTTGCATTTTTATAAATTTCCTGCTTGGGCATGATATTTAGGACTAGCACAACAATTATTTTAAACACGGATGTTTCGACAAGAATAATGTCTCCATCGTGCGTGTAAGAAGTTTTTGACTAAACTTTGGCGGGTTCTATATTAGTAAGTTGCCTGAAATTGCAACATGTGTTATGTTTTATTTCATTTGAGAATGAAGAGGAATCCAGGCGCAACACCATGCCAGAGACGACAACGAACAGCAATGAGGTGTCGCGACCACGGCCAGGCCAAGCCAGGACCGTGTCAGAGACGGGGCATCATCAGTGGAGGCGAGGAAGCAGGTAAACCGTGAAGGTGGGTGGGGGGGGGGGGCTTTAGCTCTGACCGCCACTCGAATTAGTTAGCTTCCTCGCCGGAGGCAGGGACGTCGCGGCAAGCGCAACGAGGAGCAGTGTCACAACTGGAGGAGACCTAGGGAAGCGTGTCAAAGGAAGCGGTTGGAACATGAAGAAGTTTCTCCGATTCGGATGGGGATTCGGGCTAGAGAAAGAAGATGAAGGAGAGCCGTTGGATTTCGATCCAACGGCTTAGAAAATTAACTTAGTTAAAAAAAGTTAGACGACCGTCTAATTCTTTGGGGTTGCAACAAACGGGAGAGGCTATTGCGCGCGCGAGCGCTGCAGCGCTCGGTTTCAGACATCGCTTATAAGGAAGGATTAGAGATCAGTGGCCGGCTGCTTGAGACTAAACAACTCGCGCGTGGGGATCGCTCGCTCCAACGAGCGAACGCGAAGGAGTAAATCCGGCAACAAACATCCTCCCATGGTGACGGCGATGTTATTTTTCCATAAAAGGCATCCGGTTCCAATCCCATTTCGGTGCTACTTGCTTGGGCGTGTCTTCAAAGATAAGCATCAACCATTGACTTCTCGGACAGTCCCTTATTTTGAGGCTTTCCGGCGAGTGAGTTCCAGCACGCTATTCACTCGCTACATGAGGGAAACCCAGCATTACGCACACATTACTTAGCCCAACCTTTTCCGATCGAGATCCAGGTGCCCAGGCCATGGCCAGCCGCCGCAAGAATTCTCGGAGGGGATCCCCGCTGGCAGCCGAGATTGATGTCCTCCTAGACAAGCTTCTCGAGCTGGTGTTCCCGCGCTTCCCCTCGCCCGCCCACCTCGTCCGTGCCGTGAGCACCTGCAGGTGTTGGCGTCGCGTAATCACGGTTGACGGTGGAGGCTTCCTCCGCCGGTTCGGATCTCTCCACGGTGTACCCGACCACGCCATTGGCCTCTACTGCGTCGAGGACGGCTACGGCTCCCCGCGCCCACCTAGCCTTAACCCTGTCTTCATCCCCTCCTCCTCCCATTTGCCGTGGGCGGGCACCATCGCCGATCGAAATCTGGCACTCGACTTCCTCCCGCTGGGGGAATTTGCCGATTGCCGCTGGGAGCTCGCCGATATCTGGGGCGACCTCCTGCTCCTCTTCCACAGGTCGCGGGCGCCACGGCTCCTCATCTGTGATCCCTTGTGCGGCACTACAAGGAAATCCCTCGCTCGGCGTGGTTCCACAACTGCAACATGTTGGGCGCTGTCTCCTCGGCGGCGAGGATGCGGACGCGGACGCGGGCATCAGCCTCTCAAATTTCAGGGTGGCGTGCATGGTCTTTCGCCATCGGGACCGCAACGCCAGGGCCTGCCCCTTCTCTTCCGCTGGATGGTCGGAGATAACACTGTTATTGTTCTGGACAAGGACGCCGTCGAGATCGTCTCTTTTGTCGTGACTGACGATGAGGAGTACGCCGCTCCGGGGGAGGCGCCACAACACCAAATCACGTGGCCACCTACAGTCCAAGCTTGCTTATCCTAGCTGCATTGGTCTGGTGGGCTGTGGATAGGCCATGGCGTCGTCCCAGGTTCTGAACTCCTCAATCGGCCGTTTATTCTGATGATTCTAGAGCACCATATCATATGTGTGTTCTGTAGGCATCAAGTGGTAAACAGTTTTAGAAGTTCTATTGCGTTTGTTTGTAATCGTATACAAATTCAGTACATTGGATGGTCTCTTGTTGCTGTTTTGAACATTTGTCTGTTCTTAAGATTACTTTCATAAACTTGAAACTGTTTGTAGCTATTTTGAACATTTATCTGTTCTTAAGATTTCTTTCACAAACTTGAAATTGCTTGTTTAATTAGGAGACGGGGTTTGCCGATGAATTATTTGTTTGGCGGGGGTCCTAGGACCAGCTACAAATCTGAGTTGGAGTTTTAATTATGGCACATCGAACATTTTTATGGCAGATTGCTTGTTGGGCATGTGATACGTAATTTGTAATAAAGACTTTTGATTTGCCATGCTTAAAAATCCGACGTCATATTTTTAGCATTTATGCTCTCCTGTTCATAACGCTAAACTTCAAACAGTGACCCGGGAAACACTGAAGTTGGATAGATAAGAAGTTGGATAGTTGGTGGTACAAATTCCTTGGACGGTAAATTGGTTCTATGGTAGTCCAGCTTAAACAATATTTTATATTCATATTGTATGATGTCTTTATTTGAACTTCCTGAAGTAGTTTTACGGTGGCAAGGTAGCAAAAATTATCTCATAGATATCTGGTTAATTGGTCTTCCGTGTTGCCACCCTATAGGCAGGGTGTCCTATGGGTTATAGATCTAGAGGTCAGGAATGATCAAGTATGTTGTTGTTAAAGTCAGACCTGATCCATCACATTCTATTGCATATTCTACCTATAAACCCTGATGGGATACCCCGGCCATACGAGCCATGTGAGCGCGCGAGTGATCTATGGCCGCCCGATCTTTTTTACTTTGGTTGTTTAGCTGCTCGGACGTTCATCCATTTTCCACACACGCGCTTGAGCTGACGCTGGATGACTAGTGGAGTCGTTCTCCTGTGGTGCAAAGGGACAGTGGCTGGTTTTTCTCTGGTTTGACGTACGCGAACTGGGAGGTGTGGGGTAGATTGGGTTGAGTGTGGTGAAAACCCTAGCACCAATCCCTCTCGTCCTCGACGCATGCTCTCCACCACCATTGCTCGTTCTCCTCCTCGCTTCTTTGCTCCTCCGCTCTCGAAACCTGAATGCATGGTCGACACCGCCTCTGCTTTCTCTATCTTCCCGTAAGGCAACGCCCTCACTTTCTCCATCCACCGCGTCATCCTTGGAGTTAAGCCTCCATTTTTGTGTCATTAAGCCTCCTTATTTTTAATGTGTTTTTACACCGGCGGTTACGCGGTTGATTGATTTGTTGTGTGCATCGCCTGAATTGGGTTGAGTTGTTCTTGCACGTAACACACCTAGGAATGGATCCAAAGGCGGCACACATCAATGATTCACCCCCTTGCAGGTGGGACCACCAGCGAGCCCCAAAGTCCCGATGCTACATGAGCCAATACTCCTAGGGTGCTTAGAATCTTAGAAGATATGAATGAAAGTGATAAGGAATATTGATGCTTGCCAATTAGACGGGTCATGAAGTTGTCTTTTGGTTTGCATGTATGAACCCCATCTGCCTATAATTCCTTTGAAGCAAACTCAATTGGACTAATGTCGCATGAGATAATCAAATAGATAAGCTAATCTGGTAGCTTAGGTATTGTATCTGTATGGAGATCAAGGTCACTAATTCTGTAGGATAAGAGTACACCATCCTCGACACCTTGGTATCGTAAGTTCATGGCATGTTGTTAGTTTGCATCATTCATTATGCAGAATAAATGTACTCAATCTTGGACCCTTTGGTATTGTCAAGTTCATGTCATGTATTCAGTTTACATCATTCATTCTTCCATGGTGCTTCTCATTGCATATTTGGTTCATGATATATTGGCCCATGAAGGCGCCCGCCTCATCCTACACAAACGACAGTTGCTTCATGAACAGCCTCATTCTCCTCCTTTGTCAATCACATCTTTATTGCAAACTCCATCTGCGGCCCTCCTCCAGCTTAACGGTGATGCAGCTGGTGTAGCCCAGGAAGTTGGCCAAGGCGCTGACGCGCTGAAGTCGAGGAAGAGGGTGCGGGGCAAGAGCCCATTCTGGGAGAGTCAGATGAATTGCTTGGTTAAGTAGTAGATTCCCTCACTGTAGTACACGAGGACTGCAGTTGGCAGTGGGAGGAGATTGGAGGGAGTTGACATCCTAGACGAACTTACCGACGCGGAAGGCGACCGAGGCTGGGCTCGAAGGACTTGAGGCGAGCATATTCAAACCAAATTTAAATTCGATAAAATTATTCAATGGCCATGAATTTTGATAGATCAAAATGCAAAAAAAAAAACTCCTGAAATTTGGATATTTCAGTGAGATCTAGAATTTTTTTAGTTAGAAAAATTTCAATGGCACTCCCCCCTCTCACCATCCTGGATCATGATCATTGTTGGATCGTCTCCATCTTGGCCAGCCACCAACCACCTAATTTGTAGCCAGCAATCAATTTCACTCTCTTTTCCTCGAGACCATGGCGGCGCCCTCCACTATTCAAAGAAGTCCAAGATTGCAGGCTGCATCATGGATGTGTCGTGCGAACTCAGCCAATTCTATGCGGCATCATGGCCGGCACTGGTGGACGAGACAGCCTTCGTGACGCTCCTCAACCAATTCACATGCGGCACCATCGCGCTCCCGCCGGCCAACAACAAGCTTGGAGTGGCCTACATTAGATAACTATACATGGACATCGACAAACGGTGGGTCGTCCATTCCTTTTCCAAGGAGCATGGTATTATGCTAAGTGAGATGTGGGAGCTACTGACAACACTGACTCGATAGACTACATCTGATGGTGGTCCCACCAGCATAGCCGTCTTCACATAGTTAGCGGAGTCGCGCAATTGGAGCTTCTAGCAAAGGTGCGTAGGAGGTTGCATGCCATATCGGCGATCCACTTGCAGCCACACCTGGAGCTTCAAAAGCGCCCCTTAACCCCTTATTCAATAAAACATTCGCTTACTCTATTCAATGAAATCGAGTTGTACTCCACCCTGAACCAAACACTAACATCGCATCCAAACCGAACTGCAGAAACCAGCGGAAAAATCCAACCCCCAACCCACTTCCCACTACTCTTCTCCAAGATCGCCCCCACCTCAACCCCAACCAACCCCATTATCCCTGCCCATGTTCTTCCTCCCCCGGGTAACCTTCCCCACGATCCACCAATTGCGTCGCCCCTCTCTACCTCCCACCATGTCGGCGCCCTCCTCGTGCCTCCCCGGCATTGGATCCGTGGGCCACGGTCCCGAAGCCTTCTTATGACGCCGACTTAACACGACACCACGCAAGACACACCACCTCGGTGCTGCACGAGCACCTGATCCACGCACGCCACCCCACTACCACCAGTTCCACCTGCCATTGTGGATCTTGCCACTCCTCTCTGACTAGTTTCCTTCCACGTGCCACCACGTCCCAATTGCATACTACTGCACCCAACTTGCACCGATCCCATCCCATGTAACTCTCATGGCAACCGCCGCCAGACCGAAGCGAGCTGCTCGATGCCGACACCTCCTGCACCTCGATTTGCTACAAGATCCACCGGCACCACAACCACCCAATCGCATTGCCTTGACCCCCATAGCAACCAGTCGCCCACCCCTCTGGTTTCCTTTCCACCTTCATCTTCCTTCGCAGTGGAGCCACAGCCCTTCGCTTTCCTCTCCAGGAAGCGACGTAGTTCGCCAGAGCAACCTCCGCCGCTCTCTTCTCCCCAATACACAGATCACAGGCATCGGAACTATCCACTTTGATTTTCCCCTGTTTTGTTTGTCCCGTGTTTTATTCATGTTTGTTGATTGAGGAGAAGAGAATGCCATGGTAAAGAAGGAAGGGCATTGCTGCCATTGCAAAGTCACAAGTGAGCTCCTCTTCTTGAAAAATCTAAAATTTGCCCTTTTTTCTCTGTTTGTTTCTTCACGAGTTGTGCATCTGGGAAGTGGGCTCCAAATCTTGCTTCTTGGTCGAGCGTTATGTCGGTTTGTTGCTGGTGGATAATATCTCATAGAGAAACAAACAAAGAAAAGGGGGGGGTTAGATTTGTTCAAGAAGACGAGCTCACTTGTGACTCCGCAATCGCAGCAAGGCCCTTCCTTCTTTACCATAGGAGGCACCCAATCTTTGAAGCTGCACTAGTGCAGAACCGGGCATTAGCACCGGTTCGTAAGGACCTATAGTGCCGGTTACATAACCGGCAATAATTTGTGGTCACTAAAGGCCCCCCCCCTTTAGTACCGGTTCAGCACGAACCGGTGCTAAAGGGCAACCACGTGGCACTAGCCAGCTCCGGGGGCCTAGAGCCCTTTAGTACCGGTTGGTAACACCAACCGGTACTATAAGGTTTGGTCGATTTTTAGTTTTATGATTTCTTTTTCATTTAATTTTTTGTTTCCATTTTAATTCTTTTTCGTTTGCTGGTATTTTACGATACTACACATTGTACACGTTATGCATCATATATACATCATGCATGCTTTGTTTATCAACGCTGCTGCTATGTTCATTGCACCCGCAGATATAACATGCTCATGCATGCTTTTACATCATTACATCATCATATATATATAATAACAAGTCCTACTAATCATGCATCATCATACAACTTCTACTCGTTATTAATAATAAGTCATACGATCATCATCCTCATATATAGTCATCGAACCCAACCCTACATAATTGTTCTTAGCACATGATCATCGGTATCAGGTAGGACCTAAACACCCTTAAGGTAAAATAGCATAAAACAATATAGACCCTGACTCTCCATTATGAAGAATGGCGATCATCCTGTCTCCAATTCTTGCCTTTCGCTGCTTATTGCTTCCAAGAAGCTCCTTACGACTGTCCATACATTTTTTCCATTCTTTGATTGTTATGTCTCCACTTCTTTTAGAAACCCGGTATGGACAGTTGAGATTCGTAGGACGACCTGGTAGTATGTTCAAAACATGAAGGCTACCACGCGTATACATTAGATGAGGCACACAATCATTCGGGATTATCTGTTGAAAAACATAATAATAACTTTGTAGTTAGCAATGATGTACTACTTTTAGAAGTGTGCAAAAAGATGCACGGATGTTGTAATAGTAAAAAATAATCTTACCAGGGTATCTCCATGGTAGTTACCGTAGTTCAACACGTGCACTAGTGGCACGTATTGACCATAATGTTGAGGAGTTTGATTGTAGATATTGTAATTCTCAAGATCAGTACAAAATCCGACCGGATGAGTTTTCTCTGATAAGTTAATTGAGCCTTGAGTGTAATGCGTTCTGTCTACCATCTTCCGCACATTCTTTGAAGAATGAAAATAAGCTGTCAATGGAGATAAGTTGTCAACATTATATTTTGAAATAAACAATATAAATTACTTAATAACTATGTTTAGCTCAAATGAGGGAAGAACTGGAGGTGTATCCACAAAGACCCAAATCGTAGGTGTCTCGTGCTCGATTGTAGGATCACCAAGATCCATGGTGACAAGCATACCCTCATCAAGACCATACATCTTGCAAAATGAATCCCAATTTTTGCAACAAAAATGGGTTACACTCTGAGCATTGTACAGCTTTACTTGAAAATCCACACCATGTTCGGTACTTAGGATAATTTTTTTGATTTCAAAATTTTCATGGTCTTCCATACCCATCCTCTCCAAGACATAGCGTCTTGCAAAGCATGGGATAAGCTAGTCGAATTGGAAAGATGAAAAATACACGTTAAAATAGTTGAAGTCGTGCAATTACGAAAAAACTATTGTCGTGCTTAAATGCATCCGTATGAACATCGCAGGTCTCCTCGAGCTTAATGCTGAAGCGCCGATCTTCGTCCAGCTCAATGAACCTGTCGCAGATACCTCGGTCGTCGTGGCACCAGTCGCACTCCCCCGGGCGGTTATCGTCGTCCGATG